>CM055020.1:7769130-7867608 GCA_029204005.1 Salix udensis | reverse complement strand
TAAATATATAATAACAATCCAATTACATGGTATTGTCTTAGATTACCAATTCTTTACACTTACATGTCAGATGTTTTTTTTTAGACTCTTTATAACTTTAAAATGAATCTCTTATGTGTCCATTTTATTAGAAAATAATATAAATCATATTCTGGAGCCTCACTTAACAACTTAAATTTTTAGGTGAAATAGTTCTTTAACATGATATCAGAGCCTTGTTGACCCAAGCGGTCACGAGTTCGAATCTCACCCACTCCAAATTCTATTTGATAAAAAAACCAAGCACAAGCCACAAGATGATATGAGTCTATATAAATTTCAAGCTCGAAGGGCTTTCACTTGAGGAGGGTGTTAGAGAATAATATAAATTATATTCTGGAATAATACTTAACAGCTTTAAGCTTTTAGGTGAGATGGTTTCTTAACACGCTCAAACATTGGTGGGTTATGAGTTTATCTGGTATTGATTTTTCTTTTTTAAAAAAAAATTGATTTTGATTTAGAAATGTATGAAATAATATTTTTATATTTTAAAAATTATTTTTGAAACACAAAAACCTAGTTTAAAACAAAAAAAAATCAAAACTTATTTTTAAAACACAAAAGCAAATAAAATATTTTACATATACTGGAGTGTAGGAGTATTATATTTTATAAAATAACAATAACAACAACAATAATAATAAAGACAACAACATTGAAAGGGGAGGAGAAAGCAGGTAAATGAGAAAGAAGGAAGAGTGATTACACGTGCATTTTCGGAGAGTGGATTTGTTTTTCTCGGGAATCACTACGCGGTGAAAAATGGAAGTGAAAAAACAATTTTTTTTTTTTATTTTTAAAAAAGGTAGCTGGTCAACTTCGTGTCTGGTCTTGCCTGTGACAGAGCATAGGATATAGTTGTCATTATATAAGATTCTGATGGAGAAACAAGGAATGTCAATTACTTTGAAAGTACATACCCTTAAAAATGAGATGTCTCTAACACCTTATGCCATAAAATAACAGGAAAAACAAAAGCCTCAGGTACGTTAGTTACTATGCCTCGCACTACATTGCGCTCGCTGAAATTTGTTGGTATTAAATTTGCTCAACTCTATATGTACAAACTGATTTATTGGGATGAAGTGTTTCGTTTTCCTGATGCAAGAAAAAAAAACATACTGGCATTTGTTGATTTATCATTATTATTATCAAGAAACTTTTTACTCTAATATAAAAAGCCATATGTGTGCTCAATAGAATAAATTAAAAATTATATATATTAATAAATACTAATAAATTTAATGATTATAAACAAATATTGACTTGATAAACTAAAATAAAGGTACTACTTTTTAGCTTTTTTTTTATATTGAAATTGGATCTGAAATTTTTAATTGGTTTAGATTAATAATAAAAAATGTTTTATCTACTTCAAGGACGAAACTTATCTTTTAACTTTGTAAGAACTCTATATCAAGACAATCAAAACAGACCATCGAATCAATTTCTAGTTATATATAAATACATGTATTAGAGTATTAATTTTGCAAAATTAACTATAATCATTACATGAAAAGTAAAGGGATCAAATAAAAAATGAGAATACAAATAAAACCACGATGAATCACCTCTCAACGAGAGATCCTAGCCGCTAGAGAAGTCAAGTAAAGGTTCCGAGCTCTCGACGTTCTGCGGTCAAGATTAATCAGAGCACATGACTATCGTATGATTGACAGCACAGTAGTTAGCGAAAGCAGATAAGCATCAGGCACGTGGGGCCATCCCATATGCTTTTCGTTAAAAATTCCACAATTAATAACAAAGGAGAGAGGACAGTAATCCGTTGATCTCCAGTTACTATAACTTAATTAATTGGATTTCTTAATGAATTGCCAAGTATTTGGTCATTTCCTGTCTTATAAGTAATCGTATTAAAGTATTTGTTTTTGCTTTTGCTTTATTTATTTTTTTGTATTTATTAATATAATGATCATTATAAATTTACATGATCATTAATTTGAGGGTCTATAAAATTAATTAAAATATGTGTAAATTGATCTAGACATGATATTAATTTTAAAAAAATTCATGGGCATGGCTTGAATTTTATAGTTTTCTATCTCAAAATCACTATCAATCTATCATAAATGATAGCATCAGTGGGAGCCATAAATTTATAAGATTTTGGTGTCCATATCTATACTGTTTGTGCTCAATTAGTATAAGTGGGAAGATTTAATTAGTAGATAATTTGAGAAAAGATGATGCGCAGTCAACTCTAAACGTTAGTTAATTATATCCTCATTTATTTATTGAATTTCCTTTCTAAAAAAAATTTGAACAATTGGAATTTTAAACTATATCAAGAAGATCTTGTAGGTCATGCATGAGATTTTTCAAAAAGACTATTATCTCTATGAAATAAGCAGTACTCACCTATAGAACATGACAGGGCAGGGCCATCTTGGCCTCCCCTCGTGCTGGACCTTAGATGACAAAAAAAATAATACTCGTATTATATTTTAGCTGTATGATCACGTTATTTAACATTCTGTGTAATTTCTTTAAGCCTTTTCTTTTTTTTTTTCCACCTTTTTGATACCACTGAAGAGCATGTAGCATTTGCCGGCTTATCTGAATTTTTAATCCTGTGAAAGGGAAGTGGTGGTTAGTAAACTATATACGGGCACCAGCTGACGAGGGATGAAGTTGAAAGATATCCGGGTTCATGGGCAAGGTGTGCTTTTATCGAAGCCTTGATTTGCTGCTGTTCTTGCTCTCTTTTCAAGTCTGTCATGATTTGTCTTTATGATCAGTCCTTGTCAAAGAAATCGTCAAATCTTGTAGTCTTCTTCATCGAAAGCGGCTACCTCTTCATCAAAATCAGGCCTTTTTTTATACCACCAATTGAACGATGGCTTGTTATTCCATTTCTTTTTTTTCTTTCCAGTCACTTTAATTTGTATATATAGAAACACAGATTCAGTATATTTATCTATATAAAAATTAGTGTAAAGGGTAATATTTTCTAATTCAAATCTTAATTCTACATCTCATCTACTAAATATGTTTAGGTTTTTCATTAAGTGTATGTCTGTTTTTGTAGTTATAGCTGAATCTAAGAAAAAAAGTTAGTATATTAGTATTTGGTTATGTATTAAACTCATCCACGATCGGTATGGGAGCCCAACAAAATGAAGCTCGTTTAGGAGAAAGCATAAATTAACTGCTTTTCATTGCTTTCATGGTTCCATTACAGACCGAGTTGGATTTGAATTCACATGTGAAATTAATTGTTAGTGTATGAGGGTGACATTTGATTGTAATAAAAATAAGAACAATCATATCTCATGAATGATCATTTTCTTGTGCCCAATTAGTGCATGTTTGTAATTAATGTTGGACATGTTTTTTGTTCATCATTTTTTTCTTTTAAAATTAATATTTTTTTAAAACTGTTTTGATATACTGGTATTAAAAATAAATTTTAATAATAAAAAATTTAGTTTGAATGGAAAACAATCACAATCACACCTTCAACCATCCTTTTTATTTTAGTTCAACAAAAGATGAGAGGACAAGTTAACGATATATATATATATATATATATATGTGTGTGTGTGTGCGCGCGCGCGCTTTTAAAGTAATTTCATAAGCTGACAATAATATACAAAGTATAGTAGCCAAACATTCAAAAATATTTTTCATTTAACCTCTAACTCAACTATAATTTTAACCAAACACTTCATTTTTTAATTATGAACCGTGGTTAAAAGTGTTTTTCATGAAACTGTTTTTTTTTAATTTCAACCACAACAGCAACCGCAATATCAAATAGACCCTAAGAAGAATGACTTTCTCTCCTAATATAATTTTAATTATTTTTTATTTTTATAAAAGCACACCTTAAGTAATATTTTGTTTCACTTTTTGATATAATCTAATCCATATTCTCAGATTTTTTTCTCTTTTTTTTGGAGTAGATTTTAAAAGATTTTCCATTACAATACAAAACCTCAGCTGCAAACTTAATCATATATTTCTAGATAGTAAATATATTAAATTTTTTAATTTATCTATTTTATTTTTTATTTTTATATCTTTGTACTAATTATATGGGTTTGATTTTTTATACAAGTACATATTGAACCGTTAGTGTAATTAATTATTTTGTAGGGAAGGGATCCTTTATAGATCCTGTTGGGGAAAAAAAAACTGGCCAGGCGACTGCTAGCTTGCCTGGCTAGGCTTGGGTCTTGAAATTATATTTATATATTGGTAGCCTACAATTATCTTTTTTATAGGAAAAATGAAAAGAAAAGCCTTAGAAAAATTTTCAAAAAACCTGCAATAGTGGTCAGGGATCTAAGGAATTGTATATCTCACAGAAGCTAATGAATTATGTAGGATTGACGTTTCTTTTTTATCAAACATATTTCTAATTAAAATCTCTTCATTATATATATATATATATATATAATTGATTAAAAAGAAGAAGAAAGGGGAAAAAGAAAGATACCATAATTAATTAATGGACTATTTTCAAGCATTAATAGAGATGGAAAATTCAATTAAAGTCATTTAACGCTCTCCATGACCTAAGAAATGACGTATCCCTTATCCATCTGGTGAATCTGATTGAGAAATCAACCCAACTACCGTGCAAATGGGGATGAAGCTTTGATTTCCAAAGCTTTTCTGATATTCATCAGATTTTCTTACTCCTGCATGCAGGTATACTAGCGTGTAGATTGTTTCCTTCGTGATCCCTTGAGACCCCCCACCTAATTCCTGCAATATTTGACTTTTCTCCAAGATCATAACTATCCCTTGAGATATATGTGTTTACATATGTTACTGATGAAATAAATATAAAAAAACACAAAATTAGGTTTAAAATTGACAACCATAAGATTCAGATTTTTTGTATGAAACTCGTGCTCAGCTACTATTAAACTCAATATGTGCATGCTATTGAAGCATTAAAGAGGTAAAAATCTTTGGAGCCCAAGTCTCCGACGACACCGGAAAATAAATCCTAAACGAAGACGAGTGCTACTAAATACATCACACATGAAATAATTACAAAGCAGTATATAGAATAATTACGACCCACCCATCGGAAAATCTTCTGCATGGAACTCGGAATCAAGAGAAATAATATTACATATATCTACCATGATATTGAGAAGGAAAAAACAGAGTCAAATTATTAGGTAAATCGACTTGGATTGTTTGTCAGCTAGGAAAGGCAATGAATCAAGGTCTGTAGATGTGAGGACGACATCCATGAAAATGAACGGATGCGAGTGGGGGCTAATCGACACTGATGGTGGCTGTCAATGGGAGCTGAAAAAGGCCTAGATAGGTGGATATGGCAAAGCTATTCTTTCTCTCTTCTTCTTCTTCTTCTTCTTCTTTTTGGGGGGGGGGTATTTTTATAGTCCAAGCTAACAAGGTTATCATTGTTAATTAACACAACAATAATTATTTTTTCCATCATTAAATTAGTCAGATTTATTTATGCATAACTAGTGGGAGGCCAACCCTTTGGTTGGATGGTCCATCATTATTTTTTTTTTAAATTTAGAATGTTTAATAAGACATTTATCTAGTACTAATCACGCAGTTAATATTATATTATCTTCACTGATAAGAATTTTTGCAAACACAAGGTTTTTTCCAGAGAAATGTTATAAAATTGTATTACATGATTTCTACTTTCTTTCCTGTCTACAATATTATAAACTAAACCATTTAAAAAACACATAATATATATATATATATATATATTTCTTGTTTAATCTCAGGTTCTTAATTTGTGTTGTATTTTCAATGAAATATTATATAATTGTATTGCATAATTTCAAAATTTTATTGGTAAAGGGTTAACTAAAAAAATACTCTTATTGGTTGTTGTTAATAATTTATTACATGATATTATATTTTTATTGGCTCTTCGATAATTGTATTACATTATATTATATTTTTATTGGTTGTTGTTAATAATTTTATTTATTTTCATGGATCATTATTGATTTATTTATCTAAATATTTGCAAAATATAATTCTTAATTAAAATACTCGAATTTCTTTTGAAAGAAAATTTTAAAACATGTGTGTCTGTATATATTTGTTTTTGATAACCTGGAATATTCAGACCAGTTTGTGCGTACCACAATTAACTCTCGAGTTTACTGAATATCTTGCAAGTCCAATTAACAGATAAAGCATTATAAGAATGATAAACATGACTATGAAAACTTAAACCTGTGATTGAGAGGAAGGGAAAACATTTCTTAACAACCAAACCAAGACCCTAGCTGGTTTGTATGTATATATTTGTATATACGCGCGCGCACCAAAGTATGCATACTTTTATCGCAAGTGCCGCAGTCAAACAGGCCACTGCCGCAGAAATTGCCAAGATGATAATCATAGTGTTTGCCTATTCATCATTGAGAAGGGGAAAAAAAAGAGAAAAAAAAAGAAAAAAGATAAGCATTTGTAATATGACAAAAAGTTAGCAATAAATACTAAAAATAATTAACAAAGTAAAGGGTCAAGTGCTTTATGATCTCCCGAACAATATTAAAAAAGTCTTAGATTCTCATCCCATCCAATTAATCACATCCTTCAGATCTCTACCTTCTGTCTCAATTTGTAGTTATTTCGAAATTAATTTAATAAAAACTATCCATTTTGAAAGGTAACAAAGCATGGAGGTACGGTCCAATTTAAACACTTGATTACCAAGAGCATCCTGAAATTTGAGAAAATTAATTATTACCCAAATTAATTAGTAATCTCAAGAGATAGGATGAAGTTATAGAGATCATTTCGTGGAACAAGTTCGTCGTTGAAATTGTGAGAGAGAAACCGGGTACAAACAGGGCACAGCCTACAACTCCTAGTTCCTTCAATGCTACATAATGAGGACGTCATGCATGAGGCTTCATGCTATAGGCTAGTTAGGGTCCCACCAAGCCACACTTTTTTCAACACTGCAGCACAATAATCGATATAATTTGAGCTTTAAGAATAAAAAAAATAGACTTACAGAACAATCATGTAGAAAAAATACAGGTTAGGTTAACTTGATTGAACCTGCATTTAAGACAATTCAACAAAAAATACAAAAGATCATATAGTTTAAGAGCCAATAAAAGAACATCAAAACTATAAAATTGTTAAAAAAAATCAACTTCATGACAAAAAACTAAGAAATTTTTTTTATGAGGTATTCTGGTTAACTTAGCTAATTTATTGTCCAGGATATGAGATCGTGATAATTTAATAAAAATAAAATATCAATAAACAATTAAGTTAAGGGCTTAATAACCAAATGTCTAATGATGAATTTGAAAAAAAACTGATAATTAATTTTCAATAAAAAACTGCTCTTTTAAAAGACAACCATGAAAAAATAATAAAGTAAAATATTTAATCATAAAATATTTTAAAAACCTAAACTAACTGAACATGGTATAACAAAAATATTTAGAGGCTAAATCATAAAACAAAAGAAACTAAGAAAATGATTAATAAAAAGTTATTGTAAGAATGAGAATCGAAAATGGATAAAAAAATTAAATGCTGAGAGAAAAGAAAAGGTAATAATAAAAGGAGAAGGAGAAGATAAACCAAGAAAAGGATTATAATACAGCAATTAAAAGAACGGTGACAAAAAAACAAATTCAGTAAAATTAAAAGAGATGAAATTGCAAAAACAAAATAATCAAAAAAAGTACAAAGCACATAAATATAGCAATTAAAAATTAAGAGAATAAGAACCGAAATGAAAAGTAATATATATAATCAATTTCAATTGAAAGACAAAATTAAAATAAATTAAAACCTATATACCCAAAAAATTAAAAGAATAAGAAATAAATAAAAAAAATTAGAAGAATAAGAACCAACATATATAATCAGTTTCAATTGAAGGGCACAATTGGAAAAAAAATCAAAATTTTCATTGAAGAAATCACGAGTAAAATCAAAATCAAAAGAGCAGGGACTAAAATAAAACAATCACAAATATGAAGGACTTACATGTAATTTCCAACGACATGAGAGTAAAGGGAGAAAAAACTAAAAATTGTTCACTGGCGATTCACCGACCACTGAAAACCGTCACACGCCTCACCGGGAGGCAAATAACATGGCGGTGTATCAGGTGACACGACGACTGGACAGTTTCCACGGCCAAACAACGTCGCACGCGCCGCCTGAAAAGCGCGTGCGTGTAAAACACTGTTGGGGAGTCAATACGACACACCTGCAGTGTTTTTGAAAAGAAATAATTAAAAAATATCAAATTACCTATACACCCCTAGACACAACGATAAACACAAAAAACCAAGGATAAAAGTACCACAATACCCCGAGCTTCAGGCCTTTGTTTTTGTTTTTTTTGGGGGTATTTGCGTAGTTTTACTTTGCACAAATATGTGAAAAACTAAAATCACCCCCCAAATTGTTTTGTGTCTTTTTGTCAGCTCCCAAGGATAAAATAATAGTTTCATTGTGCAATTTAAAATGAAAAATACCATAAAATCTCAAAAAATTTAAAAATATCATACATGTCCCCTTTAAATATCCAAAATACCCCCAGTTCCGAGGGTTAAATTTTTCAGCCCAAAAAGTAAAATGATAATTTTATTATTGGAATCTACAATAATTTATGTCTATTTACACAATGAAATGACTACACCTTTTATATTTTAAGTAATATTTTATTTTCTCTTCAAAGGAAATGATTGTAACTTTAAGATATAGGTGACACACACACATGTTTATATATATATATATATATATATATATATATATATATATATATATATATATATATATATATATAGCACACAGTTATGCCCTATTTTTCAAGTTTTAAAGATTATTATCTTGTAGAAGTAGTTTGAATTATTAGTTGTCTGACTGACCAGCTGCTGTGGGTGATACATACATGAATGGCAGAGCTCGACGCGTTGTTAGCCTCATTGTCAAGTTACTGTATTGGAACAACGGGTTCATGAAATTGCCTTATACAAAATTGAAATCCATCGCTTGCCAGTCATGCCTTAACCGAACTTGGAGGTTTTAGTAACTAACGAGTTGGGTAGCCCGCGCGTTGCGCCGGGTTTTTTATATGTAGCAAATTGATTATTTATGTGGTAAGCAAAGAATTTTTTAGTTGATAGATAGAGAATTGTAAATTTTAAATCATGCTATAATTTTTTTTTATGTATTGAATTAGTTGATTATTGTTATAAGATTAAAAACTCAGATAGTAATTCAATTCTGAAATTTAAAAATGATAAGCGATAAAATTTATGAAAGATCAACGAATTGTAATTTGAGTATTGCAAGACCATAATTGATTAATTGTTTAGTATGTATTGATTGTTTTGATGGTTATTCAATTTGTTGATGTAAATCTGTAATTAATAAAATGAATGAAAGATGATATTTTGTTGTCTTGAACTGAATGTTTTGATTGTTAAATATTATTTAACAGTTATTAAGCATTTAACTGGTTGATACCAATATTATAATCGCTGAAATGTATTAAAGATAGATTATTTTTTGTTTGCATTGATTTAGTTGGTTGTTGACATTATTTTACTGTCTTGGAGAATAATTTAGTCACAGTTTGGATTTGAATTGTGTGTTGATTTAATTAACTCATAGATTGCAAAATTGCAATGTTTTGATTATCTGGTGTGTTTTAATTGGATTGATAATTATATAATCAGTTGGTCGAAAAAATGTAATAGATTATATTGATTAGAGATTTTTGTTTGCTGTAGTCAATCGGGAATTTGTTGGTGGTTGGTTTTGTTGTAATTGTGTGGCCGATCATCTAATTTTTCTTTATTTAGTTGTGTTTATCGGGTTATGGAAATATTTTTTGTATCCATTTGTATGGTGAATTATTTGATTGTTTGGTGTGATATTTTTTTTGTTGTAGTTTATTGATCAATTTGTGAATGTGTTTTAATCGGTTATTTGTAATTGTGTGGTCGATCATCTACTATTATATAACTATATTAAATGTATCTCGTAAATACTTATATTAATTTTTTTATATTAAAAAAATCCTAGGTCATGTTTTTTTTTCCCTATATATATTCTTAGGCGAAAGATTAAAAATATATATATAAAAAATTAACACCATTATTGTCAAAAGAATAGAAATTATTAAATTATGAAGAGCAAAAAAAATATTAACAAAAGAGTTACTAACAAAATAATTGTTATTATTATTATTATTATTGTTGTTGTTATTACTATTATTATTGTAATTATTATTATTATTATTATTGGTATTATTATTGTTATTATTATTATTGTTATTATTGTTATTGTTATTATTATTGTTGTTGTTGTTATTATTGTTATTATTATTATTATTATTATTATTATTATTATTATTATTATTATTATTGTTATTATTATTATTATGATTATTGTGTTAAGTACACTTATATATACATGGACAAAAGTAGACATTATTCTATAAATAAAAAAAATTAAATTTGTGAATGTGTTTTAATCGGTTATTTGTAATTGTGTGGCAGATCATCTACTATTATATAACTATATTAAATGTATCTCAGAATACTTATATTAATTTTTTATATTAAAAAAATCCTAGGTCATGTTTTCTTTTCCCTATATATATTCTTAGGCGAAAGACTAAAAATATATATATAAAAAATTAACACCATTATTGTCAAAACAATAAAAATTATTAAATTATGAAGAGCAAAAAAAATATTAACAAAAGAGTTACTAACAAAAATAATTGTTATTATTATTATTATTGTTGTTATTGTTATTATTATTGTTGTTATTATTATTATTGTTATTATTATTCTTATTATTGTTCTTCTTATTATTATTGTTATTATTATTATTATTGAAAAAATTGTTATTGTTATTATTATTATTATTATTATTATTATTGTTATTATTATTGTTGTTATTATTATTATTATTATTATTATTATTATTATTATTATTATTATTATTATTATTATTATTATTATTATTATTATTATTGTGTTAAGTACAAAATTAAAATTCGAAGACAATTTTTTATTTTTATTTTATCCGATTTATCATTATATGATTATATTACATGTATTTAAGAATACTGATATTAATTTTTTTTATTCAAAAAATTTTAGGTCATGTTTTCTTTGCTTTATATATATTCCTATGAGATAATATTCAATAAATATTAGAACATATAATTAATGAAAGACTAAAAATATTTTAGAAACTTTAACAAAAGGAAAAAAAAAATCATTGCCATTACTGTCAAAACAATAAAAATTATTAAATTATATGAAGGAAAAAAAATTAACAAAAGAGGAAGCAAGAAAAACAATTAAATTATTATTATTATTATTATTATTATTATTATTATTATTATTATTATTATTATTATTATTATTATTATTATTATTATTATTATGTTAAACACACTTATATATACATGGACAAAAGTAATAATATCATGATTATTGCATAAATAATCAAATCATAAAAATCACCCAATCCAAAGAAGAAGAAAAAGAGAAGCAAAAAACAAAATAAATGAACAAAGAGAAAAAATGAGCAATATTAATAAAAAAGGAATTCAAATAATTAAATTGCCCAGGGAAATTATTACAAAAAACATAATATTTGTATAAAAAACAATAAAAAAAATCAATCAATTAAAAATACAAAAAAAACAAAAAAAAACAATGAATTAATAACAAATAAAAAATTTAAAGAATAAGGACCGAAATGAAAAATAACATATATTAAATTAATTCCACTTAAAGGATAAAATTAAAGAACAAAAAATTCGGAGGACCAAAAATAAATATTGAAAATTGCTGCCATTTTTAAAAAAAATCAGAAGAAGAGGGACTGAAATCAAACTTTGTATATATTACCAATTTCAATTGGAGGACCAAATCAAAGAAATCAAAACATCTGTACCGAAATAATTGACTGAATAAAAAATAAATACAAAATCAAAAGTATAAGGACTGAAATAAAACGTTCTTATATAATCAGTTTTAATTGGAGGGCACAATTGAAAACAATAAAACTTTAATTTGAATAAATCAGTAATAAAAAAGAAATAAAAACCTTAGGGACCAAATGGAACTTCACACCAACATCAGGGACCTTATCTGCATTTGGGGGCGGGAGGAGAGAGAAAAGGGACGTCGGAGCGAAACCCATATGCCGCGGCTTAACCGGTCATAGGTTGATGGAACGCGCCGCGACGGAGGATAGAGGACCTCCCGGCGAATCGTCTGGAGAGGCGGAAGTCAATTTTTGAAGGCGGTAAGAAGGCGCACGCGCCGCCAAAGAGGCGCGTATTCGCGGAACCTCGCTGGCGCGGGACGGACGCGCCAGTCGCCCGCGGGAAAAAATAATTAAATAATGGGCGAATTACTGGATCGCCATTGACCCCACCCGTAATTACAAAAAAACCTGAAGGGAAAGGACGGAGCTGCCCCCTTCTCCTGTTAGCTAATTTGTCGTTTTCTGGGCCCTTTTTCGGCAGTGCACTGTTCCGAGAAAGTGAGAAAACCCGAGAGAGCCCCTGCAACTGTGCACTATTTTGTCTTTTTCGGGGGCTTTAATTGGTAATGTACTGTTCACAGGCGGAAAAAACAAAAAAAAAATAGGGTGGACGAACTCGCGCGACACACGGATAAAAAAGCTCGCGTCCACAGTGTTTTCAGAGACAATGAACAGTAATGAATAGTGTTTTTTCCGTAATCTTTTAGATATATCTTAATAAATCCTAGAGCATAATATCGTAAAAAATATTTTCAAATATATAATTAGATGATAACACGACCGACATTGTTTTCGATGCAGTTCATGAAACTCGTTCTCTTGTTTAACAGATTTTGTTTTGCTGATAACATCTACCCACGTGTGCAACTGACCCGGTCGATCCATTATCGATCATGAAAAGCCCTGGCAAGAGATTTATGGAAGATTTTCATCTACTTCATCAGCAACTCCATGGTATCTCTGATGCAACTCAATAATATCTCCACAGATGCACATAAAATTACTGGCACTTGAAGTCTTGGTCTAAGCGGGGAAGGGACATGTTTCTTTTTTTTATGTCTGGGTTCGAGCTTTTTTTATACATGTTTGTTATCTCCGTGATATTTTACTTTATTTATTGAGCTTGCAAGGTATTTAATAGATTTATAAATTGATTGTGGTATAATGAAAACCTCAGTTGTAAAAAAAAATTAAAAATTTACTGCGATAAAGAATACAGTCATCAGCGCAACGCCATGGACATGACTGTGAAATCAAAGCAATCACAGGTGGCGAAGGGAAGGAAAGCTCCCTGATGGTTTACTAGAAAGCACGTAGGAAAATTCACTTAACGAGCACCATTCGAAAGTAGATTACATAATCTTATTAGTCAACTCAACAAAATCATCAAATAAACCATCTAGACCATTGTACAAGTTTGGGACCAAGTAATTTGATTGAATGTGGTTTAAAGCTTCGAGTTATATGATTGTTAATATGATAATAATTAAAAACTTATATAGTTGTTAATTTCAGGTCTTGTAAGATTAGTTAAGTTACGTGTAAGCTGACCCGAATATCCACTTTACTTAAAAAAAAATATTTTTTTATCAAATATTCAGGTGAAATCTATAGATCCAATTGGCGGCAGATGAGAATAAAAGAAGAGGATTCTTACATATATTGGGGAAAAAAACCGTGGTTTTACAAATTCTTATGCCACCTCTCAACCTTTATACATAAGAGTTTGATCATTGCGGTCCAATTTTGTTTTTTGTTCAATGATCGATGAGTGGTAACTAAATGTCTAACAACACATTAGTGCATGAATAATATTTTCATGACAAATTATTTTGCATTTCTAGTCTTTGAGCTAAATGATGATAGACGAAATCAGAGAAATCATTCATTCCAATGAAGAGAGAAAAAAATCGTGGAGTATTTTTTCTTTCTTTTTCTTATTCGTCTAAAAAAGATTTTCCGGATCTTTGAAACTGAACGGAAGGAAGGAAATTATCTCAATTATTCATTGAAAGTTACCAGGCTTATGGGGCAGACAATGTCATGATCATGGCACGACGCAATTGACTTGTATAAAGATCCCTTAAGCTCGCATTGTAAAGGACAGATCAATGGGAGTTCCAAAATGCAATTTTACAGCTGCATGACGATAGTTTTTTAGCAGCAATTTTTGAAGATTATGTGATTATTTGGAAGGGTGTTTGAAGTTGTTTTTGAAATCACCGAGAAATGCGAGCTTTCCATTCGGTTCTCATTCTTTCAATTTGTGGATTGGTCTGGAATTTTTTAATATTTTTGGTATTAAAGTTTTCATGGATTTCAATTTCATCCTTCCATGTAAATTTATTATAAATCCTTAATATTTTCAGTACCAAAGTTTGATTTCTTTCAATTTTATCCTTTTATGCAAGTTAATTATGAATTTTAGTTTCCTTTCAGTCCCATTTCTTTAAAAAAAAATTATGAGTCACTTCCCGTTTCGATTACACTGTTCTTTTTAGACGGCAGATAAGTAATTATAGCACGCAAAAACTTTAGGTTTCTTTCTAAAAACAAATTACAATATTTTTATTCATAATGTGTCAGATCTAATATTACAAGGGAAAAAAGGCAACTCATAAATTGTTTTGGACAAATTTACTTGGATTATCTACAATTAAAAAATCTATGACCCACTTCCCATTTCGATTACACTATAAAGTACGTGAGACTAATTATATGTTTTAATATTTATTGAATATTATCGCCTAAATATATATATATAGAGAGAGAAAAAATGACCTACGATTTCTTGACAAAAAAAATTAATATCGGTATTCTTGAATACATCTAATATAATAATATGATTAATAAATCTTATAAAAATAAACTTTGGCTTTGAATTTAAATTTCTATTTTATACTTTTTTTTTGTTTTTTTTTAATAAACGGTGACTTTTTTTCACATTTTTTTTTATTTTTTTTAATAACTGTCGTATCCAAGTCAGTTTTTTTTTTACCGGGTTTCTTTTTTTGTGGTTTTTTTAACCATATTATCCGTGACAACAAATTTTTAATAAATTATTTCACCTTCTTAGCAAATTTTCTAACAAATTTTATCAAAAGTTTTATAGCAATAGCAACATTCAATCACTTTTTGGTTGAAAAAAACTATTTTTAATAGATTTTATCAATTACAATTTTACTAATTAAATATTAAAATAACAAAATACAATATTTATAAAATCAATCAGTTTTCTACATAGATAAAAAAAGCTCAGCGCATCGCGCTGGCAAATTGGCTGGTGCATACTAAGATTCATTATTCAAAGCTATTTATTTATTTATTAAAAATTAATTTTTTAATATTAATATATAAAACAAGATGAAAATCAAAAAAGTATTTTTTTTTCAAAATATTTTTAAATACAAAAACTGATATACTTTAATCTCAAGTGATCATCTCATATTCGCGAGTATACACCCCAAATATATATAGTTTAAATTGAAATCCTTTGAATCTTCTTTTACAAATATAAGCTATGGGTTACATAATTGTTTAATCAAAACATGTGTGAGTCCCACCCTCGCCGACATAGCGTAGCTTCACAGCAAAAACTAGATTATTATAGCCAGTGTACATCACTGTCAACATACCACCATCAATTTAGTCTTTGCGGCCTAATAAATTGAGACAATCAGCCCCACACAAAATCCCCTAAAATAGAAGCTGTAGTTTAGGGTTTTTATTTAAATTGTTTTGATAAATTGATGTTACAAATAAAAAAGTATTATTTTAATATATTTTAAAATAAAAATATTATAAAAACAATTTGAACTGTAATCCAAAACAATCAATAAAACATACATCCACCCGCCCACCTCTCTGCTAGCCTCGTCCCTTGAAAAACTCTTTTTCACAACTTCTCGTCCCAGCAGCCATTCACTTTCATATGATTTCTGGGATTTAGTGCCCGTTTGACATTGCGATTATACTGATTTTTGGCTGAAATTTGATTTTTTTTTAGTTTTTGTGTGTTTTAGATCATTTTAATGTGCTGATTTCAAAAATAATTTTTAAAAAATAAAAAAATATCATTTTAATATATTTCAGTAAAGATAAACATTTTAAAAAACTACTGCAACCATACTTCCAAGTCCGTACTTCAACACCCCTCAAAGCATACCTCCACCTTTACCGTGGGACCAAAGAACTGGGAAAAGTCTTATGTCCTGATGAGGTCGACATACCCACCATCAGAATTGACAGAAATGTTTCGCGCAATTTGGCCCGCCGCCCGCAGTACTTGCACCGGCGGTGGGGCTCGTTGGATATGAGCAAGTTTGAGCTCGGTTTCTGTACAGATTCGCCGTGCAAAATCAATGCCTCCACAGAGGGTGGATTTATGAGTCTTGGAAAATGAGTTCGATATTCAAGAAAGTATAAACTATTTTTCTAATCAGGTTTAATAATAGTGAAATAAGAGTCTCGTAAATATCCTAATCGTAATATAAATAGCCCTTATGTGTAGAATTCTAAATTAATTTTTAATGCAAATGAAAATACCTCTACATTATGGATATGGATTTTAATATTTTTAATTAAGAAATGAAAGAATTATATTTGAGCATTAAAAATAAATTAAAACAATATAAATGGATCATTCATAAAAAATAATTGTTAATATTAATTAAAAACTAGAGTGAAAAATTTAATCTTCCAATAAATATATGGATCATTCTAAATTAATATGACTACCTTTATTAAGACGTAACAATTACCAATGATGGTGCTACTCTTCTTAAGATGTTAGAAGTCGAGCACCTGCTGCTAAGGTGTCCACTTTCTGCTCAATATTTTTAAGAAGATAAAATAATATTATTTTTATTTTCAGTTAAATTTTGGTTTATTTCAAGATTTTTTGGTTAAATTCCGACTGAAATGAGCCGAATTTATTTTGTTTGTCCTGTTTTAGATAAATAATATTTTTTTAAAATAATAAATAATTTTACAATTTCAATTATATCTCTTAATCCAATCATGAGATGAAATTTTATTAGGAGTCTCTTGACATATTTATATATATTATGTTAAAATTTCAGAGCAATCAGAGAATATAATAACCTTACGAGATCGATGATGATATTCTCATAATATTATACATGTTCATAATTTTATTTTAAAAAATCATTTTATTGTGTTTTTTAAGATTAAATTGTACAATTTTAAATAATTTTATTTTTGAATTTGAATTAATTTTTTTAATTAATATATATATATAAATAATACAATTTCAAAACAGTGCGTAAAATTATTATTTTTTGTTCCAATTCAAAAAATGAAGCACCAATACGGAATTGATAACTTGGTTTAACGACTCTTTTTATGTCTGCTTCATATTTTCTATTTTGAGGTCCACAGGTTCTTGTTGAGTTGGCTGAGCTGCAAGACGAGAAGTTGGAGATGGGACAACCTCGGTTTTTATTGTAGCTTCAGAGATGCTCAAGGTAATTGCAGCTAGCGGACTCTTTATTTCCCTTTCCCAGTCAATTTATTTTCTTATGCAGTAATGTTAAAGGATGATGTTGTGGAAGTATATAATTGGATGATATTCTTTTGCAGAGAGCAAATGATCTAGTGAGGAATGGGATTCACCCAGCTTCAATAATCAGTGGATACAGAGTGAGTATTTGTTTTCCAGCATGTTCATAGCACCCTTTATTTGGATTTATTTGCGCACAGCACCAAGACCTTGGATATCATATCTCTGAATGTTTTAATTACTGATAATGTATCAATAATTACACACAGTATGGGATGGATGAGACTCTATATAGTCTTAGCATGCGAGAATTAGAAATTTCTCCAACTGGTACAGCATGCACTGAGCACTCTGTCCGCTATGTAATGTTCTTGATTACAGTGTTTTTGTGATTTTATCAGGTTGAAAAGCTCGGAAAAGTCCCTCTAGTTAACTGTGCCAAGACAAGTATGTCTTCAAAGTTGATAGGCAGTGACTTCTTTGCAAATATGGTATCCTTATTTTTTCGAGTGTATTATGTTGGTCAAAACTGAAACATTTAAATGAGCTGATACTCTGTTTTATAGAGCTGTATATGTTTTGTATGTCCAAAAATTAGTTGGATGCGTTGGGCTTTTGTATGCCGCAAATCCATTGTTCCTTAGCATGGATTAATCCTCTGGGTTAAAAGTTATATAGGAAACTTCTTTTTCAGCTAATGTGTGTCTTTTCAGTTTGCTGGTTCTTTCTCCCTTTAGCAATTTTTGTTATTCCTTTTCTCCTCTTGTTTTTGGATGAAGCATGTGACAACATCTCCAAGTTATTAATATGTTAAATTTCTTTGCAACTTAATTTGTCTAGTCTTGCATAATTGTTTTGAGAGGCCTGCTCATGGATCTCCTAGTTTTTGCTTTAATCTGTGCAGTACTTTCTGGAAAAAAAATAACTGAGAGAACCTTTTTGTTTTCAATGTTATGCTGGCTCAGACAAGATGAAGGGTCTGACACTTCAATTTCTCTATATTAATATATTTGTATTCAACTTTGTTGCAGGTTGTCGACGCTGTACAAGCAGTGAAGATGACCAATGTAAGAGGGGAAGTCAGATACCCGGCCCCATCAAGGTCAGTTCTTATTGTTCACTAACTTGCCTCAAAAAGTATTCTTGATACCGGCCAATCTGCATTGCTCAGTGATGGTTGTAATGTCCTGTTGATTTTCAGGGGATCAACGTTTTGAAAACTCATGGAAAGGGCGTGAAAGATAGCTACCTTTTGAATGGCTATGACCCTAAATACTGGCCGTGCTGCTCAAGGAATGCATACCTTGACTTCAATCTTCAGAAGACAAAGATGCAGTTGGGTGTACAAGTTTTAGTCACTGATCCCAGGGAGCTTGAGAAAATTCGTTAAAGGTGATTAGATTATACTTTGGCTGTTTTGTTCAAGAATGTAATACGATAACCAGTTTGCTTTGGTAATTGTTTTATGGAGTTGAGTTGCTAATTTTTATTTTAACCCAGCTGTGTGTTGATGGCAGTCCAAATGATAATGATCTCTGATGTATTTATTTGTTTATTTTCTTATTAACTTGGCCTTGGTGTTGCCCTTGTGCCTGCACAGAGAAACTGATATGACAAAGGAGCGCATTGGAAAACTCTTGAAAGCTGTGGCCAATGTTCTTGGTTCAAAGAAAGATCAGTCAGACACCTGTTTAGTTCTGGGGTTGTCAATCAAAGTTGGACGTGATAATCTTCTGTAATTGTGCTCCATCCAAGCAATAAGAATGTGCATTTTCCCTATCAATTGATCAACTTAGAATTGAGTCTGGAATTCCTAAACAAAGACGACGCATACTATCTTTTTTTTACCTTTTCTGCAAGTTTTCTTTATTTAGTATTTCCTTTTTTTCCTGAAAGGGCATCTGGGAATCTTTTATGTCTGCCTTGTGTTTCAATTCAAATGTGTCCTCTTATTTTTGCCATGCATTCTATGTAGTTGTCCAGTGCTTCCCTTTTCTTTTCTTTTTTGGTAACGTGGGTGTTCAAGTCAGCTTGCGCGCACCTCGACTAATCCCACGAGCCCTGAATTTAACAACCAGGTAAGCCTCCAATGACCCTGAGATTTGTGAGACTCGAACTAGTGACTTCTAGAGAGCAAACCTAGACTCTGACCGGTCGAGCTGCACCCCTGAGGTTGTGCTTCCCCTTTCATTGTAGTTCCCATGATATCTTTTTGACCCAGTTCTCTTACTGGCTTGTTCATAGGTTTCAACATTTGTTGATATGGAAGGGGAGGAGACATTTGAGTCATCACTTCTGGGGTATGCTGATGAAGTCGCAGAGGAGAGAATTGCTGCTGCTGATGTAATTATGATTAGGGGTACAGAAACTACAAGTGCGGTATGTGATTCCCACTTATTTAGGTCTCATGATCAACTTCAGCAGTTAGTTTTTCTTGGCCTATGCTACATCCTTAGAGCTCCTATTAACATAGAATGGTCATGCGCTGCAAATGGTAAAGCATTTTTCTCCCCAACAGCTGTCTGATTAATCTGTTTATTGTGTTTGCTTAGGTCTCTTTGATTCTCCGAGGTGCAAACGATTATATGCTTGATGAGTTGGAGAGGGCGTTGCATGAATCTAACATGGTAAATTTGGATGCTTTCTATTTACATCTTAGAATTGTGCTTAGAGTCCTAAAACCCAGTATGCACTTGAAATAGCCTTGCACTGGAATTGCCATTGCAGGTAGTAGCAGGAGGAGGGGCAGTTGAGTCTGCTCTATCTGTGTATCTGGAGTACCTTGCTACAACTCTGGGATCACGGGAACAGTCGGCCATTGCAGAGTTTGCTGAATCTTTATTAGTTATACCAAAGGTGTGCTATTGATTATTGACTACGTGAAATTTATTTTCTGATGCCTCCAGTTCTACCTGATGTTTGCATTTTCTAAAGTTTGGGAAAGTTCCAGTGTGGGAATGTTGAGAGCACCATTATTGATTTATTGGATTGACTAGGGCATATTTGTTCCTATCATCCTTGGTCTACTTCTTTCTTCCTCCCGATATATAAAGGATTGGTCAGGGTGGTTAGTGGGTTTCAATTAAGATCTCCAATCAAAATATTTCCATTATTCTTTCTATATCCTGCGCTGTGGATTCCATTCTCATGTATAGGTGATTGCATATATGATGTCCTCTGCCATAACTATCCTACGAATCGATGACATGATCAAGCCTGTCAAGGATGAGAGTCAGAATGCTGATCGGGGCTTATGAGCCAGAGCTCTTTCGTTTTTAATTTGTCAATCCCAGCCATCGGGATGTTCATTCGCCAGTAATTCATTATATGGAAAAAAGACCTTGAACAGGTGCTACTGTATCTTTTAGAATATGTTCAAACTGGATTTTACAGTGTCTATATTTCTATGAAATCGTACGTTCCTGGGTCTCTTTTTCACAGGCGAATACCTTTCACCGCTACCTCTTCCAGCACAGGTTAGGTCTCGTTTCTCTGTTCATGAGTCTTTCGAGTCAAATGTTCTGAACTGCGTTGACAAAGCTAGTTCAGCATGCACCTCTCTCGAACAGGTCCACAAGCTCCACTGCCCGTGTAAATGATCATGGCCTCAGACTTGACTATTTGTAAAGAGGAAGGGGTCCTTTTTAACCAATCGCAAACTGGCAAATAAAGGGGATGCAAGTTCATGAAGTGGAAAATCGGTCCTTTTTTTTTCTTTTTATTTGAGAATGGTTGCTACCGAGATTGGAAAATCGATCAGATCATGAAGTGGAAATTAAGTAGCATTTATTTTTACACCGCAGAATATTTACACCGCAGAATATTAAATAACATAAAACATTTAAGTGATTCCTCATGTCATAAAATTATAAATAATTCGTTAGCATGATATTAAGTAGCATGCTGGCAATTGTTATCGATATTTAAGAATGGATATGTTTGTGATCGTATACTCGCATGGTGTAATGTCAAATAGCTTGAGATCTATATAATATATCTCGAATTTAAAGTTAGAACATGTATTTTTTTATAAAAATCTGGGATAACCAGAATTTTACTTGTTATCTAGATCCATAAAATATTCTTTCCAAAGAATGAAATTTTCTTAGATTAAAAAAATATATATATATACTCACATCATGATTAATGGGTTAGTAGCTCAATCTGTTTCTTACAACACAAGAGGGATGGTATTTCCAAGTTCAAGTTTTGATTGCTTCCACCAATCACTAATCTATAAAATAAAAGGAAAAAGAAAACGAAAACATAAATTCTTTTAATAGGCATGGAAGATTCACTATAAATTATCTGGTGGATGAAATTATCATTTTGCCTTTTAATTGAGAAAAAAAAAAGCGACATGCATAGCGTATCTGTGTGGTTTATTAGTGATGGTCACTTTTTTATTTTTCTTTCTTTTCTCTAAGTACATATTTTTTTCTTTTTCTTTTTCTTTTTGGTTTTTAAATTTTAGTTTATATTCTTTTAATTTTTAATTTTTGTTCTTATCCCCTTTTACAAAGCTTTTGTTTATTTTTAATTTAGTTATTTAATTAAAATTTAATTTATATTATTTTTTAATTCATTTTCTTGGTCTTTTTAAAAATAAATTTTGTTTGTTTTCAATTTTATCATTCAATCAAATATATATCTTGATTTACATCTATTTCTTAGTTTTTTCTAGTTTATCTTTTAATTATTGGTAATGATTTTTTTTATGTACATAGATATTTATAAAATTATTTAATTAGATGTTTGCATAAGATTTTGATTTTATATTTAAAAAACTTGTGTAAGAAATACACTGAAATAGATCCAATCATATCTACAATTGGGAGACAGCACGCAGGTGAAATAACTAATTATATTTATTAGTTTAAAGGGGGTGGGGGGGGAGTGATTATTAATTTTACTTATTCTGAATAATTATTACACTCGACATTGTCAGATGATAAGTCACGGATTACTGTATAAATCATGATAATTTATATCGTTAACATGGGCACATGATCACCCACGTGCATCTGCCTTTGCTGTGGGATCACCACACCTTATCATGTCACGTGATTCAAGGTCGTCTCCCACCACTGCCAAAACCCTATTTTCATATTCTGACTTTTTTTCTATTCTATAAACATGAATCTCCAACTACTAGTCCTGTAATGGCAGTGCCTCTTCTTTTTATTTTTTATTATTTATTTTTATGGCAATGGTAAATATTGACAGAAAGACGATTTATGCGAGAAAGATCGAGTTGTTTCTCCATCCACCATGAACGAACTCCAAGAATTTTGCTGTATCGCTTCTGGCAGGGAAGGGAAGCGGAGCGAGTCGTGCATGTTTGACCTCTAATTAAAACCCATTTAATGTTAATTATTAATCGTTGTTTTCATGAGATATACATGTAGCCCAGCAAGTTGGGCTGCTCAAAAATATTTCTAATTTTTTTCAACCAATCTTTCTTTTTTATCCCATGGAAATACATCAGCACCAGAGCAATCGCGTTCACTTTAGCTGCTACTGAGAAAAAAAGGTTCCCAGCATGAGTCGCAGTTATCTTGATGACTCACGAGTTTCAATCCTTTTATCACCTTTCGATACTGCTCATGCTATAGCACACGTATAAAATATATATTAAAAAAAAAAATGGTCATATTTGTAGGGTATAGACCAATAATTGAGACTCGACCATTCCCTGTATCATTTTTCTGTTTTTGGGTATATGATTTTTTAATTTCTGCTGTCTTTTCGGTCGTGCTTATCATTGAGGTATAATTTTTCTTATCATTAAATTAAATTTGTGGTGTGTGTTTTTTTTTGTTCGTTTTGATATATTAATATATAAAAAAATAAAAAATATTTTAATTTATCTTCAAACTAAAAAGAAATATCTCTTTTTCCATGCTCCAAACCTAGCTTTCATATTCATGCAATAATGCATTGTCATCTTTTAATATCATGCTATGTATCTAAAAAGTCTCTTTCACACCTACATATACGCGCACTGCGTATTTATATATATATTATTTTCAAATTAAATATATTTTTAAAAAACATTTCAAAAGTAAAAACAAATTGTAAGACCCGTAGCTCGACCTATGTATACTGCCGGGGATGCATGGAATGAGACTATTAAGGAATCATTTAACTTTAAAAACTTAAGCTGATAGGTGAGGTTCTATAATATGATTTATATTATTCTCTAACACCCCCCTCAAGTGAAAGCTTTTTGGGACTTGAAATCTGCACAGATCTACATTACTTTGTGCTTTGATTTTTTTTATCAAATAGAATGGGGGTGGTGTGATTCGAACCCATGACCACTAAATTAAAAAGACTCTGATACCATGTTAAAGAATCATTTCACTTAAAAACTTAAAGCTAATAAACGAGACTCTAAAATATAATTTATAATTTATATTATTCAGGACTGAAATTCAAGCTTCGTGATCATGCAAAACGATGAAGTCATGAGATATTGCAGTGGAAAAGGCCGTCCATATAGCTCTCAATCACGTCAAGTGAACAGTTCATCGTGATTGTACTTACAGCGAGGGAATTCACCGTACGGTCCTGTAGTACTTTGCAAACTTTCTTCCAGCCAGAGAGAGAGAGAGAGATCCACGTCCAGCTTCAGTAGTCACCGTCCCCTGCTCCCTTACACGTGCATCCAAATTATTAATTACAAATAGGATAGGATTCTCTCCCAACATCACCCCACTTCAAATTCTAGAAAAAGACTGATGGCTGGTTCCAGTTGTAAGGATGGTCATGTTTCTAAACTATTTGCATAACACCCAGATTTATTATCTTTTTCTTTTCTTCTTCTGCTACAATGCCAAGCATCTGCGAGGTGATTTGCCGGTTTCAAGTGGTCATAGGCCTTGTTTACTGAATAATAATTTGCTGCTGAATGTTAAAAAAAACATACTTTTTTACCATTTTGAATTAAAAGTGTAAAATATATGTATTATTTTAATATATTTATAAAAAGAAAAACACTTGAAAAAACCTCATTAGTAAAACTAGGTGTTACTGTACAAGCACTCTTGCCCAGTAAACTCTAGTTGGCATTGCCGACAAGGGAAAAGTACGTGGATGCGTGATCAATGATGAGAAAAACAAGCCAAGGAAGAAGGAGTGAATGCAGAAAACGCAGCTGCCACTATGTAATTGCCCAGTATTTCTCGCGAAAGGGGTCCAGAGTTTTTATCTTTATTGCAGCTTTGGCTTTTTCTATTTTCTCAGAAATTAAGTAAAGAAGACTCGCTTAGTTCCCTTCGTTTTCTTGAGCTGCCTGTGCATTTCTAACCAATTCCCCTTTTCCCGATCAGTCAAAATCTTCAGCAGGAGAGTTTAGTTTACAGGTGTTACAGCCATTACAGATTTAAACATCAAATATTATATGTGAATTTCCCTTGATTTTATTTTTATTTCAGGGGGGGGGGGTTCTAACTTCTAACACTGAACCCACTTTGAAATATTAAAAATAGGGTCCATGCCTCCATTTTTTTTAATCAAAAAAACTATAGCTCTGAATATAAAAGCTGTGCCTGTCGACCCTCACTTCCTTAATGGTAACACTGCTTAATAACCAATCAGCGACCATCGATTTCAGTGCATATAGTTAATAAGTAATTAAACTATCTAATCACACAGACTAATTAATTAATAAGCCAGCTGATAGACTAAAGTACTACAGTCTGCCTGTGGGCAGCATAAATGCAGTAACCCCCGTATTTTCAAACTAGTCAAGCATGTGTATCCATGTGTCCATCATTGCATGAAAACCCTCCACTCTTACTTGACCCTTTAAAATTCCGACGCTCTCTCCTCCATCTTCCTCCCACCACACAGTGAGAGAGAGAGAGAGAGAGTGGTGGGGTGGCAGCTCAACCCTCTGGTTTTCTCTGGCTAATTAAGCTATCTCTTGTGTTTTTCTCTGCTATTCATCCTTCCTCTCCGAGAGTTAGGGCTTGGGAGGGGAGTAATTAAAGCTCACGTCAAAGAATAAAAACTCGCGCAAAAGAAAATGGATTTCTATGGAGGAGTACTCTACCAGCGCACCTGATTATTTTCCCATTGATGACCTTTTGGACTTCTCTAATGATGACGTCTTCTCAACTCCTCAACCGACCACCACCACCACCACCTTCCTCCACCTGTAACCTCCTCCATCCACCACCACCACCACTTCCCTTCTTCCACCACCTATATTAACAACACTTCTTCTGATCTCTCCGCTGACTTCACCGACCATCTTTCAGTCCCAGTAGGCCACTCTCCGACACTCCCTCTCTCGCTCTCTATTTTAATTCAGGATCAGTTTTTTTTTATTAAAATTATCTGTAAAAAGAATAACTTCACTGAAATGTTCTTACCCTTCTCTTCTTCTTTTTTTGCAGAGTGACGATGTGGCAGAGCTAGAGTGGCTATCGCAATTCATGGAGGACTCGTTCACTGACTTTCCGAGCACCATTAATATCCCGGCCGACACGTCGCCTCGTAACAGATCCTGTGGCAAAGGTTCACGGACCACCACCGCTGCTACATCCTCCTCGGCAGATTCCGAAACTGCGGTGACCGGGGAATCGAGACTGAAGAAGGGAAACAACCGAGCGCCACAATCTTCGGCTGAGACGGAAGGAGGAGTGCGGAGGTGCACTCACTGCGCGTCGGAGAAGACGCCGCAGTGGAGGACGGGTCCGCTGGGTCCGAAAACGCTATGCAATGCTTGCGGAGTAAGGTACAAGTCGGGTCGGCTCGTGCCCGAATACCGACCCGCAGCGAGTCCGACTTTTGTGCTGACTCAGCATTCGAACTCGCACCGTAAGGTTTTGGAGCTCCGGAGACAGAAAGAGATGATGCTGAGGCTGCAGCAACAGCACGGTTATCAAGGATATGAAGTTTGCTGACGTGTAATGATCTCAGCGGTTAACGGGTCAGTAAGATAGTAACCGCTGGATGTTTTATCAAGTTCCCTTTTTTATTGTTAAAAAAAACTTGAAAGAGGAAATTAGCAGTGCAGCCTATTGGTGATTGGCTTTTTTTTTGTTTTACATAATTCCGGGTCAAAAGTCTCAACGATCATTTATCAAGGCAAGGCAGCTTGACTCCGACGAAAGTGGATTTGCTCTCTGCTGTTTACGATTTAAGAACAATAGATGGCCGGCTGTTGATGGTATGATTAAAACATAAGATAGTCTAGATGCTTATATTTAGTACTTGTTTAATTATCTATTTTGTGAAGGAAAACACCCCTAGATTTTAGTGATTAAATTTGGAAAAAACAATTGATCCGACGGGTTTTTGAGTGCCTTTTTGAACACCTATGGTGTAATGAGAGAGTGACATTACAATGAATTCACTGCCAGATGAGACTGAGGAATATTCTTTTTCCTATTTTTGCTCTCACTTTATGAAATTTTGTTACAGAGAGGGGGAGAAGGAAGCGTATGTTTTTGTGGGAGATAGAGAGAGAGAGAGTTTGAAATTTGGGGTAAAATGAACTGAACTGCAGTTAAGTAACTGGCTGCTAAGTTCAGAGCGAGACAGTGACGGGTGACGGTGTGGCCCAGTTTTTGATGTGCGTGATTGCGATGGTGAAGGCCCGATACGGGCTAATGGAGAGCTAACTGGATGACTGGTCTCGATCAGACTGGTTTGTGTTTTTAGGGCAGAGCGGAGAATCTGCTTGAGAGAAGAGGGTGATCGGAGCTATGCTCTATAAATTAGCATATGATAAAATGGTGAAATAATTCAACAGCAAAATTAAATGTTGCATTTCTAAACCACGTAAATGAATTGATATGCATGTCTTCTCCTCTTCGTAAACAACCTATCCCTCCTCTTAAACCCTTTTCTCGATTCTTTGTTTTCATCAGAAAAATAATCTTCTTTCTACATAATTTTGCAGGTAAGAGTGTAAAACTAAAACCCTGTTACTGAAAAGGGTTTTTTTTGACACAGTCCATGAGTCTCAGATCTTTAAGAAAGTATTCACAGTCAAGCATAATTTAAGGATTTTTGTTGCTTATTTTTCATTATTGCATTTGCCACGTTACTGTGTGAACGTGAACTGCTTTCTAGCTAATTTGTTATTCCTGTAAGGCTATTTATTAGTCATTTTCATTCAATGAAGGTAAGTCATTCAATTCAATATTATGCACTCTTTGTTCTTATTCTCAATAGTTGATATCAGAGCCTGCACTGGTTTGTGGAAAAAAAAAAACGGGAGGATACATTCTTCTTGAGTGATTTCAAACACAGAGTGAAAAGTGAGTTCTTGAGTATTGAGTGATTTCAAACACACAGTGCGTGAGTTCTTGAGTGATTTTAAACACCGAGTGGAAAATGAGCTTTTGAGGGTCAACAATCAACAAATGGCACCAGAGTCCAGTAATTTTGCGACACCTTGTATCCCGAAATTTGATGGAGATTATGAGTGTTGGAACATGCTAATGGAAAATCTCTTACGATCAAAAGAGTATTGGAGTGTTATTGAGACAAGATTTGTCAAGCTTACATCTGGAGAAATTTTAAATAATGCACAGAGAAAAGCATTAGAGGAGACAAAGCTAAAAGACTTAAAGATTAAAAATTACCTTTTTCAGTCCATCGACAAATCCATTCTGAAGACAATTACTCAAAAGGAAACAGCAAAGCAGTTATGGGATTCCATGAAGATAAAATACCAAGGAAATGCAAGGGTTCAACGTGCTCAACTTCAAATCTTTCGCAAGAATTTTGAAGTGCTGGAGATGAAACCTGGAGAATCTGTCACTAATTATTTTGGAAGAGTGATGCTGGTAGCAAATGACATGAGAAATTTAGGAGAAAATATACCTGATGAGAAGATTGTCAAGAAGATTATGCGCACACTTACTGAAAAATACAACTACAACGTTTGTTTAATTGAGGAGTCTAAAGATATCAATCATCTTTCAGTTGATGAACTGCAGAGTTCATTACTTGTTCATGAATAAAAATTCCAAAGAAATGACATTGATGATCATGCACTGAGAATCTATGATGATAGATTCAGCGGCAGAGGTCATGGCAGAAGCAATTGTAAAGGAAAGGGTTGTGGTGGAAGAGGACCGTCATTCAATAGAGACATGGTGGAATGTTTTAGGTGTCACAAACTTGGACACTTTCAGTATGAGTGTCCATCCAAGAACAAGGCAGCTCATTATGTGGAGCTAGATGAAGAGGATGAGATGTTGTTAATGTCATATGTTGAACTACATAAGACAACACGGAATAATGCATGGTTCCTGGACTCGGGATGCTCTAATCATGTGTGTGGTTACAGAGGTATGTTTTCCTTTTTGGATGACAGTTTTCAACATTCAGTTAAGCTTGGCAACAATAGTAGAATGATTGTAGTCGGCAAAGGCAGAGTGAAGCTATTGCTAAATAGTGTTAAGCATATTGTCAATGATGTATACTACGTTTTAAAGCTTAAAAATAATCTTTTGAGAATAGGACAACTTCAAGAGAGGGGTTTAACAATATTAATTAAGAATGGAGTTTGTAAAATTTACCATCTTGAGAAGGGCTTGGTCATTCAAACCCAGATGAGTGCAAACAAGATGTTCATCCTACTGGCACAGACATAAACTCCAGTATCTGCATAAACTCAAACTCATGAATGTTGTCTCAATACTACTTCTCTGAATCCCTCCTATCTTTGGCATAGACGCTTTGGTAACTTAAGCTATAAAGGCTTAAGAACACTACAATGGAAGCAAATGGTTCATGGACTGCCCAAATTCTCTGCCCCCACCATGACCTGCACAGATTGTAGCAATGGCAAACAACACAGAGAAGTCATGCCCAAAAATAGCACATGGAGAGAAAATATGATATTAGAACTAATTCATGCTGATATCTGCGGTTCTATTCTCCCTGAGTCCACCAGTGGTAAAAGGTACATATTATGTTTTATTGATGATTTCAGTTGCAAATCATGAGTATTTCTGTTAACTACAAAGTCAGAGGCATTCACTTGCTTTAAGAAATTCAAGATTATGGTTGAAAAAGAAACTTCATTGCATGTAAGAAGTCTAAGGACTGATAGGGGAGGAGAATTTACCTCTCATGATTTCAATGAGTTTTCTACAGCCACCAAGGAATCAAACGCCAGCTTACCACAACCTACACCCCACAACAAAATGGGGTAGCAGAGAGGAAAAATCGAACTGTGATAAACATGGTACGATCAATCCTCTCTGCCAAAGGGATTCCAAAGACTTTCTGGCCAGAGGCAGTGAATTGGGCTTTCTATGTTCTCAATCGGTGCCCAACATTCGCCTTGACAGACCTGACCCCTCACGAGGCATGAAGTAGAATCAAACCATTAGTAGACCATTTTAGGGTCTTTAGGTGTTTAGCTCATGTTGACATCCCCGATGTTAAACGAAGCAAGCTTGACAACAAAAGTTTTCCTTGTGTGTTGTTGGGCATGAGCGAGGAGTCAAAGGGGTATAAGTTGTTTAATCCTCTAAACAAAAAGATTATGGTGAACAAGGATGTTATTTTTAAAGAAGATAAACAGTGGGACTGGGATGTTTCATACGAGAACCAAACTGTATTGGATTTAGTCTGGGGTGAAAATAACAGAGGAGAGACTTGGGGCTGTAGGGCTGAAGATGAGGGAAATGTTGAAAATGGGGGTCACGAGATAGATGGAGCTGCAGATGAGGTGGGTAGAAATGTAGGTCATCCTGCGGTGTGTGTGATGCCAGCTGAAATAGTAGGTGAAAATGCAGATCTGACAGCAAGAAGACAGCCAAGTGGCAGTGTAGATGGAGCTACAAAGGACATTGGTCCTATGACAGGGACACGACCAGGTGGTGATATGGATGACAGTCCAATCACTGTCAATCCAATGATAGGAATGTTGCCAGACGGGGTAAGAGAGAGGGGTCTGCTAACAGGTGGAAGAAGAGAAAGGGGTCCTCCAGTATAGATGCAAGATTATATTACTAGGGAAAATTTATCCGAAGATGAGACAAATATGGTGTTAATTATGTCCTCTGATCCCATTCATTTTGAAGACGCTGTAAAAGTCAACCACTGGAGACTTGCTATGGACAGTGAAATTAATACCATCGAAAAGAACAAAACCTGGACGCTCAAAGAGTTGTTGGTAGGAGCAAAAAAAAAGGAGTAAAATGGGTCTACAAAACAAAATACAACGAGCATGGGGACATTGACAAGTACAAGGCACGACTAGTCATAAAAGGGTACTCACGGCAACACAGAATAGACTATACAAAAGTCCTTGCATCCAGTGGCAATGATGGATACAGTAAGGATGATTATTGCTTTAGCGACTCAAAAAAACTAGAATATTTTTCAGTTGGATGTCAAATCGGCTTTTCTTCATGGTGAGTTGCATGAAGATGTTTACGTTAACTAACCAAAAGGGTATGAAAAAAAGGGCAGCGAACATCTAGTTTACAAGCTGCATAAAGCTTGGTTTAGCCGAATTGAGACCCACTTCGTCAATGAAGGCTTCCTAAGGTGTGAAAGTGAGCAAACATTATTGACCGAGAGAAGCAGGGAAGGAAAGATCATTATTGTAAGTGTTGACGTTGATATTTAATTTTTATAGGAGATGATGCAAATATGTTGTCTGAATCCAAAAGCTCCATGATAAGATAGTTGGACATGTCAGATTTGGAGAACATGTGTTTTTTCTTGGGTATCGAAGTATTACAGAAGTTAGATGGCATCTACATATATCAGAAGAAATATGCACTAGAGGTTTTGAAGAGGTTTGGCATGATGGAGTGCAATGCGGTGAATAATCCAATAGTTCCTGGATCCAAAGTCAACAAAGAAGAAGATGGAATTAAAGTAGATGAAACATATTATAAGCAGTTAGTGGGCAGCTTAATGTATCTCACAGCAACAAGACTAGACATGATGTTTGTTACTTGTCTCATCAGCAGATACATGTCTAAACCTACAGAACTTCATCTACAAATAGCAAAAAGGGCACTTAGATATCGGAGAGGGACGATAAATTTTGGAATCCATTACAAGAACAAGGGAAGTGGTGAACTACTTTCATTTACAAATAGTGATTATGTCAGAGATATGGAGGATAGAAAGAGTACAAGCGGATATGTTTATTTGCTAAGCTTGGGTGCAGTCTCATGGAGTTCAAAGAAGCAACCAATAGTGACTTTGTCAACCACTGAAGCAGAATTTGTAGCACCTGCAATGTGTGTATGCCAAGCTCTTTGGATTAAAAGAATTTTAAAAGAATTGGGACATTCTAATGAGAAGTGCACACAAGTGAAATGTGACAACAGCTCAACTATTAAATTGTCTAAAAATTCGGTGATGCATGGGCGCAGTAAACATATTGATGTAAGATATCATTATCTGAGAAATCTTACTAAAGAAGGTACAGTTGCATTGGTCCAATGTGGAAGCCAAGATCAGGTGGCAGATTTAATGACTAAGCCATTAAAGCTTGATGCATTTCTGAAACTAAGAACATTATTGGGGGTCCAAGGGATTACTGATGTAAACTAACTGCATAACGCAGTAAGTTTAAGGGAAGGAATGAAGGGTTTTTTTGACAAAGTCCATAAGTCCCAGGTCTTTAGGAAAGTATTCACGGTCAAGCATAGTTTAAGGATTTCTGTTGCTTATTTTTTGTTATTGCATTTGCCATGTTAATGTGAACGTGAGCTGCTTTCTAGCTAATTTGTTATTCCTGTAAGGCTATTTATTAACCATTTTCATTCAATAAAGGTAACTCATTCAGTTCAATATTGTGCACTCTTTGTTCTTAGTCTCAACAGTTACTGCTTATGATTTATGTCATCAAAACTTTAAAATGGTATTATTATTCTACCAAAGTTTTTGAATTATTGTGCGAACTAATAAAAAAACACATAATTGCTTGCATAAGATTTTTTTTAATTTTAGCAGAGTAATAAAAAAGAATCAAGAATTGCTTGCGGCACACCACCACTCGCGACGCGACACTGCCCGCACCCTTCTCTCTTTCTTCCTGCTGCAAAATACCCACACTGCACTACAAGACAATCCCATTCTCTCTCTACTGCAACATAGAAGTCTTTCTCTCTCCACCTGTGGGTCTCTTGCATTTTCAACCTCCACCGCTATTGCCACCTCTTGTCACCACCATTGAATAAAATACATCAATTTGAATTGTTAATTTAATATTTGTTAAGAAAATCAATGGTTTAGGGTTGTTGTAAATTGTGAAATTTAGGTTAGGTGGAGGTTAAATTAGGGAATTATGTAAAATTAAGTATAGAATATGCTAATTATCCATGAAATGTATCGATTGAGTTGATAATTTTGTTGTTTATAGAGAAAATTGATGAATTTGAGAATTAGGGTTAAGTGTTTTTGGGTTAAATTATGGATTTTATCAAATTAGATGTAAATATATATTAATTAGCTATGAAGTATTGTTGAGTTGATATTTTTGTTATTTGTGGAGATAATGATGAATTTTAATTTTTACCAATTATGTTATTTTTTAGGGTTTCATTTGAATAAACTTTTATTAAAATTATGTACCTTGATTAACCCTATAATATTGATAAATTACTAACAATAAAGAAAATAACAAGTTCATAACCACTACAATAAATATATCTCTTACCAAGCTATCTAAAATATTGAGTGATTCACTGGGATAGAATCTATTTGAAATTAAAGTTAAAATTACTTTAAAGATTTAAACTAGATTAATTCTTATTATATTCATGCACCTATTTATACTGATGAAAGATAAATTTGATGTTTGGTTTACCAACAGTAACACATTCTAAAGCTTTGCTTTAACTTAGAGGGTGTTTGTTTTTGTGATGCCACCCACGATTGCAAATAAACTGACTGGATGAGTGTTTGGTAAAGTTTGATAAGCAGAATTTTGACATGAGGCCCACACAAGTTTCGGGTGAAAACAATGTTTTATGATAAGCAGGTAATACATGCTTTTCCTATACCTGTTTTTCAATTGATAGAGGGGAGGGGCAGGGGGGAATATTATATTATATTAAAATATAATATAATATTTTTTTAATATTGAAATAATGTAAAAAAAATATAAATTAATTAAAATATAAATAAATATATTAAAAGGATATTACAATATAACTTTTGTCTCGCAATCCTAATTTTGTTTATGTATATGTCTATGTCCTTTAAAGTAATTTCACAAGTTGAAAGCAATATGAAAAGCTTGGTACCAAACACTTCAAAAATTATTTTGAATAGCACCTAAAGTGCTTTTTATAAAACTGCTTTTTTAAAACCTCAACCACAAAAGTAAAAACAATATCAAACACACTCTTAAACGAGGCGGTATTTCAAAACCTAACATTAGCACAAGAACATGTACGTATAAAAGCCTGATAGCAAGACTAAGAGATTTGCTTTTTTTATGATTTCAAGTTCAAACTATATGATTATTAATAGAAATTTATGTAATTGTTAATTTTAGAATTCGAAGAATTAGTCGAAGTATTGAAGTGCACATAAGTTAGTTCACATATCCACATTAATAATAAAAATAAAAATAAACCCTGCGGGGTACACCTTGAGTGTCATGACGGAGAAGATTGTTGTCATATTGATATTGATAGACGGGTAAAATGTTTTTGTACTCTTAGCCTTACTGCTCCATGACAAGGTAACGATAAGATATTATACTCCTCTCGCCCACATCCCATATAAAAATAGAAGGTATGGATAGTTTTTTATGACAATTCTCACGTGAAAAGAGTCCCTCCAGGTACAGCTAATAATTTCTCTGTAGATGATGATTGGGTTAAGAAATCACTTCGACCAAAATCAGATTCTCGGGTTTTCCTGCACGAGGCAAATCAGGTTACAAAATAACTAAACATAATTATGAAGGCCGATACGAGAGCCTACTGAAGATATTGTGCCTGATATTATCGGACCAGTAGCAACTACCAAGTTCAAAAATCCAGGTATGAACACTGATATGCAATTTGATATGCAATTTGGGAGAGCTTGGTACTTTTACTGTTGTATATCCATTTGCAATGGAATTCTTTCACATCTGTATTTATTCATGTGTATACCGAAAAATATTTACTTCATGAGGAAGTTTTTTTTTAAAAAAAATAAAAAATCTTTGAATTAGATTTCTTTTAGTGTTTTTAGAATATTTTGATATGTTGATATTATAAATAATTTTTAAAAAAATATCTTAATTGATTTTTATATATTTTTAAATGAAAAAACACTTTGAAAAACAATCACAACCACGCTACCAACACCCTGAAGTCTTATCTTTGGTTGGGGGTGCTTTTGTTACTAAAAGTGCAAAATCAAAACTCAAACTTCAATAAGAGAAGCCATCTCTTGCATGGAAGATATGTGATGGTGAATTAAGATCTTAAGCCTCCAGTACAGTGGCAAAAATTGATAGCGAGCAACGAACATTTCAGACTGAGATTCCATGGTTACTGATTTTTGCGACCTCCTTGGACAAGGCATTCCTTTCTTGCTTTGCCTCAGATGCGAGGCTGGAAACCTGCAACCCAAATCATCCAACATGTACAAATTTAAATGCTTTGATAACAAAACAAAGCATGACAAAAAGAAAGTTTTACATGATATGATTATGCCTGCACTCAGTCCAGAATTCATTATAGCAAGTGTAAGCAAAAAAAATTGTTTAATGGCCACATCAGGTGTGTTCAAAAGAAAGCTTGTATCTGCAAAAGTTCTAGCCCTATAATGGCATCATAGTGGTTTGTTTTCAAGATGACATTTACTTTATATAGAGTACTTGAACTAAATATATATCCCTTAAGACCCTAACGAGTTTTGCCTGAAATTCTAAAATGTTGCCTGCTAGCCCATGCATACATGCCTGGAACAGGTTTCATCTATGTGCAAGAGCAATCCCACCCTAAATTTACATCCGTGCAGATTTTCCTCCCATTTTAATGTAACTTCTAAGCAATAGAAAATGAACCCGGAAAAATTGTGTTTTTTTGTAACCAAGCTAAAATATAAACCATTAAAAATCACAATCATAGAATAAAACACAAAGTTCAAGTTCTGTATACCCCTTTCCAGATCTTAGCAGAATATACAAACATAGTGGACACCATGTCTAAGGTTAATAGCTAAAATGCTTACTTGAGACCGGAATTTAGATGCCTCTGCTCTGGGCAATTCACAAAGGATATCCCTCAACCCTGAAGCAACAAAAGCAAATTTGATCAGCATATGTTTTATCCATACAACTAGCTTGCTTAATATCAAAGCTATGGAGGTTGCGGTATTATATACCTGTAGCTTGTCGTTCAATCTTATAAGCTGAGCGAATTACACCTTGTATCTGCTTCCCTGCTTGCCTGTAACCATGGAGAACACAGCTCCACATGAATAATTAGCCAAATGGAATATCTCCTTCCATGCTTTTCAAAAGTGAGCATCAAAAGCCCTTTCTTTAAATTCACAAACCTGAGCTTTGTCCTTCCTCTGATCAGTTCTTCTTCTGCTAATGATGCCCTCCTCTGAAAAACAATATTGTATGTCATGGGGTGTACTCCAGGGAATACATTGAAAAAGAAATAACAATAACAGCCCACAGTTTGACCCTGGGGAATGCATTCTCTGTGCCTACTCCTACTTTGAAAATGTATTCCATCCTCATCCTGTACACAGGGTGGAGAATGGGATTCCTCACAAACATAAATCTGACAACTAATTAATTCTTAGAAGTTCAATTGTCAACTAACACACACAAAGAGAGTAAATTAGTTTCCCCCATGTATATGCAATCAATCTGGGGGTCATAACGCCCAACACCAAACCCTCCCAGAATCAATCTTGTCCTACATCTCAGCCTGGTAAGGCAAAGAATCTCCCATAAATATGTTCCAGATGAGTAGGATTTGCAGGAGTACGGTTGGGAGGGAGTATCTTCCCTACAGAGTAATAACCTTTCAGGGCAAAGAGTTCCTGCTGATATTTATATTTCCTTCAGCACTTTGTTTTCTCTGTCAATATGTATTCTTCATTGTCTTTGTTGCTGGAGCGGGAAGGTTGAAAGGGTGAAAAATCTTTGGATCCTGTCAAGTTTTCCCAGAAGCACACATGGCACCACATGTTCATGATGTGATGCAATGCAATATATAAACACCACTTTCTCCAATAAATTTCACTCCTTTGCCCTAGATTACCTTGCAAGCTTTATGTTAAATGTAAAATATAGTTCAAGAATGGGGGCCTCCATTCCATGAATAGCAATAAAAACTGAATTTTGAACCAACAGCTTTTCACCTTTTAGAGTTTAGACAAGTAGAAACAAGAGATAAAAAAAATAACACAGTATCAATAACTCATCATGAAATATAAATATACAAGTGATAGGTTACCTCCAACTTCTCACTTTCAGCCTTCAAGAGGCTAATTGACTGTCGCAATTCCTTAACTTTAGCATCAGCTTGGGAAAGCAGGGTCTGTGACAAGCAATAGGGTTGAAACAAAACTTCTGATCAGAACATACATGTTTAATGTGCTCACCACAAATGCTTTACATGAGCATGATGCTTCTGCACTCGTGGAGTTGTAAGGGAAATGGATAGCAAATTGACTTATTGAATCAAAACTATATCAGACTTATAAACAGCAAGGAAATTCTTGACTGAAGTGATAATGTCACCAAAAAAACATTTCCCATCACCAAAAGGGAATTGGAAAAACACTGTGCAGGATTCTATGAAAGTCCATTTTGTAGCATTGCGATGATGGCTCACGTCATGCAAACATGTAGTTCTGGTTGTTTCCAGGGAAAAGTGTCTGCTCAAGCCAGGTATCCTTTACATGGAGCATTACATATTTTTACTGACACATATTATGCATGTGTGAATTTATTTGTTCAAGAGTTACATGTGCAGAATAGAGTAACTGGCATCCAGGTGACTTGTAACCATCTTAGTAACCTTTGGAATGTAATTCCTTGTGTAAGCATATTTGCCTTCTGCCAGTGAAGGGTAAAACCCATCACAACGGGTTAATGACATAGAAGTTCTGATTGAAGAGGCATATTTAGAACCTAATTGGTTGCAGTTTTTTTGTTACAGACCTACTCACTGGGAAAGAAAAGGAAACAAAAGGTGGGAAGCCTTATGCTCACCTCTTCACTCGTAAAAAGGCGCAAGGTCTTGTAGTACAAAAGGCGTCTTGGTCCTGCAAGACATAAATTGTAGCGATAACCATCAGTTTGAAAGAACCAACTAGCTTCAGAGACAACTGAATAAGGAAAAGGAGAAGAAAAAAAAAGGCTGCTTACATGTTACAAACTTCATCATGCATTGAGACGAAATTATAAGGCAGAAACATTATCTAAATTCAAAATTTCAATACAATTCACATCCAATCTTATCCAGTTTTATTCCAACTCCTTACACGACAAATTAATGATCCGTTACATCATCTGACAAAACATTCATAAAATAACATAAAAAGGCAAGCTTTGGTTCGTAGAAACAATAATTATTCGTAAAAATAATTTGAGGACCATACTTTTAAGAGCAACGAATCCCAAGCCAGCGGCAACCGCACTGGTAATCAACGGATGGGAAGCTGCAACATTAATCCCCTCTAAAAAAATAAAATAAAGTCACAAAACATAAAAGCCTCAAAAAACAAAACAAAAAAATTCAACTCCAATTACAATGTGAACAATAAATTTTTAATACCTTTGACCTTGCCAAATAATTTGTCTTCGTAAACACCAATCTCTGACTTAACATCTTGCAAAGAATCCTGCAATTAATTCACAATAAAAAATAAGTAAAAATAAAGTACATTTAGTGCCAGTTATTTTAAAAGAATAATGAGCTCACAATTGTTTGGCTAAAATGAGCCTGAGAAGTTGTGGTGATTTCAGAGAAGCGAGATTTTGAAGCTTCAATGGCGATGTTGAGTGAGTCTTGGATGGTTTTTTGGTAAATAAGAGCTTGTTGCATTGCGTTGTCGATCCATGGCGCGGTTTCTTCTAGAGCTTTCGATTTAATTATCGAAGTCAAATCCGTTTCTGCTGTTGGTCGCGGTGCCAGACTGGTGCTTGGCTTCTCCTCCGGTGATGGTGATTCTGCGTCTGTCGGCATTTTGAGAGCGATGGTTAGCTTCGATCATACACGAGGTTCTGAGGTTCCGTGTTTCTCATCGCTTGTGTTTGTGGTGATTTGGGCCTGGATGACTCAACCCTCGCATTTATGCGGGTCGAAATTATATTTTGGGCAGAACATTAGCTCTTGAGCCCATTGACGATCATTAAGAAAAAAATTATTAATTCTGTATTGTTTTTCTAATAAAATATTTAATTATTGTAATAATATTTAAAGAAAATAAAGAAGTCCAGTAAGTAAAACTTTAGTCTGATTATATAATCAATTGAAATTGATTATATATATATTGATTTTTAGTTTCAGTCTTTATTCTTTTTAATTTTTGATTTGTTTTTTATTCTTTTAATTTTTGATTTGTTTTTTATTCTTTTAATTATTTGGGTATATGCAAGTTTTAATTTGTTTTAAATTTGTCCTCCAATTGACAATTGATCATATACGTAACTTTTCATTTATGTCCTTATTTTTTTAATTTTTAACAAAATTACACTGTAATTTTTTCAAAAAAAATGCTTTTATTTGTTTCGGCCCAAGGTTTTTATTTATTTCAATTTTATCCTTTTGATTGAAATTAATTATGTATTTTATTTTTCGTTTAGGCCCTTATTCTTTGAATTTTTATTTGATAGTAATTCCTTTTGTTTTTCGATCCTTATTGGACAATGTTTAATTTTTACTCGTATTTATACATCTATATTTTTAGTTTTGTTTTTATTTATTTATTTCATTTTATTTTTTATTAGGGGTTTTATTTTTATTTGGTTGAATCCTGAAATTTTAATTTTCATATTAGTGGTCATTTTAAAATTAATATTTCTTCTTTTTTCCCTTTATTTTTTGTGTTTTCTGATATTTTTATATGTTTTTCGAGTCAGGTGATTTTAGAAATTTCATTGTTTGCGCAATAATAATAATAATTTTAGTAATTATGTTTTTTATTGTTTTTTTTGTAAAAAAATATTTTGCTTTTTTTTAATTTTTTTTGGCAATTAATGGTTTTAATTGTTTGATAAATAATATTGATAATAATTTTAATTGTTATAGACATGATAATGATGGTAACGTAGGGATGAATTTTCAATGATGTTTTTTTTAGATAGAAAATTAACTACATTTTTTTTATTTGATTATTGTTGGTGTTTTTAGAATTTATATTTTGTTTGTTGTGGTTAATTTAAATTGGATTATAAAATGAACTAATCCTAATATAGTAAATTCGATAATTCAGGTATCTGAATATTTTTGTTTTTTAAATGATGATGATAATTTTATACTGATTATTTTGTTAAAACTTACTAAATAGATAAATTTATATCGATTTAAAATTTATATATTTGGTAAGAAACTTAGACTTCACAAAAAATTTTGCGCAAACTTATTATTTTTCTCAAATTTATATTGTAATTAATAAATCTCACACGATTAATATTGTTTACATTGAAAAAATATAGTTCCGATCGCGATGAGGCGCGGGTTAATGGCTAGTGTGTGTGTGTGTGTGTGTGTGTGTATAAGTGATTACATACCATAATAATAAAAACTTTATATAGAAACAAAAGGATGATGTTTAATTTTTTTTGTTAATTTAATATAAAAGGAAAAAATATGGTAAATATGATAAAAATATTGTTGTGAGACAACTTGAACCAGAATAATATACATGTAACCTAAACATAAAAGAGCGAGTTATTCCAAATTAATCTAGCAAACTTACATCCTAAGTTATTAGCTTGAGATAATTCAATAAAAAAATATTAAAAAAAACTCAAAGTGATTTAAAAATTTAAAACGTTATTGAAAAAGAAAATAAAACAAAACGGAGGTAGTAATTAAAAAAATAAAATTGAGAAATTGAGATTGGGCAAGGACCTCAAGTCATGTCAAGTGTCTAACCTGTAACACCCCGATTAATCTCACCTTGTGGCATTTCATGTTTGAATATTTGCATAATAATAAAGAAGCTTAATGCTTTTTTTATCCACAATTTTCAATGTCTAAAGACATTATTATATTTTTGTATAAATTTCAGCAAAGACTCTTTTGTATTAGGAGTGTCCAAAGTTATCGACTAATTCAAAAAAATTTAACACAACACACTTCCATAACTTAACGATATAGTATCGTAAATTATTTTTATATCACAAAACTCCTTCAATTTGATAAAACATCACCCGCCATCCAATTATCATAAATTAACAATACAACTACTAATAGAGTAACCACAATTAAAAAAGCACATGATAGCTAACTTCAATATTCACGAGGCATCGCATAAAAAAACATAATCATTAACTTAAATATCACCTATTATTATACAAAACATGATTATAAGCTATTTTATTCATATTACAAATAAATCAATTTAATTAAAGAAACATAAAAAAATTAACTAACAATAGAATATTAATATTATGTTAAATTAACCCTGCTCGGTGGTGTGCGATGGGCCTGTTACAAGTAAATTGACAACTCATAAATAATTTATTATTACTATCCACAAAATGGTATATTTAATAAATTATATTAACCATACTCTTCGACTACAATTTCAATGTTTAATTCGGATCAATTTGATACACATTATGTTCTTGTCATTTAATTCTCATCTTTCAAAGAGATGACAATCAAATTTATCAATGTTTCATATCTCTCATAGAGAAAATGAAGTATTCTTTAAATAACTCGTATTCCAATCGAAAATACAAGGTTGTCTTCTCAGTGCCTCACTATATTTCCCACGGATACACGAGGTTATATTTTTAATGCCTCATTGTATTTCTCATGGAAAAACTAGGTTATCTTTTCAATGCCTCGTTTTATTTCCCACAAAATTATGAGGTTGTCTTTCTCTATACATAAATTAATACATTACAAACATAATCTAAATGAGATTAAATATTAATCTAAAATGTAAACCTTTTCAAATGAAAAGGAGAAAAAGATGCACGTCACCTACCTGCTTCATTGGTAGCTCGTGATCCTCTAGTTATGGATGATTCTATACGGGGTACCTTTTCTTAAACAAAAAGCAATCCAAAATATAATTAAAGGCACACACCAATGCAATACAAAGTGAAATTGGTTGCAACCTCATTATTGTTACATATGAAAAACTTTTTAACTTTTGAAAGAATTTCTTATGCTGTAAAATTTCTATTATTACTTATGTGATGACAAAAGCACATTCCTGCAAAAACACCTTATTGGAAGCCTGACATAACATTGTCTTAGGTTTAAATGTTAAATCCCTCACCCTACTGTCAATGTTAAGTATTAATATCCATCATCATTAAGCCTCTGATTACTTGTAAACTAAGCATTGATCATCATTCTCATCGCGACTCATTAGTTGCTTTATACCTTATTTATCTGTTTTTTGTTCTCGCACTTCATTACTGTCAATGTTAAGTATTAATATTCATCATCATTAAGCCTCTGATTACTTGTAAACTGAGCATTGTTATCATTCCCATCATGACTCATTAGTTGCTTTATACCTTCTTTTATCTGTTTTTTCGTTCTCGCACTTCATTAGATGTTGGGTTCCTATTTTGCTAATAGAGATTGATTTTTGTATGCAAAATAAATGAAAAGCATTTTCATGAATAAAATATATGTTATAATCAAGACTTGAAATACAATTATGTGTTTGATCAATGAAAAAAAGCAGAAGCTATCAAGCTACCCAAATGATTATTATCCATGGTTGTGCAAAAAGCAGAAGGTATCACAATACCAAACAATAAGCTTTTATTAGTGTATTGTGGAAGCTTTTATAGTTGCGGTCATTCATCATTACACATGCTCTTATATTTTTTTTCTCTTTGTTCAGATATTTATACTATACATATTCATCATTTATGCTTTGATATTCTTTTAATCAAATCCAATAATTACCTATACCCAATAAATCTATTGGTCCACTCGTAATGCTGGTTATGATTGTAACTATAGTTGTGAGATTTGGATTTAAATATGACTTGCATCATTTGAAGTTCAGAAGATTAAACTAAAACTTTTTGAGAGGACAAAAGGTCTAGTTTTGTCTTTAAATGACCCAAAAACCTCTATTACAGAAAAAAATGAAATTTGTCCGATAAAGTTCACCAATGACCTCTCCTTATTTTTTTTTATCATATACGGAGTTCTAGGAATCCAAATCAGATGATCTTAGTATAGTTGGAAACGTAACATCATGAAAATATAACTTCTTAGAGGGTTTTATCTCAAATTATACCATCCATATAATTTAATTTATGTTTGAAGTCAAGACAATGAATTTGAATTATCCAACAAGGGTTCATTGTTGACCCCTTCTTCTTCTTTTTTTTAATCATATACAAAGTTCTATAACTCCAAAATCAAGCAATTATGGTCTCCTCGAAAACTTAACATCCTAAAATACAACTTTTTAGAAAGGTTTCTCTTTCAATTTCTATCATTTACACAACTTAATTTATGTTTGAAATCAGAATAATAAAAATGTTCAGATTCACTATCATGACTGATTTGGGGTGTTTATACCATGTCATGTATTCTTATTCCATTTTAATCATTTTCATTTACATGGTATTATCTACTTCCATCCTTTCCCTTCTCTCTAGCTAAACATTATGTTCACCATTTCCCCTAATTTCATTTTGTTTTTATGTTTTCCTTTTATTTTATCACTATTCATTCATTCCAGTCAAGGTTTAACCATAAAATTCACAAGACTCATTTTTCTCTTTCTCCTTCTATATGGTTGGACATGGCTCTCCCTTCGTTGTTTTTCCTTTGATTTTCAAACCATAAATTATCATATTTCACACATACAATAAGCTATCATGGTTCAATTTCATGATTTATAATTAATTTCTCCCCCTAATTTTTATAACGTATACCTCTAATAGTATATTTTCATGAACTAAACATTAAGCATGAAATCAAATGAAATAAAACACATTAACACACTCAAGATAGTATATTTTCATGAACTAAACATTAAGCATGAAATCAAATGAAATAAAACACATTAACACACTCAAGAGGAAATTAAGCTTAAAATGTTCAAAACCCTTAATTTTTGTTGGCTACGTGGCACATAAATAAATCGACATATTCATCCCTACCTACACCCAATGGTGACCGTTGCGAAACCCAGACAAATACCACACTCGTCTTGCTCTAAAATATCCACTCAATTTTAGAAAACCACTCTCTCGCATCATTTCCCCGTTTGCTTTTCACTACCAGTACCCTCCCCTGCTCCCTCACTGTTAAACCAAAAAGCTTAGAATAACCTAATTCATCTCTCACTCACTGAGTCACTCGTCATGATCGAGCTATCTTCAACAGTACCGAGTCAGATTCGGTTCCTACTTCACTCCTTGAACGAAGCTAACGTCGATTCCGTCTTTCGTGACCTCCGTCAGGTACTCTCTTTACATTGCTTTATTATTCCTAATTTCGCAATCGATCGCTTGTTTTTCACTACTTTTTTCTAAAAACCCTAAAATTTCACGCTTTTTGCTGACTGGCTATCTCTGGAAACAAAATAAAAAATTATTTTAAGTTTGCTAGTAAATGTAGTTACTATTAGGTCAATGTCGAGTTTGTGTCTGTTTTTAAATTTAATTATGTGTTGCTGGCTAAGATTCTGAAGTTTTGTTCGGGTGTCTTGGATTAATTCAGTTTATGGAGTATGAACTTGAAGGAAGTATTTTGACGCTCCAAACATGTTTGGATTATCTGAAGACTGACTTGAAAAACATGCAGTTGGAACCTGTACTTGTTTCGGTTTTCAAGTTTGTTTTGGACAAACCCAATTTCGCTACCGTGTTTTGCCAGTCTTTAAAAAGTACGGAGATCACTGAAGATTTCTTAGAGAAGTTGTCTAATTTATTGAAGTTATCCGTGGCTGAGAAAATTGGCACCGGTCTCGCGCTCTCTGAATCAGAGAATGCTGATACCAGGATGTTCGGTGAGTTGTTGGTTTAATGTTTTTTTCTTGCACTTTATTGGTTTGGAGTGTTTATTGTGCATTTTATTGATGGGTTTGTTGTTTTTTCCAGCTAAGAAGTTCTGTTTGACTCAAATTGAGGAATTGTGTGCAAATCCTGTTCCAATGAACTCTGTTGAGCAAATTCAGAATATTGTTATGTTCCTCCAGCGGTCCGAGGGGCTTTCCAAGCATGTTGATAACTTCATGCAGATGTTGTCGTTAATGCAGTTGAAAGATGTTGTCCCATTTGTTTTAACACCGTTGGTTTCTGATGAATTGCGCGAAGCCAATTTCTTGAGGTAGTCTTTTTTTCTTACTTGGTCTGGTAATTGACTATAACTATAAAACTCAGTGGTCTATAATACCTGCAATGTGCCTTTTATTTTGGTTATATAGGAATATGGATCTCTTCCATGGGAGCACAGATAGTGAATTTGATGCTATTTTAGCTGAAATGGAGGAGGAGATGAGTTTGGGAGATATCGTGAAAGAGTTAGGCTATGGATGCACATTTGATGCGTTGCACTGCAAAGAAATATTATCTCCTTTTCTACCACTGACAGAAGTTACCATCTCTAAGATACTTGGAACAATTGCCCGCAACCTTACCGGTCTCGAGGACAACCAGAACACATTTTCAACGTTTGGCTCGGCTCTTGGTTGTAACATTACAACTGATCTTCCACAGTTAAGCTCCTGGGACATTGATGTCCTTGTAAAGACTATCAAGCAACTTGTGAGTTCAGTTCTGTTTTTATTATCTTTGCCTTTTGCTTTAAATGTGACATTTTCTAAGAAGATTTCCCTAAATCATTGCATATTTATGCTTTTTTACAGGCTCCTTGTACTAACTGGATTCAAGTTATTGAAAACCTGGATCATGAAGGATTTTACACACCCAATGAGGAGGCATTCTCCTTTCTGATGTCTGTATATAGACAGACATGCCAGGTACATCTTCGTAACATGTGAAATTCTTGTAATGGTAGAGTCGTGTGAAGATCTGTTTCTGGATATACAAGGTTTTTTGTTTTGTTTTTTGTGAATGGTATTTATCTCATCAAGAAACAACCAAGCAGGGGACTAAAACCTGCTATGAAGCCCAGAAACCAATAAATCTTCGTAACATGTTAAATTCTTGTACTGGTAGAGTTGTGTGAAGATCTGTTTCTGGATATACAAGGTTTTTTGTGAATGATATTTATCTCATCAAGAAACAACCAAGTAGGGGACTCAAACCTGCTACGAAGCCCAGAAACCAATACAAAGACAATGCTAGAATGAAGACTAAACAATGAAGCAGATAATGATCAGATTAAAGAGATCAGCAAATTGTAGGATTTTTTAAAGCCTCATGTAGAAAAATCTAATTGCACAATCTGAACTGAATCAATTGAACAATCCGAGCAACTACAACTGTGGCTTGGGAGCTTTTTCCATTGAAGATCCTGGCATCACTCTTCTTCCAAACAGAATAAATGAGCCCACACCAAGCAAGCCTGAGGATAATAGAAGAAAAGCACTTCTTCTGCAAATTTCTTTCAGCATAATCAAACTCATATTGCCAATATCCTACAGCTCTTTGAATTCCACACAATTGGAAAATAGAACACCAAGCATCTTTAGCAAACGAGCAAGTAATAACATATGATCCCTATCTTCCCTCTTTTGACTGCACAGAGCACACTCTCTTTCTCACTTGTTGAGCTTTAGTAGAAAGCTGATTTAAGATAGCCAGCCAAGCATTGAATCTTTGTTAGGTACATATAGAGGACCCCAAGTCAGCTTAAACCATTCAACTCTACAGTTCTTCTCTTGTTGATCCGCACAAACTTTTGCATGTAAAGTTACCTCCAGGAGTGAGTTTCCATAAGACCCTGTCATTTTTCACCAATGGAAGGAGATATAGTGCCGCATATAGCACTATGAACTTTTACCGTATCATCTGTTCTTGGATGTGGTCACCTCCATTCCCCTGTCGCTAATTACAGCTGCAACTTTATCATCAGCATTAACATATATAATCCTCAAGCAAGATTTCCAACAAACAGCCCATGTGGGTGCCAATTATTACTTAAACAGGGATGTTTGTTTTCTTGTTATGAATCTGTATCTTTTATATTTGCAGGATCCGTTCCCTCTCCATGCCATCTATGGGTCTCTTTGGAAGAATACTGAAGGTCAGCTATCTTTTCTGAAACATGCAGTACTGGCACCACCAGAAGTGTTCACCTTTGCCCATTCTGGAAGGCAACTGGTATGGTGCCTTTCTACCTTTTTTTTGCTTCCATTCCAAGTTAACAATCCCTGTTTTGATGATGAAAAGTTATTTAATATTCTTGCAGAACTATATTGATGCTTTGCATGGCCATAAGCTTCAAGTTGGGCATGCTAATCATGCGTGGGTGTGCCTTGACCTTTTGGATATACTTTGTCAACTGGCTGAGAGGGGTCATGCTAGTTCTGTTCGATCAATGCTTGAGTATCCTCTCAAACACTGTCCAGAATTGTTGCTTCTTGGGATGTCACATATCAATGTACCTCTGTTGTTTTATTCATGATTCTTGGAATTATATCCTACATATATATTTTGCTGATCAATTTTACCTCTCTTATTGCAGACTGCCTACAGCCTCCTTCAACACGAAGTGTCTTTTATGGCTTTCCCTCTTTTAGTCAAAAGTGTTGCTGGTAGAGGTATGATGCTTTACCTCTGGCATCTGAACCCTAATCTTCTGTTACGGGGATTTGTAGATGCTCACAATGTTGAACCAAACATCATGACCGAGATATTGGATGCTTGTCAAGAGCTAAAGGTAAATGGAGAGAATTCACAACTTGATTTTTGTTCTAGCTGTTGCAGAGTTCCATCACCTCCTGCAAAATTTTAAAGCTGCCATTCCGTGGGAACTTTTTCCATAGCCTTGCATTATTCTCACTGATCTAATCATTTCTGAATTCATCTTTTAGTTATGTTTCTTTGTTGGTAGTTTTGTGCTTGATTAATTCTGAGCTCATATTTCTTGTTCCTTACGCAGATTTTGTCATCAGTATTAGACATGATTCCCTTTCCTTCTGGTATCAGATTAGCAGCTCTCGCTTCAAGAAAAGAGCTTATAGACCTTGAAAAGTGGTTGGGTAATAATTTAATTACATACAAGGATTCATTCTTTGAGGTAATGTTCACCTGTCCTTCTAACATCCTCATGATGATGCCAATACTCTTTTGGTTTTGCCAAACTTATCTCTGGGATTCTAAATGTATTTTACTATTGCCAAGTTAAATTGCTGTTTAGTTATGGAAATAGCTATACATGACAATTTTGTGTATTATCCAACTTTTCAGGAATGTCTCAAGTTTCTGAAGGAGATTCAGCCTGGTGGATCACAGGAGATTTCTGCCAAACCTTTTCATCCTCAAAGTAACATTGTGACTCTTTATTCAGAGACTAGTTCATCCTTCTTGAAGGTTCTAACCTCTACACTTAATTTATTCTGGACTTCTCCATATAATTGCATGGTGGTATTCTAAATCTCTGCATACTTTGCAGGTCCTAAAAGCCCAAACCAGCTTAGTTATATCCACCCGACTTTCTGAGGAAATGGAAAGGTTGCATGTAACAGCTATGGACTCCAATCCAAGTTTGCAGAATGGTAGCTCGGCAGATTCATCTACCCCTGATGGGTTTTCGGATGATGTTGAGGCAGAGGCAAACTCTTATTTCCATCAAATGTTTTCTGGTCATCTGACAATGGATGCAATGGTTCAAATGCTTGCTCGATTCAAAGAATCTTCTGTGAATAGGTATAATGTTAATCTTTATAAAGCATTTGCTTCTTTTGGAATCTTACTACGTCCCGTGTCCTTAAATTTTTTTTCAGTAGTATAATTATAATAAATGTGCCTTTAGAGTGTTGAAAGTTTAGCTTTAAAATTATACTAACCATAATAATTTTTGGTGAAGATTAATGTTCGATTCTTACTCCATGTTTTGTTCATACATCCTGAATTGTATATTTTGCATACGTTGCACGTGCCTGTCTCCTACAAGCATTTGAAATGATGGTAGTTATTTTTATCAGTGTACTTTTTGATAGACAAGTATGAACAATAGTCTCAATTTGGCTGATGATACCTTTCCAAACCAGTATCATCTTAGTTTTAGATGATTTTTTGTGGTGCCTATTTGAGGGTTTTAGCGTTTAATATTTTTATTTTGATGTTTAGTATTTTTATTTTGTTAGTGGGGACTATCAGAGACTTTTGATTTCATTTGTATGACTTAATCACTCGTTGAAATCACTTACAGGGAACAATTGATTTTTGAGTGCATGATTGGCAATCTATTTGAAGAATATAGATTCTTCCCAAAATATCCAGAAAGGCAACTAAAAATTGCTGCTCTTCTTTTTGGTGAGCTTCATTTCAGAGGTTATAGTTAATAGCATGGCTCATCTTTCTAGTTTTCTAGTCCAATTCTTGGGTATCAAGTTACCTTGATCGGCCCCGTGTTAATAATTATGCTTAATAGCTCAAGTTTGTGGTGCTGTTTGTATAATTTTAATTTTGTATCGTGTACTTCGTTGTGTCTATCATATTGAACCTACTCTTGTTTGTACATGAGTTTGGAGTTTCAGCATATATTTGGTTGTCCAAGTATTTGATTTTTGATACAGGTAACTTACAACTGCATGTATTTTATTTTGTATTTTTGTATCATTCTTTCAAAAAATATTGTGATGAATTTCTAAGTAGTTTAGCTGATATAAGTTTGAATTGCTGCATATGGTTGTTTTTTGATTGCGTACAACTTGATTGAAGAATTTGACTGCATACTGCTTGAATGAAAATCCATTTATAAAATCAGATATCTATTTGCCTGTGATTTCTACTGATATTTGCATTTTGAAGCATGAGGCATGGAGCTGTGAATATCTTATCTTCATGACTTTGGCTCTACTTTAAGTAATCTCGAGATATATATAGTTATGCAAATAAATGTGATTTGGAATGTATTCAGCAGATTTATGTGGTCAGGTTTTTGAATTGCTTTTCAGGTTCTGTTATCAGGCACCAGCTTGTTACTCACCTCACTCTTGGGATTGCCTTGCGTGGTGTTTTAGATGCGCTTCGAAAACCTCCAGATTCTAAAGTCTGTCATCATCCCTGAGCGACATTTAACCATTCTATATATCTCTATATATGCATATATAATGTCATGTATGACCTCTGTTTGCAGATGTTTGTGTTTGGGACCAAGGCCTTAGAGCAGTTTGTGGACCGTTTGATTGAATGGCCACAGTATTGCAATCATATCTTACAAATATCGCATCTGCGTGGTACTCATGCTGAGCTTGTTGCTTTCATTGAACGGGCACTTGCCAGGATTTCATCAGGGCATTTGGAATCAGATGGAATAAACAATGCTTCTGCTGCTCATCACCATGGTTTGTCCCAGGCTGCCTCAGTAAATGGAGAGGTTAGGAACTGTTTTTTTTGGTGCTTAGAATTTGTGCTCTTCTCCTTTTGTCTTATGCATTCATAACTTTAACTAGATCCATGAATGATTACAAAGGTTACCACATGAGATGGAAACTTGAGACATGAATATTATGCTCTGAAGACATTTGACATTGAATTTTGTTTGTTTAAAATGATGGAAACTTGATACATGAAATTTTGGCAAGGGTTCCATCTAAGATATTTAGATTAAAATTCACATGAAATTTAGTTTCTTTGATTGGTGGAATTTTTAAAATTTTGTTATCAACCTTAGTTTTCAATCCAGAAACATATTTGCAGTAGAAGTAGCAATTGGTGATAAGTCGTGCAATAGTGTCAGCGAGCTGGAGTTTTGGGCACACATACATGCCCATCTCTTTATTGCGAGATATATAAATCATAGCACTCTGATTCTTCTTTCATTTTATTTTCAACCATGGATTGCAGTTATGAACATTCTCTGGATTTTATATTGTCTCATGTGAAAGCATGAGATCTCTAATAACTTTTTTCGAGGATGTTTAGTGCTCCAATAAATAGTCTGCATCCTAAGAAATAAAACAAAGGTTGTCGAGGAAGTTTTGAACTGCTGTGTTCCATGTTCAGATAAAACTTTAACATGCATGTTACGACGATTGCATTATCTTCTAGCTCCCTGGGACCACCATCTCTGCACCTGCTTCTCACTGGGACCATTGTACCTCCAGCTCCCTGACCCTATTGCATTATCTTATCAATACATCACTGCATCTGTTGCAAATATTGAAATATGACATTTTTATATCACAATCTGATCATAACTGTAACTAGATTAGGGGCTAAACTAGTTGGTCAAACTAATTAATAGTCTCAACAGCCTTTGTAGTTTTGTTCTCTAACGTTGTGCCATTATTGCAGTCAAATAACATTAACTTTCAGCAGGCTGGGCAGCAGCTTTCCTCCACATTTCCATCTTCAACAGAGACATGAAAGTTCTCTTGATGACCGTTTGAAAGCATCTGCTGCTCCATTTAATGAGCCTAAACAATTTGCATCTGCAGCTCCATTTAATGAGACTAGACAATTTCTATCTTCCATTGGGCAATCTTCAGTTGCCCCTTCAAGTGATGTTTCTAGCATTCAGAAGGTAGCCTCTGCTATCAATTAATGTGATGGGGTTAATATTTGATCTCATTCATATAGTACATCTTATTCTTATGTTGTGATTGCAGAGTACAGTTACTTCTTCGGCTTTGTTATCTTCTCCTGGTTTTGTCCGTCCTTCCCGAGGAGTTACCTCCACCAGTAAGTTCATTAAATGATCATAATCTTTTCTTATTTACATTAAGCTATCATATCTTCAACTGTTTTTAATACAGGGTTTGGCTCTGCAATGAACATTGAAACACTTATGGCTGCTGCTGAGAGAAGAGAAACACCGATAGAGGTACTACATTTTGTTTCATTCTCACATAAGTGGCAGTATTTTCTACAAAGAATGTATGGAAGTCAATGGTAGTGCTCATTTTTTTTCTCCCTCCTAGAGATGTGTAGAGGCCCCTTTAAGTATGAAATTTTATATGAGCTATTGCCCTTTTTATCCCTCTTAATTTTATCCATTAAAGGATTTTTTTACTTGCAACTACTATCCTCCCGCCTTATTTATGATGATAATTTATTTGGGAAACAAAACGTTTCTTGGTCATTTAAGTATTAAACTTTGAATGGAGTTGCCCATTCTATTCTTTCAAAGTTTGGATGTTTAAAACAACTGGTATTTATTTTGAAGTCTTCAAAGTTTACAGTGGCAATTTGTTTCATAAGGGGTTGAGCTATGAGCCATCTATTCTAACTTTTACCATGTAATATTCCTGAAATCTTCTTTTCAATGGGCCTTGGTTATTGGTGGTCAAGCAATTGTATGCTATTGAGGGCACTGCACATCATGTAATGATAAGTGTCATCTTTATTTAGCATTTGGGAAGCTTTCTTTGTATGTTTTGCAAATAAGGTTGTTGATTAGCAAATCCCTTCGCCTTTGTTGGATAAGTAGGTAGGTGTTCCCAAGTGGGGGTAGAGAAACTTTTACCCTTGCATTTGTGGCTTTAGGAAAGAGAATGGTCCTTGAATCTGGAATATTTCTATGTCTAAAAATAGAAAATTTCTAGGAAATTACTCTTAAGGAAGCTGTTGTGGGATTTATAATTTAAACTTGATCTTCTCACGGTGTTCTGCTTGCAGGAATTTTTTCTGATGGCCTTTAACATTGCAAAGTTCATTTCTTATTAATATCTCCTTGAATTGTTTTGTTTTCATATTTGTTCCTTATATGATGGAGTCCTAAGCTTTGTATTTGTAATGTTTTCTACTTCTCTTTCAAATAATATATTAATAAAAAAATAAGCAATTTCATATTTTCTTGTGCACTGTAGTTATTCAGTTTTAATTTTTGTTCACAGGCTCCAGGATCAGAGATTCAGGACAAAGTATCATTCATGATCAATAATATTTCAGTTGCAAATGTTGAATCTAAAGCAAAAGAATTTACTGAAATACTAAAGGAGCAGTACTATCCCTGGTTTGCCCAGTACATGGTCATGAAAAGGTCAGAACCCTCTTCCAATTTTCCTTCCCTGATTCCTTAGTTTGTATAAACGTTTTTATGCATATTTATCTCTGTTTAAGTAATAGGTTAATTATTTGTGCTGTTTGCCTCTTCCTTATTGGTCTTGGTTAATGTTTTCATTCAGAGCAAGCATTGAGCCCAATTTTCATGATTTGTACTTGAAGTTCCTTGATAAAGTTAATTCAAAAGCTTTAAATAAGGAGATTGCCCAAGCCACATATGAAAACAGCAAGGTTTGTTTCATGATGTGCACTTTGTGGGACATTGTTAAGCAACTTCATTATCAGAAAGTCAAGTAGCATGAATAAGTCCTTTTCAGTTTAAAAGTGGAATAGATAAGTATTACCCTTTGTTCTGTTTTCAGGTTCTTTTGGGATCAGAGCTTATAAAATCTAGTTCAGAAGAGCGTTCATTGCTTAAAAATCTGGGAAGCTGGCTAGGGAGATTAACTATTGGAAGGAACCAAGTTCTAAGGGCGCGTGAGATAGATCCCAAATCTTTGATCATAGAGGTGATTCTTATAGATCAAGTGGTGCTCTTCAATAATAACAAGTCTCATTCAATTTTTCTTTTTCATCTTTATTTTTTATCAATTAAGAATCATATATTCACTTGATTTGATCTTGTCATTGGGCAGGCATATGAGAAGGGATTGATGATTGCAGTTATACCATTTACATCCAAGGTAAGCATGCTGACAATTTGAATGTCTCTGAATTTGATTGGTGTATAATTCTTACATTCTGTTACTTGCTGTAGGTTCTAGAGCCATGCCAAAACAGTCTAGCATACCAACCTCCTAATCCTTGGACTATGGGCATTCTTGGATTGCTGGCTGAGATCTACTCAATGCCGAACTTGAAAATGAACCTCAAATTTGACATAGAGGTATTGGGATACAATCAGCACTTGCCAACTGCATGCTTTTTTTGTTGTTGTTGTGATAGAAGCCCTTCTACAATGATGCTGTTTTTGGTTATTTGTCAATAATATTCTTTTGGCACTTCAGGTCTTGTTCAAGAACCTTGGTGTAGATATGAAGGACATAGCACCAACTTCTCTTCTTAAGGACAGGAAACGGGAAATCGAAGGGAATCCTGATTTTTCCAATAAAGATGTAGGAGCATCCCAACCACTGATGGTTCCAGAAGTTAAATCTGGAATTATATCTCCCCTAAATCATGTTGAGCTACCACTTGAGGTTGCAAGCCCACCTAATTCTGGTGTTCACACTCATATGTTATCTCAGGTTTGTGTGCATTTGGTTATCTATTTTTGTCTAAGCAGCTGTTGATATGTTTCTGAACTATTAATCTGCTTGGTGTCTTAAGTATACCTCTCCTGTCCATCTTTCTTCGGGTACATTGACGGAGGATGAAAAACTAGCTGCATTAGGCTTGTCTGATCAGCTCCCTTCTGCACAAGGACTATTCCAAGCTACTCCATCCCAGTCAGCCTTTCCGGCTAGTCAGGTTCATTGAAGTTCATATGCTGTTAGTCTGACAATAGACTGACTTATGTGCCTCTAACTCACAAGTTTTCTGATGTTTGCAGATTCCCACAGCAATACCTAACATCGGAACTCATGTTATTATCAATCAGAAGTTAAATTCTTGGGGATTACATGTGCATTTTCAAAGGTTCAAATGGTTTCTACATTTGTCTCATCATGCTTTAAAGTTACTTTGTTTTGTGTTTCTCTGATAGTCTTTATCTCATTAACAATTTACAGACTGGTTCCTGCTGTAATGGACAGAGCCATCAAAGATATAGTGTCTGGTATTGTTCAGAGAAGTGTTTCTATTGCAACACAGACAACAAAAGAGCTTGTTTTGAAGGTTTGGACATTGACCTAAACAAAGAATTTGTGCCATATGTATTGGGGCTTGCTGTATCTACCTACCTTGGGAGCAAGCTCCACAGGCGCTGTCATCTCATCTTGATCAAAATTATTTTTTCTATGTTTTTTAACACCTTCATATTTTGTCTCTTAACAATAGCATTGTTAGCTTGCATCAAATATATCCACATGTTTTAGAAACTTTGAACATTGTTATTTCACAGACATGTTCTAATGCCTTCCAATTATAGGATTATGCCATGGAATCCGATGAAACACGAATATATAATGCAGCACATTTAATGGTTGCCAGTTTGGCTGGAAGCTTAGCTCATGTGACATGCAAGGTTTTTTCTGTCACAGAACTTCTTAGCTCTTTTTTCTCCTTTCGTTGTTTTGGAACTTGAAGCTGGATCATTGTATTTGATATCCCTTCTTCACAGTATGGTAAATTGGTGTTCTGTCTGTTTGCCAGGAGCCATTACGTAGCTCAATATCAAGTCAGCTAAGGAATTCAGTTCAGGGTCTCTCAACAAGTGAAATTCTGGAGCATGCGGTGCAACTTGTTACCAATGATAACCTTGATCTTGGGATGTGCGGTGATTGAACAGGCTGCTACAGATAAGGTTCCGGTTTTAGCTTTGATATACACCTACTTCATTAACCTCTTCTTAGTTTGGGGGTGTTTTTATTCCTGAGTAATGTGCCATGCATATAATTTATATACCATGTCTATGCTAGTTAATGAGTTCAGCTCTCCCCTGTTTGTGGTGCTCATGTCAGATCCCAGTAGTAGTAGTTTAGAATAGTCAAGGGTTGGTTAAAGGTGTTCCTTAGAAGCACTGTTTGCTGGTGTTCGATGAATAGGCTGACATGTATCATCGACTACGTTGCTTGGACTTGGGCATGCAACAGACGTGTTCCAAATATAAAAACTAGTAAATTTTAAATTTTAGGAAATGGTGACTCAGCAGTGTCCAAAATTTGGATATGAGCAAGGGAATGTGTTAACCATGGATATCCACATATCAATCTAGCTTCAGAATATTGGATCTTCTGGTTACCAGGAATACACTCATTTTGAATTGGGCATTGTTTACACTAGGGCTGTATTTATTTAGATTTGTTCAAAGCTGTTACCTCCTTTGTAAAATCATGCTTTAATCTCACGCTCAATGCCAATAGCATTCACTTTTGTCTCTGCCATCAAGATTCACAAGTTGCCTGTTGTCAGTGTCTCCCAATCTCCTTGTGTCATGTCGACACAGGTGTGACTGAACAAAGTGGAGTCCTTGCAACATATCAAGGCTGTATATGAAGTTACTCTGGGAGAGTAGGATATGTTTAGCTGCTTTTTAAGGGGCACTAAACAGTTAGTTGGATGGAATTAAAATCCAAAATCTTAAAAATTACTCACACTTGAGGTAATTGTTGGGTGGTCTTTTTGGCTTTCATATGGAACTTTGCTTCTATGACACTTTCAGGAGTGTTTTTAGCTAATTTTCAGTAGAATTTAAGTTCTAGTTTGTAAGGATTTTACTTTGGTATTGTTTGTTGTTCTCTATTCTTGGTTGGTTGCTTATCCTTGTCCAGTCATTATTTTCATTCTAGTTACATGTTTTCTTTTGTTTGAGAATGAACTGAACATGGTATGCAGGAAATCAATATTAGTCGGCTTGTTCTTGGAAATAATATGAAAAAAATCATCACTAAATAGCTCTACACTATTTGATCAAAGATATGGCAGGTTAATGTAGTCCTCTTGTCATGGGTGTTCCATGCAGGCCATACAAACCATTGACACGGAAATAGCTCAACAACTTCTAAGAAGGAAACATAGAGATGGTGTTGCTCCACCATTTTTTGATGCAAACATGTACACCCAAAGTTCTATGGGCATTATACCTGAGGCTCTTCGCCCCAAGCCTGGTCATTTGACTGTCTCTCAACAGCGAGTTTACGAGGTACATGCCTGTTGATCTTTTCCATGTGATATATGGTTTTCAGAAAGAATGCACTTAAAAGTTAATTCCCTCCCTGAACTCCCTTCTTCCTTTCCCCTGTTGTATGCAGGATTTTGTTCGGCTTCCGTGGCAAAACCAATCTGGCCAGAGCTCTCATGTCATTCCTACAGGTTCTGCTTCTTCCGGTGCTACTGGTCCTGCTAGTGCATATGGTTCAGTTTCACTGGATGTGGCTTCAGAAGCTATTGAATCTAATTCAGCCGCACTTCTTAGGTGTTCTATGGTTATTTATTGGTACTTGATTTTTCTAATTTTTCAAAATTTTGAATTTTGAATTTAACATTCTGCATTTATATGTTTCAGTGCTGCTTCAATTCATATCCAACAAGGTTCTGAAAAACATTTCCACCAGTGCTGTAATTTCTGCTACCACTTCCTCTGAACTTAGCCAAGTGGAATCCTCAGATGTTGTAAAGGTTGGAAGAAATTTTACTAATTCTGTTTTGACGACATGGTTGAGGCCAAACTTTTTTTTTAAAACAAATATTTGTGGTATCTAATGTATGAAGGAAGCGGGAGTTTCTTCTCAACCACCATCTTCATCAGTTGCTTCTGAGCGTGTTGGGAGTAGCGTTGCAGATGCTTCATTGAACACTAGAGATGTGTTGGACAAGTATCAGATTATTGCCCAGAAGGTTGGTTTGAATCTTTTTGCTTGTGTCCATATCCATTTTAATGATTGTCATGTCTTAGAGCAAGTGGATAGTTGTATGCCTAAGCATTTTTTATTTTATTTTTATGTATATATGCACCTAGGTCAAATGTTTTATCTTCCCAATTAAGCTAAGGGATAGTGGGATTTAATTCTAACCAGAGGCCTATGTGATGTTAGTGTTGCAAAGATGATTGATCTTCTAGCATGTACTTATTTTAGTTGATTCACTGAAAGTGGTTATATTCTTCTGCTGATATTCCTTCTTAAATGGTTTCAGTTGGAGACTTTGGTGACTAGTGATTCTAGAGAAGCTGAAATTCAGGTACTGCTTTTTTCTCTTGCTTTTGGCATGTACTGCTGCCAAATCACACATTCTTGACTGTCGTCTAATGTTGTATCCTCTTACTCTTATCAGCTGATATGGTTTTCAATCACATTCTTCTGCCCACACCCAATTTTCTTACATCTCTTATTGTTTTTATGTGATTTTGAGTTTGGTCATCTAAAATATCACTGCCCTTTTGGTGTTCAGGGGGTAGTTGCAGAGGTTCCTGAAATCATAATTAGAAGTGTCAGTCGAGATGAGGCTGCCTTGGCTGTAGCACAAAAGGTGTGCTTCCTTTTTCAGTGACTAATGATATCATCTGTTGTCTGGCTATAGTGGTTGCCTCCACTTCACTATCGATTCCTGCTGCCTGTTCTAATACCCATTGAAATAAACAATTGCTCTTAGTTTTTTTTATGTTTTTCATGAATTGAGTTTTTCTAATTGTCGTACAGGTTTTCAAGGGTTTATATGAGAATGCATCAAACAGTTTTCACGTTAATGCCTGCCTTGCTATTCTGGCTGCTATTCGTGATGTGTGCAAGCTTGTGGTTAAGGAACTCACTAGCTGGGTATGCCTCAGTGAATTTTTACATATTAGGTTATGCATGACATTCTCTAACATTCTGTTGTATAGTATTCATGATTTTGGTAGCAGAGTGAGTTCAGTGTCCAGTGAGAACTTATATTCTTCCTCTTTAATTCAACAGATACAAGTTTTTCTTGTCTTGATTTTGTTTAATTGCTCTTCTATTTGCATTGATGGATGTTAATTACACCAGTCTTTTATTTCTTACAGGTGATTTACTCAGACGAGGAACGAAAGTTCAATAAAGATATTACCCTTGGCCTGATGCGAAGTGAATTGCTCAACCTTGCAGAGTACAATGTTCATATGGCAAAACTCATTGATGGGGGAAGGAATAGTATGTCCAGGGAATTCTTATTATATAATGAGTATACATTATTGCACTTGATTCAATTAACTATTTCCATAAAATGAACAGGGGCTGCAACGGACTTTGCTGTTTCTCTCATCCAAGCTTTGGTTGCTGAAGAATCCAATGTCATCTCTGAACTCCACAATTTTGTCGATGTTCTGGCCAAGGTTGTATTCTTGCATCTTCATGTTAGGAGCTCATTATGTGCTGTTTTGTTTGACTTTTCTTAGTGAATCTGACTTGCAGCTTGCAGCAAAACCTGGATCTTCCGAGTCATTGCAACAGCTTATTGAGATTGCTAGGAACCCTGGTGTCAACGCAGCTGCTTTAACTAATCTAGCTCTTGGAAAGGAGGACAAGACAAGACAGTCTAGAGACAAGGTCAGTGGAGATTGCATGGTTTATACTTCACTCCCTTTTGTGCTTGGTCTGAATTTAAACTTTCTACTTTTTTTGTTCTTTATTTTTTGGAAACAGCCTACCAATCAGTTGATAGCTAATAACAGGGAAGAATATAGCAACATTGAACCTTTGGAACCAGATGGTTTTCGTGAGCAGGTATCTGGAGCTCAAATAGTTTAATGAGAAGTTCAGGGCTCATAGATTTTTCTCTAATTGGCATCTGCAAGCAATATTTATTTATTTATTTATTTATTTTTACATTACCCGGGGAAGTCTATTGCTTTGTTAGCTTGCTGTAATTGCTGAAACCTGACAGCGATGCCACTTGTTGTATGAGATTGATCAAATGTGTTTTGAGCTTCTCTAAGGTCATTTCTTGGAAGATACATTGAGACTTTGAGGAATCATGTGATCTTCTTAAGTGTAAAAGGAATTTTAGAATACATTGATCCCTCTGCCCCTCTTACGCAGCACAAACATCACTTATGGATGACATGTATCTTCGTTGTGCTGTGTTGTTTTTGTTTTGCTTTAATAATTGGGAAGTGTGTGAAAATTCCTAATGCTTTTTGTGGTATTTTCCAGATATTTATATTGTTCTTGTAAAATGTAGGTTTCCAAGCTTTTTGCGGAATGGTATCGGATTTGTGAACTCCCTGGTGGAAGTGATGCAGCTTCTACCCATTACATCTCACAGCTGCATCAAAATGGATTGCTGAAGGGGGACGAGATGACAGATCGCTTTTTTCGTGTACTCATGGTACTTTTCCTTTCCTTTGAACTTATATTTCAGGAATAATGTTCAAGATGCATTTTTATAATTTCCACAAAATATTTCAGGAGCTCTCTGTTGCACACTGCCTGTCCTCTGAGGTGATCAATTCCAGTGGACTGCAATCACCTCATCAAATGCAGAATCTCTCCTTCCTTGTTATTGATATCTATGCAAAATTGGTCTTTTCAATCCTAAAGGTAAGCTTTTCAATCGTAAATGCAATCCTTCATTGCACTGCTGTTCCTTTGATCTTGTATTTAGTTTATGATGTTGTAACATCTTTCATTTTAATACTTTGTTTCATCAGGTGGAGCAGGGATCGAGTAAACTCTTTCCTTTGTCAAAGGTAAATCTTATCCATAGGGGTTTGCATTTTCAGTTACATCAAGATCATTAGAATTTTATCCTGGAGCAAAATCACTACCATTGCTCTGTTTCTTCTTAGACTTCTATATTGTTCCTCATATTTACATTATTTCAACAGATCTTGTCCATCACCGTGAAATTCATACAAAAGGATTCAGAGGAGAAGAAAAATTCTTTTAATGCAAGACCATATTTCAGATTGTTTATTAGTTGGCTTCGAGATCTCCTTTCCCCAGAGCCTATTGGCGATGGTGTAAACTTTTCAGGTATTTCTTATCTGGACTCCCTTATACATCATTGTGCCTACTTAAAGAAGCATATGCCCACTGATGTTAATTGCACATGCTACAGATCTTGACTGCCTTTGCTGGTGCATTCCACAATCTGCAGCCCCTTAAAGTTCCTGGTTTCAGGTCTGTATCATGAACTGTGCAACTAATAGCTAATGGTATTTGATAAGATCTTAGACAATATAACAGTATCCTGAAAGGTGCTACGAGCTCCTTTTCATAAAATTGCTGGCATAAAAGAAGGCATCCCATAACAGAAATATATAGGATGGAGACCATGGTTTGAAGTAGGAGACAAGAATACAATTTTGTTAGCTTTCTAGTTGCCTCTTTCAGTTACACCCTCTTCACAAACTGGGAAGGTTTAGTGTAACACTGTTCTATTTGTGGTCTTTATCTTTAGGCTTGTTCCGTGATAGTAGGCTTCTTTATTTGCATCTAGACCATTCTCAGTTTTTGACCATCTTCAATGATCCTCTGAGTTCTTGATTTAGCAAGACTATACCTTTCCTTCCTCCTTCCAAACAGAAACAAAAGGAAAGATGAGGGAGGAAACAGATCTCAAAGTTGACCTAGGGAAAAATTCCATGAACAAAATCACGAGTTGGGAAGTGATGTTTTTAAGACATTAGCCACCTATACTTACAAGAATGGAAATTTCTTTCTGAACTTCTAATATTGATGGTAGTGAATCCAGCATATCATGGTGAGAAAACTTGCATAATGTTTCACTGATATGAGGAATGCAGTTTCAATACTGTTGATAAATTGGATTTTCAAAGTCCTGTTGTTAAATGCTGTGGTTTTTCGTAACTGTTGTATTAGTTATGTCAAGCTGTTCCCTTGGTGATAGAACAAGTTTCAACAATGTTGACGGTAAATGCTCATACCATGTTTTTACAAGCTTCTGATGTTTCTGCAGCTATGTATGGCTCTCATTGGTGAGTCATAGGAATTTCATGCCAAGATTGCTCATAGGAAATGCACAGAAGGGCTGGCCCCATGTCCAGCGGTTGCTGGTAGACTTGTTCCAGTTCCTGGAGCCCTATTTGAGGAATGCCGAGCTGGCTGTGCCAGTATGTCACTTGCATTCACCCAGCTCTTGCAGCTCATTGTTAACTTAATATGTTGTGTCTGATCTAGTCCTTCTTGTAGGTTCACTTGCTATATAAAGGTACACTTAGGGTGCTTTTGGTGCTACTACATGATTTCCCTGAGTTCCTTTGTGATTACCATTTCACTTTCTGTGATGTGATTCCTCCAAGCTGCATACAAATGCGTAATATTATTCTTAGTGCTTTCCCCCTCAATATGAGGCTGCCAGATCCATCTACTCCCAACTTAAAGGTCTGTTATTCTTATTCAATAATCACTTACTTATCTAACAAATCCTATCATGACTTTTATGGTTGTGTAATTTGATCTCGGAGGGTTTGGTTCTTTGTTTAAATTTTTCAGATTGATTTGCTTCCGGAAATTAGGGAACCTCCTCACATTCTCTCTGAGGTTGATGCAGCTCTTAAATTAAAGCTGATGAAAAGTGATGTAGATGAGTATCTCAAGGTATTTTCTGTTTCCCCTTTCTATGGTAGTGTGCTGTTTTCTCTTGGTTCTTGAACTACATAATAACACTTGTGCTTCTTCATATACATCCGTTACTTTAATTGCTTGCTGTAATCATTTGTGCTTGACATTTTTTGTTCCATTTTCCACTACACATCATTATAAGCATTCACATCCTGACCTGCCTTATATTGTTTTGATACCATCCCTGTTGGCATTTCTTCTCAATTATTTAATTTGAATCTGTCTGCAGACTAGGCAACAGGGCTCTTCATTCCTGGCTGAATTGAAGCAGAGATTGCTCCTTTCACCTAGTGAAGCTGCATCTTCGGGAACCCGCTATAATGTACCGTTGATCAACTCCCTTGTCCTTTATGCTGGAATGCAGGTAATGCTCTATTCTGTTAGCCATTTTCTTCATGTGTTGTCCTGTTGTTGTCTCACAGACTATCTGCTGTTATCCATGTTTGTATAGTATGGTGTTTTCTGTGTTTATTCATTTGGAATTGTTGGTGTTTTTTTTTACGATACAGATTGCTAATTTTACTATCTTGTTATGAGATAAATCTACTTGGAATTTTCCAAATTTGAACAAGATGATACTAGGAATATGATCTAAATACCTTGAGAGATTGCTTGCATTTCTTTCCATGCTGATTCCCTTTTATGACATTTTTGTTCTGTTTTTAGATTCTGAAGTTTTGGTTGATTTTTAGTTTAGTCAGGTGGAATTCTATAAGCAAAGGGATAGGCGACAAAACAATGGATTCTTTTCTTTCTTCATTTTCTTTCTTCTTTTCTTTTTAAATGGCTTCACTGAAGTTCTATTGGGTAATTGTTACATAGGCCATCCAGCAGCTGCAGGCAAGAACACCTCATGGACAATCTGCAGGAAATACTGTTCCTTTGGCTGTATTTTTGGTGGATGCTGCTTTAGATATCTACCAGACGCTTATACTGGACCTAGACACGGAAGGCCGATACCTCTTTCTAAATGCTGTCGCTAATCAACTACGCTATCCGAATAACCATACACACTACTTCTCTTTTGTGTTGCTTTACTTATTTGCCGAATCAAACCAGGTAAAATGTGGTTTTGTTTGGTGGTTGCTGCTACAAACTATCTTGTCCTGCCACATCTATCTAGTTTCTGAGAAGTACACTTCTAAATCACTGAATCTTGCTGTATAACATGATAAGCGGCACTTAAAATTTGAATCAGGGTATTATGGATTTTTAATTCGAAAAGAAGATGAACTTGTTTTTTATGAGATATCTCTTACATTCTCTTGATAATAACCCCTTTTAATCTTAAATCAAGGTGAGGGCTTCACGAGAGGTTTTTTGGTGAATTTCTGAAGAGGGTACTTGAAAAGCCTCTCTTCCAGATTTCGGGAACTTTTGAAATAGGCTTTTCCGCTTTGATGACTTGAATGATTTATTTAGTTACTTCGGTGGCATCAAAATGCCTGTGCTCATTACCTTGTGTTTTTGCCGTCAGCAGGAAATTATCCAAGAGCAGATTACAAGAGTCCTTTTGGAACGCCTAATTGTTAATCGACCACATCCATGGGGCCTTCTGATTACTTTCATCGAGCTCATCAAGGTGATCACACTTGAGAATATTGCATTGCGTGATCTGAATTAACTGCAGGTTTATTGTGTGGATTAATGTGTGTTTGTTTTGCGCAGAATCCTAGATACAACTTTTGGAATCGATCATTCATAAGGTGCGCACCAGAGATAGAGAAACTGTTCGAATCAGTTGCTAGATCATGCGGGGGCTTGAAGCCCATGGATGAGAGTATGGTCTCTGGTTGGGTTTCTGAGAGCGCACATTGACCCTTCTTCACATTCCTGTCCGAGAGTTTACAAATCATGTGTTGGGCACCGCTTGAAGTTTTCAAATTACGCATTATTTTGCCCACATTTTGAAACCCCTCCTTTGAACCCTGTACTGTACAAATATATGGCTTGCACGCAGGTAATCTGAACTCGCTTTTTCCCGAGCTGAATCATCTGTACCTGGATGCGCTTAGATTCTTTCGTGGTTACTGATTTTTTTTAATGTAGATTTGTTTCACCTTTGCTACCATATTAGATGCTGAAGGGCCCAATGTCATTACTGGCTAATTTGTTTTTTCTAACCATTAATTCCATAAACTTGTGTTTGGTGAATCAAAGCAGAGAATAGCATGTTTTGTTTTTTATGATCGTTATAGGCTGTGCATCTGCTATGATTGCCGCTGTGCCAAGGGATAGGAATCCCAGTTTATGCCCTCGACTAGAACTCTCCAGCTTGATGTCAAATAGCCGGTTTATTTTGTATTAGAAAAAAAAGTCAATACTTTTTAGGTGCTCCATGGAAAAGTATTCAAACCTGATGGTTTCCGAAAGAATCGATCAAATCAGCTGTATTAAAAAGAAAGAGGCAAAAACGAAGTGCGAAGGTCAGGGACATAACCTCGTTAGCATCCGCCGAAATGGATAATTGGTGCCTTGGATCTCAGGTGCTTTAGAAATCGTTGATAATTTCATCATTGCAGATTCTATAACCTGTCCTGCTGCCTTATTTGCTTCTTTCCTTGCTTTGTTTATTCTCATCAGTGCTCCCTCTTGTGCCTGAGCCCGCCTCCTTTCCAGCTTGTTTTACCTCCACGAAGATAAACAGATGCCAAAGTAAAATATGATCAAGGGACAATCAGAAATTAGTTCCAATGTCAAGCACCGCAAATTTTGACGAAAAGTCCAGTTACTCAAACTAAATCGTGTTCCAAGTAAAGGGACAGGAGGAAACTCATCTGGACCCTGTAGACCAGTTTTGCATGAATAAATAAACGTCACATATACCTCTACTTTCCTCGTGTCCTTCGAAGCCTTTTGTGAATGTTTATACTCCCAATTACTTATAACTGCGTCTTTTCTTCTCTAACCTACCAAAGAATGCATGGGATGAGAGAAAATTAGTGTGCTAAAAAGAACTGCAGATTGATGACCATGAAATAGTGACAAGTTGCTTCTCACTTGTTCATCAGTTCCCTGTGCTTTACCTTCTTCCATTTACCCATCTGAGCTTCGATCTCCTGTGTCTTGATTTCATCAAGGAACTCACTGTAAGGTTTTGGTCGAGACATCAATTTATGATGTCCGCTTTCCAGGCTCTCTGCATCTCAGCCGTATCTGTTGTGGTTGCATTCTTGGCCAGGAAGAATTGGATATCAATTTATGAAATAGCATAAAGGAAAGGAATCCTTGAGACAAATTCAACATGTAAAGGAAAGAACGCAGTTGATCAGGGCAGAAAGACCTATCTTTGAATCAAACCATAAATGACGGCATGCACTACAAATTAGAAGATCAAAACTTCGTAGGAGAAAAGCAAAGACATGAACATCAATTCAAATCAAAGTAACAGAGGATCCCTTCACTGAATATTCAGGAAAACAAGCGTCTTTAATATTCAAGAAATGAGAAACCGGTTTCTTGTAAGTAAAACCTGGAGCCTTGATGGAAATCACAGTAGGAGCCAAATAGTATAATAAGGAAATGGATTTCTCACGAGGATTTCTCTTTATGAATTTTTAGACATTCATTTCGCAATTTTATTGATAGTATCTGTTACCACCATACAGCTTGCAAAAGGATGGAAAGGAAAACCTTGTTGATAATACCTCCTTGCCAACAGAATCATCATACATTCGTACATAGATACATCCATACATGGGCAAGATGACTGAAATTCTTTCGATTCCCAGAGTGTTGTAAGCAGAGAATGCGAGAATTGCAACAACAAATTGGATAATCGAGATTCAAAACCAACATCCATTTGCTTAAAACATTAGTCTATTGATTCAAAATCGAAAATTCAAGGGCAGGGCACCAAAAGGAGCCTCCTATCAAATTTAAGCCTCCCTACGAACAAGGTAAAGCTTGCCCACAACATGGAGAATAGCAACAAAAGCAATGAAACCAATGCTCATAACAAGAACAACATTTGGCGAGATCTTAAGTCCAGGCGCATCATCAGTATAAAACTGAAGCATAGTCCCAGCTGCTCCTGCTCCTCCTGAAGCTCCACCACTTGTTGTCCTCCTCCTGCGCATGCTTGCAGCCGCAGCTGCACTTCCTCTTGGGGGAGCAGTTCCACCTACAGCCATTTCTATATAAAAATAAATAAATCAACTAGTTCAGTCTCCATGTTAATTGGCGATATCTTCAAATGTATTACCCACAAAAAAATATAACCCCCCCACCTTTCTTCTTCTTCTTAACAACCTATCGGTTTCAACAAACCCTCCCTTGTGACTGCGAAATTGATTACGAAATAAAACAATATTTTTAAATCTTAATTATCAAAATAAAAAATAGATCCAATCATGAGGCAGATCTATATGAAGATACTGATAATTAGCATAATGCCTAGCTTGTTTTTTTTTTCTTTCAAAGAGAATTCAGGCGCAAATCTCAGCAATCTGATGCAAAAAGAAAATAGATCTAACGATTTTCAAAAATAAAATCGATCCAGAAATTAATTAATAAAAGACGTCAAAGTGAAATCGAGATGAAGCATTTACCTTAATTGATTCGAAGAAGAAATAGAGAGATTTTGATGGACAACAGTTTCGATTTCTTCTCCTCTTTCGTTTTCTGCGGTGTCAAATTCCACGTTCATTTAAACGGTGCTGTTCTTATGGGCGCATATATACTTTCCACGCTTTTTTATCCAGTCGTATTACGCCACGTCAAATTTCAAACCAATTAGACGTCAAATACGCCTGCTTGCGACTTTTACCTGGCTTGTTTTGGATCACTGGTTGGACCTAAGAAACTGGCTTGGGTAAACCTCAAATTTATGCTCTTGCAAAAAAATATGAGACTTATGGGAAACACTTGAAATATTTTTTTATTTTAAATTAAATATTTTTTTTAATGTTTTTTATATATAAAATATTTTAATATATTTTTAAATAAAAAACACTTTAAAAAATAATCATAAACATATAAAACACACACATTTTCAGTCCTACTCTCTCTCTCTCTCTCTCTCTCTATATATATATATATATAAACAATGATAAACTCTAAACTAGCCTGTATGCTTTCATTTCATCACAGGTCGAATTTTTTTTTTTATAAAAAAAACATAATTTTCAAATATTAAAATGGAGTAAAATATATATATATATATATATATATATATATATAAGTGATCATAAAGAATAAATTTGAAAAAATATTTTTAATTATACAAAAATATTTTTAAAAAATAGCAATTAAAAGAACAAAATTAAAAGACAAAATAAATTTTATATTTAATTGAAGGGTGAAATTGAGGGGGGGAAATCAATTTAGTTAAAGGATGAAAAAAATGAGGGTCAAGATTGACATAAAAAATATTGTAATCAATAGTAAAATTAAAAAGAATAGTAAGTTTTACAAAAAAAAAATGTCATGAAAAAAAAATAGAGCTTAAAACAATGAGGAACAACTTAAAAACACATAATACCATCAATTTGAATAAAAATGATATTGAAAACCACTAATTTTTTTTTACAAAAAAATCAAGGAAAAAAAATAGAAATTCAAATAATAAAGATCATATTGAAGAATATAATATTTGAAAAATTGAGATGGAAGGATGAAATACAAAAGAATAACTGTCAATTAACAATCACAGCCGTTAATCGCAGTAAGACTATCCTAATGTTCTTGTGAACAGGAATGATACCAATTCAAGCCATTGATTTTAGTCTAAATTGTTACCAGGTGGTTGTCATTTTGTGTGTGGATAATTATTTTATTTTAAAAAGAAATTCTGAGCAATGAAGCAGACATCAATTCCATTGCTGGAAAGAAGAAGAAGAAGAAGAAGTTGTGCCTCCAAAAATGTCACGTCACAAACTCATCATTTCATAATTAGCTCCTCAACTAAAGCCCTCTGCATATTGCACAGCAGGCTTGGCTTTCGTAGAACAACGATCAATCGCCCATCTTGTTACGTTGGCATTCCTCTCCAAGCTTTTCCGAGTGTATTTATACTTTTATGATCTCCCAGCTTTCCTAAATTGCTGTATCCAAAACCAACCAAGATTTTGTCTCAGAAATCATGTTGTTTACCTTCATTCACCCTGTACTTTTCACTTCTCACTGCAGAAGAGCGACAGGCGATTTGCTCCTTGTCGCTGCAGGACCGAAAACTTCTGCTAGTTTTTCTGAGGATAGGGAAGACATCCAATGGATACTTCTTGTCATTGCTTTTAATTTATGGTGGTCATTTTTGCAAGTTTAATAAAGCAAAGAAATCCTAAAGAAAGGACAGGAAAACTTCTGCATCGAGGGAGACTGACTTTAGTAGGTTAGCAGTAACATTGCCTTGCAGAATGTATTTGAATAAGAACACCTTGGGATCTATATTCAAGCTGTAGTATCAACAATACTATTGAATGATGGATAGAAGGACTCAGCAAAGTCGTGAATCATGCATAGTTCTCAAAACATATAGATCCACAAAATAGAAGATGAATCCGTCTAGTGATTGTTGTATTAGCAAGTGTATCAGGGCACGATGAACCTGCAAGTTCAACAAATTAAAATGTAAGATTACATGTGGTGGAGATCAATTTCCCGAGGAAGGTGAATATCCACGATCTGAAATCACTCCTGCTCTTATTCTGATTCTAGCAACTCAGCTAACTATTCACTAGCTGAATTAGAAATATCTAACCTATTTGAATGTTGGAGAAAACTTTCGCAGCTACAAGATAACAAAAAGAAACTCAACTTGACATCCATTTCACCCCTATAAATCAAAGAAGGTGATAGGACATTGGCTTAAGCTATCTTTAACAGGCTCTTTATGAAGTTCATCGATAATTCCTCCTCTGCTACCTCTATGCTAAATCATCTAAATTAGATATGATAGTGATTACTGTCTATGGATTGTATGCTTAGTTCCAAAATAGTTTGCAGCTGCCAATAAATTCATTCTGTTCCCCATATTGAAGCCAAGATTCCCAGCATCAAATGATCTGCTCAACTTTTCAATCCCTTGAAAAATCTGCCACCTTTATTTCCCACTCCACTCCCTGCAAGACCTGTTGACAGGAGAGATCTGGAATCTGGTCGCCATTTCAACTCTTTCAGAACAGAAAACAGAGTTGCCAGATCAGGAGTTATTTCACTGTCCTTTATATTATTACTAGAAATTACTGTTAATCTTTGAAGTTCCTTCCAATTCAGAATAACCGACTCCAAACCTCCTGTTGTCAGCAGTGAGCATCCTTCCAAAGACAAAAGCCGAACCCTCCTATAAAGAAAGGAAACAAAATGGCCCATCAAAAGATTGGTTGAACGTACTGCATTAATTAACATGCCAACTTTCAAATTGTTTCCAACCTTAGACATTTTATAAAATAATTGTAATGGGAACAGGTACAGATCCGTGGTATCAAAACGTGTGAGCTGCTTGCTTGCTCATTCTTAAACTAAATTTGGTGAACAAAGGATAACTACCCAAAACTCCAAGCGATTATAATCTACATCATAGTCATTTTTCTTGCAAATTCAAACAGGCTTTAATCCACAGTCCCAAATGAAGACAGGTACCAGGTTACTAGATTGGAAAGGATAACCATGATCGTACATAGTGAAATAAATAAAGCTATACGTGGATATCATGCATGGAATATACATTGAAATTGTGGTTTAAGTTCACTTTTTGGAGACCAAATTTAAGTCGTCAACCAACTCTTATTAAAATCATAGGTATAGTTTGAAGCGAATAAGTGGACAAGTAGATAATAGCAAAAATCAGAACTACAAAAACTCATACCTGCAAATGCTTGCAGCTGCAAACGCTCCATCTTCCAATCGCCAACAGTTCTGCAAAACGATTTCCCTGACAGTCTTGCAAACTAAAAATAGAGCCTCCACCGCTTGCTTATCCCTCATCTGACACCGCTGGACATGCAACTCTTCCAGTGTAGGACAAGACCCCAAATGCTCAAGCAGACCAGGACTTGAATCGACACTCTTACACGATTGCAACCTCAAAGTCTTCAGATTTTCACAAAATGATAATGCGGCCAGCCAACCACCATCCATTCTATGATCACAAATAGTCAATTCTTCAAGCATTTGACAACACTGCCCGATTGCCTTAATCCCATCATAGCTCCCTTCGCATCCACATAACTCAAGCTTCACTAACCTCCTACAACCTCGTGCTAATATCGTCAATCCAATATCACTCACCACCGAATTATAAAAACCATCAACGCAACCAATCAATTTCAAAACTTGCAAATTCCTACACCCGGAAATCCCCTTCAAAGACATATCCCCACAACAATTCAACTCCAATTCTTGCAACATTTCGCACTTGCTCGAGACACTCAGCAACCCGTTTTCGCTGGTGCCAAATACAACAATTCTCCTCAAATTGGGATACCATTCACTAATCAATTGAAGCCCGTTACCAATCAAATCCCGACGACAACAAATCATTCTCTTCGATAAACCCATCAGACAACAACTTACTACCAATATAAACAGACAAATTATTCCTAGTGATCAAAATCCCGGAGTTCCTTGGCATTTTAATACAAGCATGAACAATTTCAATGTTTTCCAAATTTGGGAATCGGGTAAAAACCCGACCCGAATCAACAAAACCAAAATCTATAATCTTTATTGATTGCACCAAACGTCCATGAAGGAAGAGCCATCTTTTGCAAACAAGAGAGTTAGAAACATACTGTGAAATCGGGACTTTATTGAAGACTTGAAGGAGGAGCTCATCGGAGAGAAGGGTAGAGTAATCAGGTCCGGTGGGGTCATTCGATAGAAGGCCAAATTTTTTATCTGGGTTAGATGGAGGTGATGCTAGTGGGCTATTTGAGAGAGATTTCATTTTCAAAGTTACATGCTTCAGTGATTGTTCTTTGAACCACAACTCTGGTAAGCTTAAGGTTCTTGTTTTGCTGTTTAAGGATGTCGGTGCTGAGATTGGTATTGGGGGTGGCTTTGGATTGTTATTAGGGTTCGTTGTTTTTCTCCTCTGGTGATTGTGACATTTTTTTTCTTTTTTGGGGGTAAATTTCTTCTTTTTTTAAAAAAAAATTCTTCCCTCTCCCTTCGATTCTCTAAAGCGAGAACATTAATTTTGTTTGGATTGTGAAGGGTGTCCTTATTGTTTTTTGCCCTCCATTCATTTGGTCATGATTTTATGAGGTTAGTTGTGATTCAGCAGGTGATGTCCATGATTTGGTTGGATCATGTTTGTGTGATGGGCCCACTTGATGATATGGTGCAATGCTATTGGATAGATGTAGATGAATGATTAGTTCTTTGATTAGTCCACTTTGTGGACGTGATTTTTCTTTATTTCTTGCAGTATAATAATTGCGAGAGCATTTAAAATTTGTCCCTTTTTAGATATGTGATAAATAAATGTTGATTTTAAATAAGTGAAATCTGGCTCACCACCTTCTCGGAAGATAGAAAACCTTCCCACCAAGACCATGACTTTATAAAAAAGTGCAACTTGTGGGATTTCAAGTTGATTTTTTTTTAAAAAAAAATTATATATTTCTGTAGCTGTTGATTTTCCACATCCATTATAGTGGGCGATCAATAAACAATCTTGAAATTTAGGAATTTATAATAGCTAAAGTTTGAACAAAAGGAGACTATTGCTGCTAGGTACAAAGTTTGATTGGACCAAGCCTGGGCTAGCCTTTTCTTCTCAATAGGATAAGGATTGATTAGGCTAGGCTAGAGGATGATTTAATTGGGCTTGGGCTGGAAAGGATTCTATTATAATTGGCCCAAGGTGAGGAGGGTTCAATTAGGCTAAAATCTTGTATTGAATTGAAGAGTTATTTGAGAATCAAGGATCGGAGTGGAAAAGAAGAAATAATTTTTTTTTGATGTGGGTACTGGGTAGGATATGCGCTAGCATGTGAGGCAGGGTGTTGCCTTATGACGATGAGTAGGCTATCGTGTGCAACGTGGTTAGATCTCCGATGGTAACCTGAGTCACAATTTAGTTTTTAAGAAATCATAATTGTAGCATCTAAAATATTGTTTTTTTTTATATATATATACAAAATATAGACCCACTACATGGTACGGAACCACATAGAGCTGGTCAGTACAACTTTACACCTCAAAAAATAATTTTCTTTTCTAAATAAGTTTTTTTTTGTCAGCAATTTGTGGTTATTTTGTTAAAGAATAATATAATATTATGGATTTTTTAACATGATATTAAAATTTTATTGGTCCAGTAGTTACGAGTTCAAATCTCATCACTTCACTTTATTTGATAAAAATCAAGTACAAAGATAATATAAGTTTGTGCAAGTTTCAAATTCAAAAAAAATTCACTTGAAAAAGTGTGTTAGAAAAATAATATAAATCATATTCCAGGATCTCATTTAATAACTTAACCTTTTAGATGAGATGATTACTTAAAATATTTATCATACTCAATGTCTAATTAATAACTTTCTTTTCTAATCACTCGTGTATCATAGCATTAAATGTGTTTTTGCATTATGATTTTAAGAAAATAGGTTTTAGAGAAATAATTTTCATTATTATTTTCAAAAGTGGGATTTAAAAAAAATATTTGGTTAAAATTGTTATGAAGTGAATCTTTGCACGTAAAATGAATGAAAATCAGGTCTCCAAGAATGTAAAGCAAAGCATTTTGAGATTTGACAAAACCAAGATTTAAAACACAATTACATACCAACCAAAATGCAAAAAGCAGAAAACTATTTAACTAACGAAATAACTTTTTCTTTATAATTAGATAAAAAAAAACTACCATAATCAATAAACACTCCATAAGAAAAACAAAAAACAAAAAAAACAAATAAAAGAATGATCCAGGTGCGCCAGCCTAGATGACCACTACTACAGGGCATGAGAAAGGCCGCGTGCTAACTAACTAAATTACAGTCCAAAGTACAAGGATGTAATAAAATAATTATATATATATATATATATATATATATATATATATATATATATATAAATTAACATGAATACCCTTATCATTTAGCTGTTTGGTGAATGTCACGAGGTAGCATTTATGGGATTTGATAAAATAATATTAAAAGTGTGTCCAGAAACACATGTACATGTGTCGGCAATTATTTCAAGATAACATCTGTCCCGCAGTTTTTTTCTTGCCAATTATTTGACGATATTGTTTGGTTCCTCATTCCAGTGGCACTGCTGCACCGGGCTCTGTTTTTTCATCAGCTGCCTGCCACACAATTTTTTCTGCTCACGTGCATCAGAGTTCCTTCTTATCTTCACTACCGCAACTGTTTTGGACAGCCCAGGCATCATCTATCGAGTTTACTACTGGTTCTCCCTCATAATAGTATCCTTCTTTTTTCTTTTTTTCTGCTAGTGTTTGCGGGCGTTTATGTTTTTTTTGGTTATATATATAACTCAACATCCGAATTAGCTATTAAAAAAATAAGAATCCCAATTCAGTTAGTATATCATTTGCTTTTATTTTTGAAAAGGTAAAAAAAATGAAAAAGCTTTTTACCATGATCAATATCCATCTTTACAAATTAAAACTTTACATCAGTGGAGATAATAAGAATTTGAATATGACTTAAAGGACATTGAAGAATATATATAAGGAAAATAGAAACATACTAAAAAGATTTTAAAGAGTATTTACATAATCTGAATTTGGTGACCAAAATGGAGAGTGAGTTATATATAGGGTTGCTCTATCCACAACTTATTTTACAAGGAACTTGAGAGATTATGACTATGGGTTTTATAGATTTTATTAAAAGGTTACCAAATTCAGGAAGAAATAATGCGATACTAGTCATTGTAGACATTACAGTATAAGCTAAAAGAGGTCGGGCTCTTACTGTACATTGAGTCTAAAATCACTGTGGACTGGACATTTACAAATTATGCTTCGCACGCGTACGTTTGCCTTTTTTTTATTTTATTTTACCTGTGATGAACAGTGTATAGGCGCTTTTAGCCCCGGTAATAAGACAAAATAGCGGTCGGTTTGCGTGTAAAAAACGCTGAGGGCAAGGGTTACGCATGTAATTGCACGCGTACGGACCGGTCCGGTCCGCCGCGTTGTTTTTTTTTAAAATATATTTAAAATGGCTAATTACGGTTATGGGCCCACATAAGACAAAAACCTTTCTTTCGGTCCAGGGGCTGTCCGGTAATTGACCACATTTTTTTATTTTTTTCCCCGGTATTGTCAGTGCGTGTGCATCACGCGCCTACCTGTTTCACGCCCCACGCCCTGTTCTGGTGGCGCGTGCGGCGTCATACGGTGGACAGAGACGAGATTCCGACGGACAGAGCGGTTCGCCTGGTCGTCTTCTTCCTCCCGCGGTGGCGCGTTTACTCTAAAAATTCCCGTGGCGCGACGTGGACCGGTTAAAACCGCCGGCCACGTTTCTCTCTCTCTCCTGCACGTAAAAGTGCAGGAGAGTCCCCCAATTTGTGCACCTTTTTACTTCAGTCCCTTGACTTTTGATTTGTGTTTTTCTCCTGATTTTGGTTGCATAAGTTTTGATTGTGTTCGATTGGGTCCTCCGATTTCAATTGATTGGATGTCAATGTTTTAGTTCGGTCCTCCGTCTTTTAATTTTCGGATTCGGTTTAAATTATGCAATAAATACAGTACATAAGTTTCGATTTCTTCAATTGGATCCTTTGATTGAAATTGATAATATATTGAATTTTCATTTTGGCCCTTATAGTTTTAATTTTTAATTTTCATCCCTTGATAAACTGATATTTGTGTTTTATTTTCCATTATTAACATAATAATAATAATAATAATAATAATAATAATAATAATAATAATAATAATAATAATAATAATAATAATAATAATATGTGTGTTATTTTCCATTATTAAAATAATAATAATAATAATAATAATAATAATAATAATAATAAGAATAAGAATAATAATAGTAATAGTAATAATAATAATAGTAATAAAAATAATAATAATAATATGTGTTTTATTTTCCATTATTAACATAATAATAATAATAATAATAATAATAATAATAATAATAATAATAATAATAATAATAAGAATAAGAATAATAATAAGAATAAGAATAAGAATAAGAATACTACTACTACTACTACTACTACTACTACTAATAATAATAATAATAATAAGAATAAGAATAAGAATAAGAATAAGAATACTACTACTACTACTACTACTACTACTAATAATAATAATAATAATATATTCTTTTTTCTTACTTACTCTTTTGTTAATGTTTATGAGTGTTTTTTTTCCCGGGATAATTTAATAATTTTAATTGTTTTTGCAATAATAGCAATAGTCATTTCATATGTAATATTACTGGAGATAAAAGACAACTCAAGAACAACAAATAAACAAATTTACCTAGGTGATCTACAATTAAAAAACGATACAAGTTACTTTTGTCTCCATTACACTGTTCCTTTTTAAACGGCAAACAAGTCATTATTATATGTTTTAATATTTATTGCATATTATCGCCTAAAAGTATATAAAGAGATAAAAAAATGACCTCGGATTTTTTTGATTAACAAAATTAATATCAGCATTCTTCAATAAATTTAATATAATAATATGATGAAAAAATCTTATAAAAAAAAATATTGACTTTGAATTTTAATTTTGTGCTCTTTTGTTAAAGTTTATTTCTTAAAAAAAATCAACAAGTTGGATTTTTAATATTTAACATCCAATATTACCCGAGAAAAAATACAACTCAATAAAACAAAAGGTAAACAAATTTGCCTAGATTATCTACAATTAAAAAATATATAGGGCACTTTCCGTTTCAACTATACTGTTCTTTTTTACCGGCAAATAAATAATTATAGCACGCAAAAAAATTATATTTATTTTTTGAAAATAAATGTCAATATTTTTATTTATAATGTGTAAGATCTAATATTATTAGGGAAAAAAGGCAACTAATCTTTTTTTTTACAAATTTACTTAGGTTTTCTACAATTAAAAAAAAAATTCACTTCCCATTTCGATGAAACTATATAGTATGTGAGACTAAATATATGTGTTTAATATTTATTTAATAGTCTCGCCTAAAAATACATAGACAGAGAAAATATATGACCTAAAATTTCTTGAAAAAAAAAATTAATATCGGTATTCTTAAATATATTTAATATAATAATATGATGAATAAATCTTATAAAAAAAAAGTTTGTCTTCGAAGTTAAATTTATATTTTAGACTTTTGTTTTTTCCCTTTTCAGAAACTGTTACCTTTTTTCCACATGTATTTTTCATTTTTTAGTTTCAACATCAGTTGTTCTTTTTTACCGGGTTTTTTTTTTTTTTTTACCAGAGCATCCGTGACAACAAATTTCTTATAAATCATTTAACCTTCTTAGCAAATTTTCTAACAAATTTTATCAAAAACAATTTAGCAATAACAATATTCAATCATATTTTGGTTTAAAAAAACTATTTTTAACAGACTTTATCAATTACAATTATACTAATTAAATATTAAAATAACAAAATACAACATTTATAAAATCAATCAATTTTCTACATAGATAAAAAAAACCCGGCGAAGCGGGCAATTTTGCTAGTGTTTACTAAGTATGAACACTTATTGGCTACAACTCATCCATTTATTGCTTATGAAACTGCATATTTGTTCTTGGATCATACTTATAATTTTATGAATTGCATGGATTATTATTACTGACAAAGATAATATTTTTATCAATATATTTTGGAAGGATCAATTCAAGTTATTAGAAGTTAATCTACTACTAAGTTCATCTTACCACTTATAGACAAATGATCAAATGAGTAGAGTCCTAAAACTATATTTGAGATGTATAACATACATAATCCTAATAGATGGAAAACTGGTTATCTTAGGCTCAATGGTGGCGGAATTTGAGTTACAACTCAAATGTTTAAATGACTCAATTTTAGGTATTATTTGATTATCCTTTGACAACAAAGGAAGTAAATCAACACACACATATTTCAGTGATAACAATAGAGGACGTGTCATAATAAAAGACAAGTATGGGTCAATGATTATATTTTCAACTAGTAAAGACAAGGAACAAAATAAAACAAGTAGTTGAGAAACATGAGATAACATGTTTCAAGTGAGGGATATGGTGTATGTCAAGCTTCATTCTTATAAGCAATTAAGTATGACACTTAAGAGAAACATGAAACTAAACCCGAGGTTTTATGGACGCTGTAAAGTCTTTTAAAAGGTAAGAGCAATAGATTAAAAGCTATAATTACTAGAAATAACCACATTTCACCCTGTATTTCACGTCTCATTACTTAAGGAAAAAAACATGAAATAATATTATGATAATTTCAGGTTTGCTTTTAGTATTATGACTCTATTCTTCTTCTTATTCACCATGTATTGTTTATCCAATCCATATATTTTTCACATGTGCTTATTTCTTCATTTCATTCCTGATTCATAACAATATCACCTTCTTCAAATAATTCTTGCCCTTAAAAGGCTTAACTTTGGAAATTGTTTAGATAATCCCTCCAACTCCTCCCAAGTGAAATATTTTTTTAATAAATTTAGCCATTATATAAGTCTCATTATTATTGCATAGTTACCTTTCTTCATTAACTTTCAATCTGAGACTGCTACAAGCTTAATGGTTAAGAAGGTGATATTGTTATGAATCAGGAATGGAGTGAAGAAATGAGCACATGTGAAAAGTATATGGATTGGATAAACAATACATGGTGAATAGGAAGAATAATAGAGTTTATATGCTTGATGTTAAGAAACCATTTCACTTAAAAACTTAAACTATTAGGTAAGATAACAAAATATAATTTATATTGTTCTTTAACACTTCAACTTATTAAATGGCGAGAAACTGAAATTAATTGGAGTTCTTAGAGATCAAACAAGAAATAAAGTATTACAAAAGCAATTCATTCACCTCTCTTTATGTTTTTATACTTCTAATGCTCTCAATCCTTACGCGTTTATCATCTTGTCAAGACCAGTGTTTAATATGGATTTTGTTAATTTTTGTTTTGATTCAATTTACTCTATTGCATAACATCTATTGTTGCTTTATAGCAGTAGTAATAGTAATAGTAATAATAATAATTAAAAAAAAAATTGTAATGTTCTTGCATTACCTTTTTGGTTGATGAGATCATTGACAGAAACTGCGATGTTGGGTTATAATACTGTCAGTTTTGATTTTGGAACCTAGCATTCCTGACTAGATTAGCATATGATCAAGCTTCAAAAGGGTCGTTAGATTGAATTCTATCGTTGCTTGAAATCTTATTCTATTTTCCCTAGTTGAAGTTCCCTTAACCTATGCAAACTTAGCTTTGCTTCGCTAATTTGTTCTCAGGTTTTTGACGAAGCAATTGCTAAGCTAGATGCACTGGGCGAAGAGCCATACAGGGACAACAACCTCTTAACAATTTTTTACTCTTTAGACATCTAATATCCAGTGAGATTGTTGTGTGATAGTTTAGTCCCTAAAGTTTCCAAATTTTGTATCGTCTACTTGTGCTCCCATCGATGAAAATCTTGCCTCGTTAATGTATATATATTTCTCTTATATATTTCTTTTAATTTTTCCAATTCTTATTACTTCACGCTCACAATTTAATAGTTTTAACAAACTTCTACCTTTATGATGTCACGTGGGAATGCCAATAAATATTTAAGGGGTAAATATTTTAATATATTTATATTCTATATAAAGTGATTTAGATATTTAAAAATTATTTATTAGATTTTGAGTATTTATATGAGTATTTATTATACGACTATTATTTATTATTCAATATATTTTAATATATATTAAATGATAAAAATAAATTAATTATTCAAAAATACCTATTTATTTAGATTAGATCAAATCAATATTTATCATAATTAAATTATCATTCTCTTGTCAAATATATTGATTGACAAATGATAAAATAAATTAATTATTCAAGAAAATCTACTTATATAGATTAGATTAAACCAATACTCATCGACTTCAAATTAAATTATTTTTTCTTAGTCAAATCTATTGGTTGACGTGGTGTCACCCAATCAGTACTGTAAAGTGTAAACTTTAACATCTGAGAAATTCTCCTGATACATAGTGGTTTTGAAAAGACATAGCTCTATCAATTATTTAATATTTGATCTATAATTTTTAATTAATAAAAGAAAAAAATCTCACATTTTTTTCTTCAACTTGTTTTTTCGCCCTTAATTTTAATGAACATGGACGAGAATATCTCCTTCTCTCTCCTCCAAAATTTTCTCATCCATGGCAACAATTAAAGAACGAAAACTTCCACATAAACCATGACAGCAACTCCATTCTCTCATAACAAGAAATATTGAAAAAAGTAGAATCACTCTCCGAGCACATGAAAGTTATTTGCAGAATTTATCCAAAGAAGAAGATACCACTCCTTTTCAATTTCATCCCAGTTGGTACTACCAGGAAAACTTTGTCAGAATGAGTCACCAGTGTGTTCCCAGCTGGGAGCTTGATGAGAATCCCACCACAGCTCCGAAGCTCTCACTTTGCTCCCACTCCAATTCAGGCGCAGCTCACATGCCCATGTAGTCTCTCGAAATCCATGCGCGCTAATATGTTAGATTGTTTTCGTTGTCGATGGATACATAGTGATATCGATCGGATGTTTTTTTTGGTGCAGGTTAAACTACGAAGTAGCAGAGCTAACATGGGAGAACGGCCAGCTAGCCATGCACGGCCTAGGACAGCCGCGCGTGCCAGCCAAACCAATAGCCTCCACCTCACCCTCCAAGCACACATGGGACAAGCCACGCGCCAGTGGAACCCTTGAATCCATAGTCAATCAAGCCACATGTATCCCTCAGTGCAATAAGCAAACTTTTGACAACAGTGGTTCAGACCATGAACTTGTGCCATGGTTTAACCACCATAGAGTTTCAGCCTCCGCCACAATGACTATGGACGCTTTAGTCCCTTGCTCGAAGCGGTCCGATCAAGAACGGACCACACATGTGATAGACTCCAGCCCTGACGGATTAGGCACTGATTGCGTGGTGGGATGCTCCACTCGCGTGGGGTCTTGCAGTGCCCCAACTGCCACGCAAAACGAGGCGGGTCTCCTCACCAGTAAACGTGAGAAGGTGGCGCGTGTACCAGCCCCGCCTGAGTGGAGCAGAGACCAAAGCGTCAATCGTGGTGCCGCGTTTAGCAAGAAGGACAGCCAGCAAGTGACGGTGGACAGTACTTCCGAGAGAGAGTTAGGCGTTGGGTTTACTTCCACTTCTTTCGGGTCGCAAGAAAACACCAGTTCTGGCACCAAGCCATGTACTAAAACCATCACAGCAGATGAGAATGACTCCGTTTGTCACAGTGGACCACAGGCAAGTTAATTTTATTTTGTATATAAAGTTAATTTATCAATTCATTATCTTATAATATTATCTTTTCTTGTAATTTATTGATTGTTTTGTTTTTTGTAAAGAGGGAGGCCGGTGACGAGGATGACAAGAAGAAAGGAAATGGGAAGTCCTCACTTTTTACCAAACGAAGCAGGGCTGCTGCTATCCATAACCAATCTGAACGTGTATGTTTTTACAGCTCCAAATTCAGTCCTCTCTCCTGGAAAAATGTTCTTGCAGCTCGAAATAAAATCAAAAGGATAGTTAAAAAGAGATCATTTGTTCGCTTTATTTTCCTAATAATAATGATTGGTTAATTATATGGTGTCATAAGATTTGGGTGAGCAAATATAGACTGGATGAACATGGGGATCTCTCTCTCTCTCTCTCTCTCTCTCTCTCTCTCTACTTCGTAAACATGTAGGATATCTTGCAACTGGCCAATCATCAAGAACCAGGCCACCTTGTGATTTGTTGTTTTAGTATTGCAATTAGCTAATTGTTTAATTACAACTAAGACTTTTTACCCTCCCTCTCTATATGTTATCATTTCACGTATCTTCTTATCATGATTGCTGGTACAGAATCTTATTTTTCAATGCTGCTTTCGATTTTATTGGCAGAAAAGGAGAGATAAGATAAACCAGAGGATGAAGACACTGCAGAAACTGGTCCCCAATTCCAGTAAGGTACGAAAAGTTTCTTTGGTAGCTTTTCAGTGTATCAATCTGTTTGCATCACAAAGAAGCTCTTAAATTTTACCCATGCATTCAAGGCGCTTCACTATTACGTACTCTCTCCTGCCAATTTTGTTTGATAACTATTATTTCCTCACCTGGTCAAAGCAGCCACCATAATTATTGCGGACCATCTCAGTTTTCATTTTCGGTAAGATTATTCTCCGGAAAGAAACCAATTAAGTCAATATTTCTAGCTAGATCACTGCAAAATAAGATGGGTTAAGATTGGATTGATTCCAATTCAATTCCTGAGCTATGTATAACTACCTGCCTTACCCTTAAGCATTAGCCACACCTGCCTTTCTAATCCTGGTTTTAGTTTGGAAATATAAGAATCATTGTCACCTTGTCAGAGCGTCGGCATCTGCATCGCATTTCAAAACTTTTGGGTTCTCTTTTATTCCCACTATATATAGGTGGTCACAGAAAGTCTGTCCAACTTTGCTACTCAATAAAGCGAGCTAGTTTCTGAAAACATTTGTAAGCTGAAAACCTTACGTTGTATATACTGACAAAGGTGAGTGTGTGTGTGTGTGTGTGTGTGTGTATTATTAAAAAAAAAAAAAAACAATACTGATCAGTATATACACATGATCTTTCTACCCTTAGATTCATGTCGTATGAGGCAGCTGCAGAGATTGCTTCGATTATAAATACTCAAAATGGACAAAACAGACGATGATGATATAAATGTAGTCCAACACATTCAAATGGCTTGGAATATCTTGGGACTGATCAAGTGATTCTAGTCCACAAACCCATATTGTGGGGACAACATGACATAAGGTTGAATGGTGTGAGGACAACTGCCTGTTACGTCATAAATCCTTCTACTTATGTAGGCCCTAATGCCCTGCTGTTATGCAGTATTTCAATTTACTTTTGTTGTCACTGCCTCATTTATTTTGGCAATTAAAATTCTGAAACATGATGATTTATTCACCTGAGCACTTAAATGAATACAAACATTATTAGATTGTATTTTTCACCGTATGTGATTTATCGTCATCATATGTTTTCTTGGTTTGTATTAGACGGACAAAGCCTCAATGCTTGATGAAGTGATTGAATATTTGAAACAATTGCAAGCACAAGTTCAGATGACGAGCAGAATGAATATGCAGCCAATGATGTTACCAATGGCTCTGCAACAGCAATTTCAGATGTCAATGATGGCCGGAATGGGAATGGGGATGGCCGGAATGGGAATGGGAATGGGTGTTGTGGACATGAACTCGCTTGCGGCTCGTTCCAACATTACAGGGATCTCTCCAGTTCTTCACCCCACTGCTTTCATGCCCATGACCACATGGGATGGTTCTAATAGTCATGACCGGTTACCGGCTGCAGCTCCTTCAACAACGGTAATGCCGGACCCACTGTCTGCATTCCTTGCGAGCCAATCCCAGGTGATTAATTAGGTTTAATCTGCTTATAATTTGAAGCTATGATGATTTTTCAATCTCATGTTGAAGGGTTCTGGAAAATAATATGCATTATTTCATCTGTGAGAAACTAGGACGTGGCAAATAAAATCTTCTGATATATTGCCTGCATAATAATATCATAGTTGAGATATTAATGTATTAGCCAAACATTTTTGTCGCAGCCAATGACCATGGATGCTTACAGCAGGATGGCTTCCATGTACCAGCAGCTACATCAACAACCTCCTGCTTCTAATTCTAAGAGCTAGGTTTTATGTTCTGCGTACTTGTGGCCTCTTTAGACAAAATCTTGGCAGGCCACAGACAAGCGGCTAAAAGCTCCGATTATGAATATTGTGATTATATGTTTTCTTGCAATGATTATATATGTCTGAAACACACGCTATTCTGTTTGATTTATTCAAGCTGCACAGATTATCCAGTCTAGGATCCCTTTACTTAATTACTTCCCTTTTTTCTAAAGTCTTCATCTGTCAATTTCCAACTTAAATTTTTTAATACGTTTATCTTTTCTTTTTTCTTTTATCTCCATTACAGGACAAGGTGTAATGATTTACAACTTCGGGCATAGTATTTTGGGGATTTGTTTTAGTTTGATCTGTCTTATGCAGGGATTTATGTATGTTATTAGCCATTCAGGCGTCAATCATACTACACTAGGAACCAAGCTACTCTTTAGGTTGATAGTGTTCTGAAAGAAGTAAGATGAACTTGATGCTTTTATTAATTTGATTGTATCCTATAAAATCAGTTAACCTAATAATTTGATTTAAATTAAAGGCAACAATATAAAACAAATAGTAAGGAAACACCCGACAATAAAAGAAAGTCGTCGATATTATACTCGTAAAAAGAAAAAAGAGAAAGTTATTAGAACGACTCAATCATGGATATTGCCCTCAACCAAAAGAGCTTGCTGAGGTGGTTCAAACTCCACTGTTTTGGTCCTCAAACTTTAAGAACAATGCATATTTTACAATTCCCGTACATCAATATATTTTCAATTTAATTTTGGTATAATTTGTTTTTGATATTTTTTAGCCCTTGGTTAAGGAGAAGAGAAAGGATCATTGAATTCTAATGATAGAGAAAAAAAATATTATTGATACTGATTTAAGTAACCAAAATAATCGATGTTTTTGTTAAATGATTCAATTTGATAACAAGAGTTAATTAGGTTTTTTTTTTACTTTTACTTTTATAGTTCATGAAAAAACATATATAAGTTAGGATAAATTTTTTATTTTGGATCAATTTCATTTTTTTGGCATGATTTTTATGGGTTTTTTGAGGTTATAAATAGGCTTGTCATGATTTTCAAGATGTTTTAGAAGTGTTTTGGGTTAGAAATGAGTTGAAAAGAAATTTTGAATAAAAAACTTAAGTTTTGATTTTTCAGCCCCAAAAATAGTTGGAATTTAGGTAAAATCAAACAGCAAATTGTCAACAAAAACAAATTTGCTCCAATCACGCGGGTTTGCAAAGGCATACTCGCTAATGAGCCCTAGCAAAATATGCCAGATGGACCAACCTAGTTGTCATCCTACCAATGATTGACCTTTATTTAGTTTCTATATTTTATTGAAAATTAACGCTTCTTTTTATACATATTGTTTTTCATTTTTTTAATATATATATATATATATATATATTGCTAGCGTACCCCGAGTTACCGAGTAAACGATTTCCCTTTATACCGTCAATTCCCTTCACCAATGAATTGAGAGGATATGACCCTTGAGCCCACATCAATACCTCAAGAAGGAAGTCAAATGGTAAGGGTTAGAGCTTGGGTTCTTGAAGCTGGATGCTGTAATTTCTTTTTTGAAGAGAGTAGTTAGAATATTCAGCTAATTAAACTCATGTTGACTTATTATAAACCCCCGTATTGCTTTTCGATCATCACAATCTGTGTTTTTTGATATTTTTTTACAAAAGAAGAAGAAGAAGAGAGTCTCGATTTTTAGTCATGCTCGAAAAACCGATGCCAACTTAAACGAATTAAACTTGGGTTGTCATAAAATTAAATATTAGCTGTTGCAAGATGTCTATTTTTTTATTTATTCTTCCCTTGAGAATGGAAATGGAGGAGGTAGTTGTTAGATAATGTAAGTTGTATTCTAGGGTTTAACCTAACAGTTTAAGTTTTTAGGTGAATTGATTCCTTAACATGATATTAGAGTTTTGTTGACCCAGCGATTATGAGTTCAAATCTCATTACTCTTATTCTATTTGATGAAAAAACAAGCACAAAGTAGTGTAAGCATGTGCAAGTTTCAAGCCCAAAGGATTTTTATTTAAAGAGATGTGTTAGATAATATAAATCATATTTTGGGGTCTCACCTAACAAGTTAAGCTCTTAGATGAGTTAGTTCTTTAACATGATATTAGAACCTTGTTAACCTAGCATTCACGAGTTCAAAACTCACCATCCTCATTCTATTTGATAAAAATCAAGCACAATGAAATGGACTTATAGAAGTTTCAAGCTCAAAAAGTTTTTACTTGAAGAGATGTACTAGAAAGTAATATAAATTATACTCTAGGACCTAATATAATAAGTTAAATTCTTAGATGAAATAGTCTCTTAACATTAATAAATTACTATAAAAGGAAAAGGGGAGAGGTGGTATTGGTAAATGAAACCGGTCTTTATCAAGAGATAAAACTCTGCTCTATCGATCGACCGTTAATTTAGACAGCGTCCAGCCCGTTGTTACTACAGAGCGACATATAACATGATTTGTCTGCTAAAAGACGAACACGTAAATGATTGGATGCTCGTTTGTCAACTCCATATTAAGATCTCACCACACGTTTGTCTATAACACAAACAATCGTGTATAATGACATTTTTCAATCCTTCCATGTCTTCCAGACCCATTCATGAAGTCAAGCCACTTGTTCGTTTATTATTATTAAAGTTCGATTGCAAGTTAAAATGCAGACCAGGTTGGGGTTAAAATTATAGTAATGCCAAACATTACTATTTGTAATACCTCTTGTAAAATCTTAAACTGTACTCATCCCTAGATTCATATATATATATATATATATATATATATATATATATATATATATTCATCATTTTTTCCAACATAATAAACTTTCATCTAGGTTTAAACCAATATTTCTTTGAATGTGGAAAGAAAGTGCAGGTGCTGGTAATGTGTTCTTCAACAAGAGCTTTTTTAACTCTGAACTCGAAATTTTATGCATACATAATAGACTAGGAATTATATGCACTAATAAATTGTTAAAAAGAATTGTTAACACTACTAAATATATATATATATATATATATATATATATATATATATATATATATATATATATATATATATATATATATGATTACTCTTCTCATAATCCCTTGAGATTCTCAACTTTACTGACTAACATATAATTTTATAATTAACTCAAGATTAAAAGATAAAATTAAAATTAATAAAAAATTAACAAAACAAAGAAGAACATGAGTAAATAGAGTAATTTGCTAAACTTACAATCTATGCTGTAAGATTAAAATAACTATATAAATGTTAAAACAAAATAGATACAATATTAAATTTTTAGCTTTTGGACTCGTTATCTACTTCGTTGAGAGTTATTTCATCACGTAATCAAGAGGTCCGTATTACTATTTTAAATTTTCATTTACTCATTAAATTTCATTAATTACTCAAAATTCTTGTTGGGCAATTGTCTTCATTAACTATGAAAAGAGATGTACATTCTGTTAATTTTCATCGTACAGCTAGTTAATACAGTGGCATATTTAATTATTCTTACAAATACAACTATCTGTACATACCAACATAGAATGGACCAGAGATAGTCATCAAATCGTTGTCTGAGTGAAAGGACTTGCGTGCAAGAAGCACCACAATTGCTTCTCTGTATAGCAGCTAACGGATGAAGAACTACAGGAAGCATCCTCAATCCCATGGATGCTTCTAGGTGGATGTAATTGAATTTTCTTTTTTCATTTTTCGTTTCCTTTTCTTAAAATGTAAGAAACGCACTGTTTTACGTGATTTGGGGTCCCCTGTAGGCTAATTTTTCTATGAATTTTTCAGTGTTTAGATGTGAATGTGATGGCTATCCACTTGTGTGATTTTGTATAGCAATAATTTGATAAAAGAGGAACAAATGATTATGCAAGGGACGCTTGGACCAAGTGATCACCACTTGCTTCATGTTGAAAATCTAGCCCTCTTGGTTTATGCTCCAAGCAGATTTTGTCCGAAAGCTAATTTCATTTTCATGACACTGTGCTACGTTTATCACATAGCTGCAGCTTCTCCCTTTAAATTATTGCTAACCCTAGTATATATTAGCTTTTCTAGAATCAATTTCAGGCTTTTGGGGGCATCAAAATAGGCAGCCATGTGTGCAAGAAGACCAATCTCATGCTAGTTCTCCTGGCTTTTTTTTGTTTTTGTTTTTTGAGAAAGCTCCTGGCCATATTTGATTTGCTGGAAACCCTAAAAAAATTCATTTCCAGAGTTTGGTTCAGTGTCAGCAGCTCCATTCCTTAACTGTGTTCAGCAATGATCCTGATTTTGTTTCCTGCTCCTTAAGATGGTTTAGAGTCCTAGTTCTAGTCTTGGAGTGGGACTTTTTTCCCCTTTTAATTCCCAACAACTAGATTTTATCCACAACTAAGATCTAATTATGTTATTATATGTTTTTAAAGGGGTGTGATGTGATAGCAAAATACTTGTGATCTGCACAACAAGTTTCAAGTTTGAGTCATGCACTCCTTTGCAAAAAGCTAAAATAACCAAGGTTTTAATCGTTCACCTGAATTCATAAAATATGTTTTTTCGATAAATAGATCTACACAACAAGTTTCAAGTTCGAGTCAGGGCGTGCATTCCTTGTAAGAATCTAAGACAACCAAGATTTTAAAATATACTTTTTAATAAATAAAATTTCCTTTAAATTAAAAAAAAAGATATATTATTATGCTTTGATTGGTGCTTTATTTTTTTGAGAATATTTTACTGGAACTGGAACCCCGTATGTGTGTCAGAAGAATTTTAATTGATCGGTGTAGTGTGAGAGATTGCTGCCACTCTTGCAGAAGTAAGATGGTTAATATTTTGCCACTCTTGCAGAAGTAAGATGGTTAATATTTTGCCACTCTTGCAGAAGTAAGATGGTTAATATTTGAATCTCATCTTTATTAGTGATTTAGCAGGCGTTGCCTGGTGATATGCCACGGGTACAAACTATTTTTTTATTCTTTTAAAAAAGCTATAAAAATACGGCAAACATGTTTTTTTCCATATATAAAAAAATGTGACCTGAATTATAGACGTAATTTGTTAAATACATTGATTTTACTATAAATAAACAATAAAAATAGGAACCAACAGTATATTAACCAAATTAAAAAAAAAATCACAATAACCTGGAAAAAAATATTTTTGTTTTTCTAAAAAAAATCAAACAAAATTGAGTAAAAAAAAACTAAATAAATTAGCTTCAATCAACTATAGTTTACATGACAAACTTGTAACACCGATATTCAAGGTGGAGTTAGTCTGAGTTATTCCGTCAAATTCATGCTATTAAAGGAATTATTTCACTTAAAATTTTAATTTTTTAGATGAGTATCTAGAATATGATTTATATTATTCTCTAGCACACCCTATCAAGTAAAAGCTCTTTGGACTTGAAACTTGCACAGATTCACACTACTTTATGCTTGATTTTTATCAAATAGAATGAGGGTGTTTAATGAATAACACAGAATTGCAAGATGATGCCTTTGTGTTGTATTATAATTTGAATAATGATTTACACACTTGTAACTTAATACAGAGCCCTATATATAGATGTTACATGGGTAATTTAATTTTATACCCGTTACAGATATTCCTAGCCAGAGTGCAGGGATTTGATTTACACAGTGCAAGTGTCACGGCTTGATTTATTTACGCCGTTGCTCATTGCGATGTTGCTTGATATTGTCTTTGCTATTATTTCTTCATTTAGCTCACTTTCCTTAATACGCCCCCCTCAAAAAATGGGCTTCCATCGGCAAGACCAATTTTGTCTCGTAGAAAATGCGATCCGTTCACGGGGAAAGAGGCTTGGTTAGCGGATCCGCGGTTGATCTTGAGTGTGTACATGACTAACACCGAGTGTCCCTTGCTCGAACATGATCACGAACAAAATGTAGGTCAACTTGAATGTGCTTCATGCGAGAGTGTTGAACCGGATTGAAGCTCGGATGGGTTGCTCAGATATTGTCACGAGAGAAGTGTGGGGGGTTGCTTCGGTGGAAATCCAAGTTCTCGAAGAAGTGCTAGCGACCATAATGTTTCGGATGCTCCGAAGCCGAGCTCTATACTCGGCCTCGGTCTTTGGACCTAGCCACGACTTTTTGCTTGTTGGATTTCCATGAGATGGGATTGCCTCCCGGGGAAGGTGATGTAGGGCTGTTGTGGAGGTTACGTCATCAACATCACACGCCCTAATCTGCGTCACTCGAAGGTTGTGAGTGTTGGAGCTGGATTTCTTTGTGATGTTGATGCCAAAGAAGATAGTCTTCTTGAGATACCGTAGTAGTCTTTTAGCAGCAGACCAATGGTTGACCGTAGGTTTATGCATGAATTGAGATAACTTATTAACAGCAAATGAGACATCTGGTCTGGTGAGTGACAAGTATTGCAGGCTACCAATGAGACGTCGATATAGAGTGCAGTCCATGGCTGCTGAACCATCTACCAATCGGAGAGTTTGAGTTGTTGACAGAGGAGTGGACACGTCTTTGGCATCAGTCATGTGCGTGCTGGCTAGTAGGTCTCTGATATATTTGTGTTGGGAGAGGAAGATTCCAGTGGATGTTGGCACTACTTCCACACCAAGGAAGAAATGAAGAGAGCCCAGGTCTTTTAATGAAAATTGATTCCCAAGCCGAAGGACCACCTGAGCTATGAACCCTTGATCATTGCCTGTCAAAACCAAGTCATCAACATACACAAGCATGTAACATGTAATTGAGTTACGATGATAGATAAAAAAGAGAGGATCGGCCCTTGATGCAGAGAACCCAATTTCAATGATAGACTGTCTTAAGGCCGAGTACCAAGCCCTGGGGGCTTGCTTCAGGCCGTAGATGGTCTTTTGCAATTTGCACACAGAGTTAGGATGGGCAGGATCTTTGAAGCCTGGGGGCTGAATCATATAGACAGTTTCCTACAAAGAACCATGCAAGAACGCATTGTTTACGTCCATTTGTTTGAGTGGCCATCCATGCATAACAGCAATGCTCAGAACAGTTCGAATTGTGGCCGGTTTCACCACGGGACTGAAGGTTTCCTTGAAGTCGAGTCCGGGGCGTTGATGATAGCCTTTTGCTACCAGACGGGCCTTGAATTTTTCCACTGAGCCATCTGCCTTGCGTTTGACTCTGAAGACCCACTTGCAGCCGATTGGGTTGCAGTCAGTTGGTGGTTGAACCAGACACCATGTGTTATGGCGCATTAGAGGGCATTATCTCGGCAGCCATGGCAGCACGCCATTCGGGTTGAGAGAGTGCTTGACTGACACTGGAGGGTTCTAAGAGAGATGGCAGAGAGTGTTTAGACACAGTGTTGAGTTGCTTGGGTTTGTGGATGTTGTTCATGGATCGGGTAACCATTTGGTGGGATCTAGTGGGGATAGGATCTGGTGGGGCTGGAGGAGATGAATTTGAAGTGGTGGTTGGTGGGGGCTGTGAGATAGCCAAGGGAACCGAAGCACTTAATTCACCATGATGAGCTGCAGTAAGAGAAGAAACAGATCTAGTGGTTGAGTCAGAACAAGGAGAAATAGGAATGGAAGAGGATGATGTACCTGGAGATGACATACCTGAGGGAGATGTTGGAATGGCACCACTGTGTTCCAAACTCTCGGATGGGGCAGACGACGGTGAAGAAGATGGAAGAAGAACAATGTGGGTAGGTGCGTGATTTGAGGTGTGGAGTCTGTTTTTTTCGGTGAATGGATATGTTTTTAACTCATCAAAAATGACGTGCCGTGATATATAAATTCGATCCTTTAAAGGATCCAAGCACATGTATGCATTCTGAGTTTGAGAGTACCCTATAAAAATGCAAGGAAGAGATTTTGGTTGCATTTTATGAGTATTATGTGGCCGAGTGAGTGGAAAACATAAACAACCGAATTTTTTAATTTAAGGTAGTTCGGACGTTGACCGAACGAGGATCTCAAATGGGGATTTGTTGTGGAGGAGAGGGGTGGGCTGTCTATTAATAAGGTAGGTGGCTGTTTGGAAAGCATGGGGCCAAAAAGATAAAGACAACGAAGCATCAGAAAGTAGAGTAAGACCGGTTTCTACAAGGTGACGGTGGCGCCGCTCGGATACACCATTTTGTTGGGGTGTATATGGAGCTGTGGTGTAATGACTTATACCATGAGAGGAGAGATATGATTTTAGATGTATGAATTCTCCCCCATTATCTGAATATAAACTTCTGATTTTGGATTTAAACCTTGTTTCAACTAACATATGAAATTTTGGAAAAATGCTAGAAACAAGAGATTTTGAAGTCATGGGGTAAAACCATATATACTTGGTATAATGGTCAACAAAAATCAGATAGTAGCGCGCGCCATCGGACCCCGTAATAGGAGCGGGTCCCCACACATCAGTAAAAATAATTTCTAGAGGAGAATGGCTATGAAGACTTGTTGATCCAAAAGGTTGTTTGTGTGCTTTATTTAAACAACATGAAGTACATGAGGAGGGTTTTTTATTGGCGGTGAGTGGAAGGGAAAATAAATTGACAAGATTTTGAACGATCTTAATTGACGGGTGACCAAGACGTTTGTGCCAACCTTCAATTGAAGTTCGCTCATGTGCACACGCAACCATTTTTGGAATAGTAGGGACCATCGTAGAGTTTGGAAAAACGTAGACGCCATTTTCATATGCTCCCCTTAGTAGTGTCGCCCCCGTGTATATATCCTTCACAAGAAAATAAAATGGGTGAAGTTCCACATAAACATTATTTCTTTTGGTAAAATGATGGATTGAAATGAGATTTTTTTCAATATTTGGAACACAAAGTGTATTTTGTAAAAGAAAGGTTTTGAGTGGTGTGGATAAGGCTAAAGAGCCTATGTGAGTAACCGGCAAACCTTTACCATCTCCAAGAAGGACTTCATCCGTGCCACCATACTCGGAGTGAATTGTCAGATTTTTGATATCACCCGTGATGTTGTGGGAGGCGGCCGAGTCAAGCAACCATTTCTGGGCCGAATTGTTGGATATCTCGGTATTATTGACCGAGATGTCTGAAGACTGCAATCTGGGACAGGCCTTGGCAGTGTGGCCCATATGGTCACAGTATTGGCATTTTGGCTGATTGGGCTGATAGCGTCTGTGAGCACCCCGGCCTTGATTGAATGGGCGTCGGCGGGTCACGGGGATGGGCTTCAAAGCCACTGTCGGTGGTCACTTGGGCTGAGCAGTGGGAGTACCTTGGCTGATACTTGTTGTCGTCTCGTTGCCACTGGTTATTATAGCTGCTTCTGGAATGTTGTGGACCATTATAAGTGGGTCGATGATGCGTGTAATTGGCAGTAGCCACCAACTGCTGAGTGGCTGTTTCCATTCTTCTCAAATAATTCTCATGCCCAACCCAGGAAGATCGTGGAGTTCTTCAAAGGTGAGAGACTTCTCTCGGGTTCTTATAGGGCTGCAATATCTACGAACTCGGGTCCCAACCCGTTGAGTGCGTAGAGAGTGGTGTCATCATCAGAAATGGGATGATCAATGAGAGCAATCTCATCAACCAGACCTTTGATGACATGGAGATAATCTGTGATGGAACGATTACCTCGCTGAACCAGTGTCAATTCTTCCTTAAGTTGCATCGCCCTGGTACGCGATTTGCTGGCGTACATAGTGGATAATTTCTTCCATGCTTCAGATGAGGTTTTTGTTGTGGCTATGAGAGGTGTGATTGCTGGAGAGGTAGAAGCAAGGATAGCACTGAGAATCAGTTTGTCTTGTCTGATCCAGTGTTGCTTCTTAATGATGGACGAAGCGGTTCCATCAGCAGTGGGGCAGCTTGATTCCCCATTAACATAGTTCATCAGATCATAGCCTATCAGAAGGGCTTCAAATTGTGCTCGCCACTGGGGGAATGATGAGGGTGTGAGTTTCTCATTAATTTGGGCTGAAATGTTGAACACAATGAGGGGTGTTTCTGATGAAGAAGAAAGCTGATTTGCGGAAGACATTTGGATATGATTCTCGCTAGAGAGACTTGGCTCTGATACCATAATGAATAACACAGAATTGCAAGATGATGCCTTTGTGTTGTATTATAATTTGAATAATGATTTACACACTTGTAACTTAATACAGAGCCCTATATATAGATGTTACATGGGTAATTTAATTTTATACCCGTTACAGATATTCCTAGCCAGAGTGCAGGGATTTGATTTACACAGTGCAAGTGTCACGGCTTGATTTATTTCTGCCGTTGCTCATTGCAGTGTTGCTGATATTGTGCTGCTGTTATTTCTTCATTTAGCTCACTTTCCTTAATAGTGTTGAGATTCAAACTTGTGACCGCTATGTCAACAAGGCTTTGATATCTTATTAAAGAACTATCTCATCTAAAAACTTAAGCTTTTAGATGAGACTTCAGAATATGATTTATATTATTTTTTAAAACATGCTATAAGAACATGATAACTCAATAGAATTTTTTTTTTTTAAAAAAAAAAATCAATGTTAAACAATGACAGTAAAAGAGAGCAGTGTTTATTCACATTAATTTTTTAAATCACTAACCAAGTTATTAGACTAGAGAAGTATCGTATTCGAAAAACCGTAAAGTCTAATTCACAATAATCAAATGTTACTCGACAAACTTATAACACCGGCTTTAATGTGGGCTGTATTTCCGTCCATTGTACCCAAAAAAGAGAGTCTCGGTCCCTGGCTTGGATTAATAGACCGAGTTCATGAAACGGTTTCTCCTTTTTCTTTTCTTATTTCTAATAACTGTTGATTGGGTCCGCAATTAGGTGGGCCTTTGAAATGTTAGAATCAGAGCCCAAACCTTGCTATTCGTTACAATGAGCATCCCTACAAGTAGCCCATATATTTATCCAGTAACGGTTTCAATTTAGACTGCCTTGGGTTGGGCCTAGCATCTTAGCTGTTAATAACAACTGAACTGCAAGATTTGACCTAAATTACATGGTCAATGCAATACAGCTGATATGAGTTTCACAACAAATGGAGCAAAATGTGAGCCTTGGATTTAAAATGTCATGCATGGTGTCAGTTAGATAATTTGACTCTTGCTCCACTCATCCTAATTATGAGAGCAATATCTAGCTATTCGAGAAGTGGGAAACATGCTATGTTTTTTCCTCTACTTTGGTCATCCACGCACATCAACTCACGGAAAGTTAATTCTCTCTCCTTTCTCGAATTAAATAAAAAGAAAATTTTTAATTTTTAATTTATAATGATATAGATAGTAAGCATTTGATTATGTATCAAAAGCATGAGATACATCTGGACACAGGAAATTTATTGAAAAATAGTCGTGATAGTAAAACTAAAAACATAAATACATGTTTTCATGATATTATGTGAAATCTGGATCATTTTAGATATCAAGTTCTTTTTATTTTTAACTCTTTTTGGATTGGGCCTATCAAATTATATGGCGGGCCAAGATGTATAGATTCAAAATATTTTTTTCATGGACCACCCTCTAAAATTAAATGCTACATTTATTTATTTATTTATTCATTTTAAGATATCTCCATTGTCAACTATTAAACAAAATCCCTCCACTGCCCGCAATGAGCACTTGTCCCTCGTTGTACATCTTTGTATTTAACAAACGAGCAAATCATCTCCTCGTGTCACTCGAAGAAAACGTCGAAGCAAAAGTTGAAAGTTTGAGAGGAAAAACGTGGGCGAAAGAGGGGGGAGACGCTCATGGACAATATCTTTTTGTGTGCTATTATCGTGTGATGGTAGTAGTTTGGGCGAACTTTCTGCACAAAAAAAACTAAACCCACACAAGTAGAAAGAAACATCTGGGACTGGAATTGAGAATCTAAGAAAGTCCTTCGACTTTATTTTAGATTTTATTTGGGGAGTGCGTTGCAATCGGTATTTGAGAAAAAATTTGAAATTTTTATTTTATTTTAAAAATCGGTAGTTTGGTGTTTTTAGATCATTTTGATGTACTAATGTCAAAAAAAATTTTTAAAAAATAAAAAAAATATCATTTTAATATATTTCAGTACGAAAAATACTTTAAAAAACTACCGCAATCGCACCGTGATTAGACTGGATGGACAAGGTGGAAGAGACGGCAGGTGCTGCGAGTTCCGAATCCGAGATCTGATGGTTTCGATAAGTGTAGCCAATGCACGTGTGATTAGTAAAGGACCCACATTGGAAATTACGTGCACAAATCTCCATGGGATGCGAAGTCCATCGTCTTTAAATGCCTTCGGCTGATGTGGGGCCTGAAGTGAACACCCATCCTATCAGATGCGTTCTCTCACTTCCATGCCCATCCCACTGTCGGCGAGCTCAGCAGGTGGAGAAATCTGTATAAAATATATTGAAATCACCAGCAGCTTAGCTGTTCTGTCCGTACTCTGGCTTTACAAAGTGGAGGCAGTCAAATCTTATAGTATATCATCATGGCACCATCTTTCCTTCCCAGGCACCTTCCCCTGTGGCCCCAAACCCCATCTCATTTCTCTTTATTTTTATTCCTTGTAATGCTTTCTTAGCATGTTTAAAGGTTACTTTGCAATGTATTTTTTTTAAAATAATTTTTTTATGTTTTTAAATCATTTTTATATATTAAAAATAACTTTTAAAAAATAAAACAATATTATTTTAATATATTTCTGAATAAAAAATATTTTAAAAAACAATCATCAACCATAATAAAAACCATTCCACACATCAATTTGGTACATTCGTAAAATTAACAAACGCCGCTTATGCTTTAAAAAACACCCCCAGGAGCATTGCTATCGGGAACAATAGAATGCCGGTTTTAATTCGGTATTTATACAAGGCCTGATAATTTGAGGATAAAGAATTTTTTTATTTACTTTAAAAAATATTTAAAATAAGAAAAAAACATAAAACTAACAGCAAGGATACTTTCATACTGGATTTTTTTTATAGTAAAGTGGGCTAAAAAATAATTTAATAAATATAAAACATAATGCTGCATCCATCGCAGGCCAAAAGCCAGCTTTTAATGTGTTATTAAATGCAATTTTAACAAAAAGAAAATTCACTATACTAATCTTTTGATATATATATATATTTATATAAAGAGTTACGAACCTACCCAGCCATTGAAATAATTCATTGCCATACCTAAAGCATCCCCGGTCTGTACCAAGTCTCTCTTGTCCCATAAAAAACAAGAAAGTTGAATGGTGTTTTCACTTATCTGGATTTGGTGAGTGCACCTACTAAATTCCCCTTTATTAAAAACTCACTATTTCCAAGTCCTAACCAAATACCCCACAAGCCAGAACCTTCTCTCCCTCTCCCCCGAGCCTACAGTACTCTAAATCTTTCTGGTATAAAATCCTTTTCAAGACCCTTCATTTTCCACAAACACGAAGCTAGAACTTCCTTGTTTACATTTCTCTGTCTTGTAGAGTCTCTAATGGCTACATCTTCTCTCGCAATTTCTCCCAGAAAACTCCGATCTGATCTATACTCCTATTCCTACCAAAATGACTCAAACACCCCACTAGTCATTTCTGTTCTTGCTTCTCTTATTGAGAGAACCATGGCAAGGAATGAAAGAATTGTCAAGAACTGTAGATGGGCTTTATCTAAGGATATCAGAACTCGAGTCTTTGATTGCCATGAGACACCGGACCTGACAATTCAATCTTATCTTGAGAGAATTTTTCGATACACTCGCGCAGGGCCTTCAGTTTATGTCGTTGCCTACGTTTACATTGATCGGTTTTGCCAGGCTAATCCAGGGTTTAGAATCAGCTCAAGAAACGTACATAGGCTTCTTATAACGACTATCATGGTGGCTTCTAAATACGTTGAAGACATGTGAGCTCTCCATCTTTTACTTTCTTTTCTGAAACTTTTCGTGTGATTAACTATCCAAGTATCGATGCTTTTCTAGAGTAAATGTTCTTATATAAGCATTTATATTCTTGAACAGGAATTACAGGAATTCTTATTTTGCAAGAGTTGGGGGATTGACAACCAATGAATTGAACAAGTTGGAGCTTGAATTCGTTTTCTTGATGGGTTTCAAATTGCATGTGAATGTTAGTGTTTTCGAGAGTTATTGCTGTCACTTGGAAAGAGAGGTTGGGTATTGGAGGTGGATATCATATAGAGAAGACATTGAGATGTGCAGAAGAAATCAAATCAGGGCAACAGGAAGAGAAAAGATATAATCAGATTGCTCGAATCATGTTGTAGAGTAATTTTGTTCTTGCAATTTTGCCTGGCATGATGGTACTGGCTAGAGTGTTTCTGTTTTCTTAGATTGACATTGATGTCCGGTCAACTTACGTGTCAAATTCTTAAAATGAGAAACCTAGTAGATGTTTAAGGCTAGAGTGTTTCTTGTCTGTACAGATTGATTTGTAAAATAAATAATGATTTCCAGGGATATTGGCCTTTTCTACTTTAGTAGTAAAATCCAATACAGATGACAGAGTGATGTATGTACGTGAATAATTCGGTTTCTGAAATAGAAATTATAACTATCCATTTGCTCAATTTCGTTCATTCCCCTGCTATTAGCAACAGTGATTCCCCTGTTTATTAAGTTCATTTTGAAATCTAGGTTTTGCGCCTTCCTTCTTGTTTTTTTTTTTTTTTTTTAATATTTGAGGTGGAACAACTTAAAATTTCATGACACTAGGCCATAGTAAAAATGAGGATAACTACACCAATAATGCAGGTCCTTTTAATTTACAAAATATTCTGTAACGTGACTTAAAATCTGGGACCAAGTCATGCATGCTTCCCTGTTGTACCCAAAGAAAGCAAGTAATTGGGTTCTTTTTAATGAGCTCAGCATAAAAACCCATGCCATACTAAAATCAAACCTGCACGTAGTAGAATTTAAAAGCTACAAGGCTACTAGATTCTTGTTTTGAAAGAAAATCCTTCAAAATTGTCAATTCCATAACCAGCTTGATGATGAGAAAAAAAGGAGCTTATCTCTATGATGTTTTGCTGAACATCATTTAATTGTTAACTTATCAGACATTTGATAGAAAATTGCAGCAACTAAGGAAAAGTAGCATCCTTTCATCTAGAAACACAGCCAAGGGCAGGCTGTAACTCTTTTGTCAATTTATCAGCTAAAATAACATAAATAAGTTATTCTGATGATGAAATAAGTATGTTTAATGCTTAGCTATTTACATTTAGAAACTTGAAGTGTAAATCTTGTGAATCCCTTCATCTCTCTATTGATATAATATGTCTCTGAGCGTGGATTGGAGACGTAGGCTCCATCTCGACCGGGAGTAAAACTTAGCCAACAAAAAAAACCAATTCGCTGTAAATATATACACGCAGACCTAGAAGCGGCCACGAGTAAATAAATCAACTGTGAAGTTTTTGTTGAAACCTGAAGTGATTCCAGAACTGCTCAGGTGAACCGGTCGACCACTTGGGTCAACCGGGTCGACCCAGCTTGAAGTGAACCGGTCGACCGCTTGTGTGAACC
>CM055020.1:7504565-7768630 GCA_029204005.1 Salix udensis | reverse complement strand
ATTCAAGATATTGACAGATTGTATAGCTATAATTAAGGCAGTAGAATATATCTCATAGCTAAAGTTTAGGCTATAAATTAGGCAATTGATATGTTTAACGTGTTTTATAATTGCATGACACTGTATTATAAATACAATCAAATCCAACCCTTAAAGGTTGAGATATTCTTCTGCAACTTATTCTTCTTCTTCCTTATTCCTCTGCAATAGTTTCTCTGCTCTTTTATGGTATCAGAGCAAGACTGCGTATTCTGAAAATAAAAATCTCCCTCTTACACAATGACCACTCCTGCATCATCATCTTCCTCTGTCTCGGTCACCTCTTCTAATCTCCCTATTTCTCTTGCTGCATTAACAAACAACTTTTCAACCCATCTCAATTCCGATAACTATTTGCTGTGGCGAGATCAAATCACTCCCCTCCTTATCTGCAATGATCTCTATGGCCATATTGATGGCACTGATCCGCCTCCTCCAAAAACCATTATTCATGAGGGCACTGTTTCTCCAAATCCAGACTATGCCCGTTGGTTCAAAATAGACCAACTTGTTATGGGAGGAATCAAGAATACGCTTTCTTCAACCGCTTGCGCGGAGGTCCTGGGTAAACATGTTGCCAAAGATGTTTGGGACACACTTGAAACACTCTTTCATCAGTAGACTCTCTCTCGTGCTGACATATTACATGACACTCTTCTTGATACCTATAAGAATGACATGTCTATTGAAGCTTACCTTGCCAAAATCAAAGGTATAGCAGATCAACTTGCTGCCATCAGTCAACCTGTTCCAGACAGTGAACTGGTAAAAAGAACCCTGCGTGGTCTTCCTCATACACTTGAATATCAACCTTTTGCTCAAGGTATTGCCAACAGACATACTCCAATCTCCTTCACTGAGCTTCGTGCGCGACTCCTTGTGCATGAACAAGAGCTTGAACGTATTCGTGGGCGTGCTGCTCCACCATTGGCTTCACCTTCACATCATGCTTTTGTCACACAACAGCATCATCAGCCATCTCGCAATACTTATCATGGGAATTATCGCCGCCCAAATCGACCAAGACAAGGTACTGTTACCCACAATTTTGGGGGCTCGTCTACTGCAAGCATACTTGGTCAGTATCCCAATCACACCTCTCCCTCTTTTGCTGATCACTCTAATAAGTCCTTCAATAACAATGTGCCACATGGTAGAAATCGTTTCCATACTGGAAACAATTATGGAAACAATTTTGGGAATCGTCCTCAATTTGGCAGATCACGTTACCGTGGTCGTTGCCAAATATGCAAACATGAAGGGCATTCGGCTTCCACTTGCAATTATCGTTACAACCGATCTGATTCACACAATTTTGATAATTTATCTGCCCAGTTTGCTGGTGTTCACCTTTCTGACTTGACAGCACCAACCGAAGGGTCTCTTGATTGTGTCTCTCCTCACTGGCTTGGTGATACCGGCGCCACTAATCACATGGCATCAAACACAGATTTGGTACAGCAGCCGAATCCCTTTAATGGCACTTCAGGTGTGTATGTTGGTAATGGACAATCTCTCTCTATTACACATATTGGTAATTCTTCCATCAATCTGGGCTCCAAATCGTTGTCTTTAAATGATATTTTAGTGGTACCGCAATTAAAGGAAAATCTTATCTCTATTGCTAAGCTCACCAAAGATAATTACTGTGTGTTTGCTTGCTTTCCATGGGGCTATATTATAAAGGACTTGGCAACCGGGGTGATACTTTTGAAGGGTCCAGTTAAAGACAATCTTTATCCAATACCAGCTCATGCACTGTCTACAGCATTTCGGAGATTAGCATGCTATAGTGCATTGGCTCGCACTGCTAAGACTGCTCCCTGTTCAACATGGCACCGCCGTCTAGGACACCCGGGTTCAAAGATTTTGCAGCAGTTGGTTAACGAAAATTTAATTTGTACTTCGGATAAATTTTCCTCTATGATGTTTTGTGATGCTTGCCAAGCCGGTAAAAGCAAACATTTACCATTTCATTTATCAAACAGAATTTCGACTCATGTTTTGGAATTGGTGCATTGTGACATTTGGGGTCCATCTCCTGTTATGACTACGTCTGGTTATCGCTATTATATTATTTTTGTTGATGATTTCAGCAGATACTGTTGGCTTTACCCTTTGAAACAGCGTTCCGATAGCCTTGCCTGTTTCACCACTTTCAAAAATATGGGTGAGAACCAATTTAATCAGCGTTTAAAACTATTCCAATGTGATGGTGCTAAGGAATTAGTTGAAGGACAATTTCGTTCCTTTTTGGATGCTAATGGTATTTCTCTACGAGTATCATGTCCTCATACTTCTCAACAAAACGGTATAGCCGAAAGAAAACATCGCCATATTCGGGAAATTGGTTTGTCTCTCTTGCATCAGGCATTTCTACCAAAAACTCTCTGGCTTGAAGCTTTTTCTACTGCTATATTCCTAATTAATAGACTGCCAACTCCAGTTCTTTCCGGAAGATCACCTTATGAGGCTTTATTTGGTACTCGTCCAGACTATACATTGCTAAGGACTTTTGGTTGCTCCTGCTACCCTTTTCTTGGTGATTTCGGTCAAGACAAACTGGCTCCTAAATCACGTCGTTGTATTTTTATTGGATATAGCACTATACATCGAGGCTACCGCTGCTTAGACTCCACCAATGGGCGTGTATTCATCTCTCGGCATGTTGTATTTAATGAAGCTGAATTTCCTTACGGGTTGAAGACTGTCATCCCGCCTATTGCTTCACAATCTGCTGAAACTCAATCCCCTGCTGCAACAAAGGCACCGTTGGCTATAGCCTTTGAACCTCTGCTTAGTCTTTCATCATCAATGAGTGAACCTTCTACTGCATCCACGCAACAAATGGATCGGTCATCTGCTGATACCTCAACTACCGTGGCTGCTGCGCTTTCTCCTGCTACCTCATCTAGTACTTGTGCTCCACTTAATCAATCTGCAATACCATCTCCTGCTTGTACTCCCATTCCTCCCCCGGCTCCAGTTGTTTCAAATATTCATCCCATGATCACTCGGGCCAAGGATGGAATTCGCAAACCATGTGCTCTTTGTGTAAGTAATTATCCATTACCTCATAAATATATAGCATTGCTTGCCTCTTCCATTTCCCGTGAACCTGCATCTTTCAAAGCTGCCCGACCCTTGATCCCAAGCGGGTTCGTTTGCAATGAAGGATGAGTACCGTGCACTCATTGATAATCAGACATGGTCCTTAGTTCCCCGTACATCCTCTATGAATGTCGTTGGTTGTCGTTGGGTTTATAAACTCAAAGAACGGGCTGATGGTTCCATTGAACGTCACAAGGCACGCCTTGTTGCAAAGGGGTTCAACCAAGAACAAGGCATTGATTTCACAAATACATTCAGCCCAGTTGCCAAAGCTACAACAGTCCGCATTCTTCTCTCCATTGGTCTTTCTCGTCGGTGGAGTATTCGGCAGCTCGACGTCAAAAACGCCTTCCTTCATGGTGCTCTAGCTGAAGAGGTTTATATGTCACAACCACCTGGATTCATAAACTCTTCCTGTCCTAATCATGTTTGCAGACTACACCGCTCCATCTACGGCTTGCGTCAGGCACCACGAGTGTGGTTTCAAAGCTTCAGCCAAGCATTACTTTCCCTTGGTTTTCAATCAAGCAAGGCTGATAACTCCCTCTTCACATTACACTCAGCTGCTGGTTCAGTTTTACTACTTGTTTACGTTGACGATATTATTATTACAGGTTCCACTGATTCTCTCATCAAGCACATTATCGATCAACTCTCTCGGCGCTTCCATATGAAAGACCTTGGTGATCTCCATTACTTCCTTGGCCTTGAGGTTTGTCGCTCTACCAGTCACCTTCGACTCACACAAACTAAGTATCTACTGTCTATACTTAGTTCTGCCAATATGCTTGACTGTAAACCTCAGCCCACTCCTGTCACCTCTGGTCGCAAACTCTCCATGACTGATGGCCTGTTGTTACCGGATCCACATGAATATCGTCGACTTGTGGGAGCTCTTCAATATCTAACATTCACAAGGCCAGATATCTCTTATTCTGTGCAACAAGTCTGCCAATTCATGCACTCTCCACGTGATGCTCATCTGCAGGCTGTCAAACGCATTTTGCGTTACCTCAAAGGAACGCTTGGCTTTGGCATCAACCTATCTGCCGCTTCAACTCCTAATTTATCTTGTTTTGTTGACGCTGATTGGGCAGGATGCCCTGATACTCGTCGCTCCACTATGGGTCATTGTGTTTTTCTTGGCCAAAATCTCATCTCCTGGAGTGCGAAGAAACAGATTACAGTTGCGCTCTCTAGTACCGAATCCGAATACAAAGCACTCTCTCATGCTTCTGCAGATCTCTTATGGATTTCTTATCTCCTTCGTGACATTGGCTTTCCTGCACCTCTACCTTGTCATCTCTTCTCAGATAATATGGGTGCTACTCAGTTAGCTCACAATCCTGTCTTCCATGCTCGAACCAAACATGTTGAGTTATCCTACCACTTTATACGTGAACTTGTCTCCAAAGGCTTCCTTCAGGTCTCCTTTGTTCGCTCCAGCAATCAACTTGCTGACATTTTTACCAAAGGATTACCGACGACTCAATTTTGCTATTTTCGTGACAAGTTGATGTGGCGTCCTCCCCATCACCTTGCGGGGGGATGATAGGATTCAAGATATTGACAGATTGTATAGCTATAATTAAGGCAGTAGAATATATCTCATAGCTAAAGTTTAGGCTATAAATTAGGCAATTGATATGTTTAACGTGTTTTATAATTGCATGACACTGTATTATAAATACAATCAAATCCAACCCTTAAAGGTTGAGATATTCTTCTGCAACTTATTCTTCTTCTTCCTTATTCCTCTGCAATAGTTTCTCTGCTCTTTCAGTTTAGCATTATATTTCATTTTTATTTTATTTTAAATGAGTTTTTTTTTTCTTTTTTAGATTATTTTGATATGTTGATATAAAAAATATTTTTTAAAAAAATAAAAAAATATATTATTTTATACTCTTTTAAACAAAAAAAATATTTTAAAAAATAATCTATTTCGAACTTTCAAGCAATCAATTCAGAACGAACCCTTGTGTGCATTATTTTGGTGCTAAAAGTTGCTACTTTTTTACTACAAAAAAGTTGTGGTTGGCAAAAAGATTTGTTTTTTAAAATGATAACGATAACTTGAAATGAAAAACTTTTGAGAAGGATGCAACTTTTTGTAGAGAAAACCATAAAACCATTTTCTTATAAAAAAAATATCAAACAATAAAATAAAAAGAATTAGCAAAAAAAAAAATTGAATTGACATTATTTTTTCAACAAGCACTATACATAAAGAAATATCGTGAAACTCAATTCCCATCAAATCAAATATTTTATAATAAAATTGAAATCAAATATATAAAAGGATAAAAAATAACAGCAATTAATAGACCGATGATAAAAATTAAAATAAAAAGTAAATTAGCGGGAAACAATAATTTTTGTTATTGAATAGTGAAATTGAAAAGAAAAATAACTTTAACAAAAGGACAAAAAAAAGGACCAAATTGAAAAGAAAAAAAAACCCATAAATTTAGATTGAGAAGATAAATTGAGAGCCACTAAAAGTTGCGTAAAAGAGTTTAAAATATCAATGATCAAAGTGAAAAAAATAACACATGAAAAAATTGAGATTGAAGAATAAAATAAATAAAAAATCTACAAAATAACCAAGGAGAAAAATTAAAAACCGAAAAGATCATGGACCAGATCCAAAGATAAAATAAATTGAGGGGCAACTTTGAGAATCTAGATGACAAATCATGAAAACCAAGAATAAGAGAGATAATGAAAAAGAAGAATAAGTTATTAGCATAAACTATAGGTTTGTTCAGGATGATAGGGATGAAAGAGTTGCCAAGAAAATTCAAATATTGTAAATGATTAATAAATTAGAGGCATTGTCGACAGGGGACAATCTTAGTTGTGTTATTATTAAAGTATAAGGTTTAGAGTTGAATACGAGATTCCATGTAGAAAGTGGTCGTAAACAATGATAGCACATCGTCCAAGCATATAATTTATTTGCATACAATATACAGTGCCTTTTTTTAGTTTACAAATCAGATTTCAAACTATTTTTTAATGTAAGAGAATAGGCCACTGATTGTGTTTTTCGATACCATAATTGTTTTTTAATAAAAAAATAAAAAAAAATGATATATCCACTTAATAAAATAAATTAAAAAATATATAAACTAACAAATCATAAAATACAATAGTTGATACTGAAAACAAAAACTTTGATTCTTCTTATAAAAAATAAATGATAGAAACAAAAGCAAGTATTTTACATCAATTGTATTTTTTATGTTTTTTTATTTATCTTTGAAGTTAGTTTTGATTTCAAAGTAAATATGATTTTCATTCTTAGAAATGCACCATGTAAAAAAATAACCTTATCAATCTAAAATTAAAGAGGGAAACACTTAAAGATAAAGTTCGATAATCTCCTTAAGTATTCCAAAATTATAGAAACAATCTAAGATATTAATTACTATTTTTTTCAGAATAAATTAAAAAGATATAGTGTGTTAAATTAAAATTAAATTCCTAATTTTTCTTTTTGTCTTGATAAACACACCTTTCTTATCAGTATCAAGTTTTTTGAAATGAAATAAAATAAAATAAAATAATTATTCATACAAATTTCAACGATTTGAATCAAGAAAAAAAGTTTCTCTTCAATGATTTTACAATCATATTTTATTAAAATCTATTTTCAATCTCAAAACACGGATAGACAGATTCTTGGCAAGCTTGAAGTAATCCAAGACAAATCTTCCAGCACTTGTGCGTATTAAACAGTTCGATAAATACAATTGGAGACATATCCTAAATTGTCTTTAGTTAAATTCAAGAGTTTTATTTAATCAAATTTGGAGGTGGAATTGGACGGTGCATGAGCCCATTGTATTTCCATAATCACAATCTTCTAATCAAATCACCACCACGAATGAAAATTTGCCGAATATGCACCGTATCAGTATGGTGTGTGTTATACATATTATAAGTCTAATTTTAAAATATGAATTAGAGGCAATCACATGAGCACTTAATTATTTGATTTGGATGTGCCAAGAAAAAAAAATTTGATTTTGTTGTCTTCTACATATCTTGACAATACTGTCCCAAATATTGTTTTAAATGAAGTATGCTTAGAACATAATGTTAGATCTAGAATTTCATAGCATAAAGAAATTATGTTCATATTGAATTATCAAGAATACATAACTTGCATAAACTATAAAGCGGAAGCATATTTGAATTCATATCCGGAAGTCGCTATCTAGAGTCGTACAAATGACCTTCCAGATTAACATGTTCTCATTTGAGAGCCTTTTCGATTCTCTCTACCTTAGCCTTATTTTCTTTCTGATAATGGGATGTCAGTGTGAGAATGAATAAGCCCATGTAATCTAGGAACCATGACCCATATATATATAGGTAACCGAGTACCTTTTGGTATTCATGCCTTTCAGGGATTCACACCCTTTGATATTTCTAATTTAGTCCATTAATAAAATAAGAATAACCCTTTAATCTATACACATTAAAGGTCCACACTCTATTAGATACACCAAAAACTCAATTGTCTAAAAGTACTTAGTAGATCATTTTTAATTAGGCTTCACTTTATTTGATAGTCTACAAACACATAATTATTTTTCATATAAGCTCAACGTTGGATTAATGATCCAACACATAAAACAACAATTATCGCAAATTATGTTAACAAAAACAACAAATATTAGACCATAAATATTTAAGTATGTGGACAGAATATGCAAGTCCATATATATATATATAAAGCTTGTTATTAGAGGATGACTGTTAATTTCTCAATGAATGATTTTTCCCCTTATGATTGATTTTAGATTGGTTATTTTTCTATTTATATGGTAAGAATTAGATTTATGATCTATGTTTAATGAACATAACTTTTTGTAATTCTTTAATGTTTACAGCAATTTAGCCAATTGCAAAATTTAGGTTGGGATAAATATTAAGGTTTTTGTCATTCTTCTTTAATTGCACCTCTAAACCCCTAATCATAAAAAAATAAATACAAGGATATAAGTGAAAAGGAAAACTATCGTATGCAAGTATATGAACCCAACCCCAAGAACTTTAGTAACCTAAATGAAGATGATGTGCAAAAAAGAGGGACTTCACACTATAAATTCAAATGAGTCTAGAAATAAGGTTGATAAAGAATATAATGATTCTACTTTAGTGGTAAGGGAATAAAAAACTATTTAGTGAAATTTCCCGAAGAGATAAAAATTATTTTACAAGAGTCTTATAATATTAGTCCTCTTAAACTATACGACTCCTTATCTACCACATTTGACATCTAACATGTCAAAGGTTTGGAGCAACATGTTTCTTACCCCTTTATACTTGGCGTTCAACACGTCAAAATATTGCAAATGATTTGAATGAAATAGTTATGTTATTAAATTGTCATTAAACTTTGATATTAAATCTACTTTTAACATGAAAGACCTCGTTATATATAAATTAAAACCTACCTTTGATGCTTCTTTTGATATCGCCCACCACATTATATTTATCATTAACATAAAATGAACATATTAATGCTCCTTTAGATACATAAGTTATTTTTACCTGGATTGTGAACTTCAGCAAATCCTATTACATGAGCTAGACAACAAAATTTAAACTACACTTTGATTACCATGAGACACCACAATTAATAACTTGATCTTATCTTTGGGAGCATTATTAAACTCACCTCGAACTATACTTGATAGAGTTGATTTCTTCTAAGTCTAAAAGAGTTGATGAAGACATCATATCCGAGATATAGTTCACACATTTGTAAGATCTATGGTGATAGAGGATAACACAACTCTTATGTTATTGGATTTTATTTGAGGTTTATTTATTGGGTTTAATTTATTTAATGTTTTATTTAAGTTTATTTATTGAGCTTAATTTAGTTATTGCTAAATATTATACTTAGTGAGCTATAAACCCATTTGTTTGTTCAAGTTAAAATTTTAGTAATTATATCCTATATTTCTAAATTTTAGATATTTTTTATGAATTATATAAAAATTGTAAAGTTACCGACCTTTTCAACCCCCATTCTTCTCTTCTCCACTTTTTTATCTTCTTTGGTTTCTTCTTCTTTGATTCTCATTTTCTTTCTTATTGGCTTCAAATTTCTTTGTGCATGAGAAAGCACCATTCTCTTTAATGATATCAGCAGGAAGCGTTTCTTTATTCAAATCAGGCCAAGGATGGGGAGCCTGCTATCTATCAGATGCACGATGTTTGTTAATAACTTGCTCGTTTAATAACACTCGCAGACCCAAAATGTTTTTTTTTTTTTTTAAATAGGCGCATGAGATGATAATTTAGATTTATATCGTTGATAACCAAATCAATTAATTCGTGTATTATCCGACATGTTAATCCATAAAATACCCTCTGGCCAGGTAGGTCAACTTCGTAGTGCTGGAGTCTTGCAAATCCAATTGGTCAAGCATAGGTTGCGTAATTAAATTGAATTTTCATTATCATAATTTGGGGGAGTTTTCCCGTGCAATTGGCCTGGCAAGACCGTGGCCTTGCGTGTTGATTCAGGATCCAACCCCTACTATTTCGCAACCCTAATTGAGAACGAAGATAGGGATGGTTAACTTAAATCAGTTGAGTTAAAACAGGCACTGGGTTCACAGTCATGGCTTCCCATGCAGAAATCAGGGGGTGCTATTTTTGGCAACTTAACGCAAGCTCAGTTTTACGTGCCTCACTTTCTATCCAGCTACCTTCTCTTCAGTCTGGCAAGAACTACGTAACTAGAAAGCTTTTTATCAATGGCCAATTCCTAACAGTCCAAATGTAGAAAGGTAAAATTGAGAGAGAAAAACTAGTCAACAAAAAGCAAAACCATGAAAATAAAACACCTGTAAACCCAAGTACAATTGTCAAACCTTGTGATGTAAATCATGCGAAACATGATAACTTAATAAAAAAAATGATGAAACTTATTTTAAAAAAAAAATCCAATTTTGAAGGAAGAAAATAAAAAAAAGTATAAAAAACTAATTCTAAAAAACTATCTGGATTAACTTGTCAAACACGTTGACTAGGTCATTAGATTGAGATAAGTTGATTGAAATAAAACAAAAGAAAATCATGATTCCCACTTTTAAAAATAAACAGCAACAAATGATGAAATAAAAAAAAAAAACATGATTTTAAGCAAATATACATGATTTTAGAATTGAAATCTATATATAGTTATATACACAATAGAAACGAAAAATCTAACAAACCGGTATCTATTATTGTGTATATATAAATAAAGGGCGGGTGGAAACTTGGGCTAGAAGATTCTAAAAGGTCATATTGGAGCCCATTTAATACAAAGATAATGGGCTGGATGGGCGGCGTTGTGCAGGCCTTGTTCTAACTGCCAGGCCTGACCAAGAATTCTTGAGCAGTCTGCCAAATCCACACCTCACCTTTCATACTCGTGAGATAAGCTAGGAGTAGTTTTCACATATTCGATTCCAAACCAAGTTGAGAAAAGGAAACAATATAATTACACCAGCAGCTTGCCATATACTTGCAACGCTTACAGAAAGCAACGCTGCACCTTATGAGCTTGCATCACATAAGCACTCTAACAGAAACTTAAGTAATTCAATATGGAGCAAAAAAATAGAAATAAAAAATGGCCAACTTTATAGGGATGAACTAGCAAAGAAATTTACAAAAAAAAACCATTAGTTTAACTCACACCAGTTGATGGATGAAGTGGAAGGTTCATCTCCCAAATTAAGTTCTTCAGTGGAAGGTCTCGATCATCCAGGACTATAAAGTGGACCGATACTTCAAGTCCTATACTGACCGAGCAAGTTTCTCTGCTGATCACTATCACCACGTAAGTAAGCAGGTTATGGATGCTTTAAATGGAAGCATAATTAATTACCATAATTGATTGATTAGAGGCTAAACTCCCTTCACTCATGGAAGTAATAACTAGCTTTGCTTAGCCACTAGTTTACTGACTAATTGAAAAAAATTGGCGATGCAACTATACTGACCATTACATTCCTACGTACATATATATATATATTGATGTTCTTCATCAGCTATATATATATATATATTGATGTTCTTCATCAGCTATATATATATATATATATTGATGTTCTTCATCAGCATTTAACTATGATTGTATAAATCAAATGAAATGACCAATTCCCTTAATCATTTTCCTTCCAAGCATCGGTAAAATCCCAAACTTTCGAAGTTTTGTTGGGAAGTCTATTGAACTTTAGGCTATACATAATATAGGAGAGAGCCCTTCCGTCCTTTTCATTCTCGATTTATTTTTCTTAATTTTTAATACGAGTGAAATTCGATTCGAACACTACCTAATACCACGCAAGATCTTACAAATTTATTTTTAATAGAAGGCTCAATAGATCTTAAACTAAACAGTTGAGATATTAACCCTACCTTTTTAATGAAAACCTAAAATAATTGGTAGAGATCTCAAATTTTAATGAGCGGGACATCCCATACACATTCGCTATTTCACACACACACAGAGATTTTTAAGGATGATTTACTTAATCTTGTATATAAGCGAATATCACGAAGTTAGCTTCTCACACTGTCCCTGTTTGGACTAGGATCAAGTAGACCCTAAAACTCAGCCAAACTGATCCGCATTGCACTCAGAGTTTCATGAACAAAAAGGTGGAAACAAATGTTTTTATTAGAAAAATACACAAAATAAAATAAAATAAAATGGTTAACTAGTGACAATCATAGTTATGTTACATAATATTTGTGTGGAAAAGGAGCTCGAACTAACCGACAAACAAGGAGAAGCATGAATTTATAGTTTTCTTGGCTTGGAATTGAAGGGATATGAATAGGTATGGCAGTTAGAACCACTACTCTCCTCCCCTTTCACTCCCTCACTCGCCACTCTCTCTTTCTGCCACAGACTTACGGACCTCCTTTGGTTTCTTTGACCGGTGGCACCACCACCACAATGTTGCAGAAAAAGTCTCCACCCCTCCTAACCAGCTCCCGCCACTTGTCATCACACTCCTTCACTATTATTCACTCCTATCTGTCTCTCAACCATCTCTATATCTACAAGCTAGGTCTGTCTAGTACTCTTAACCCTACAGCAAGTTTTCTGCAACAATTGATCTCTTCCATTATTATTAGTTAACCCCACTTCTCTCAGTTTTTCATTTCTTGTTGTTGTCTATTTCTTTGTTTTTTTCTTTTTTAATTTTTCATTACATGGCTTTGCTTGTGGATCATCAACCAAACTTCAAGCACTTTTGTAAGATTTGCAAGAAAGGATTTATGTGTGGGAGAGCACTGGGGGGGCACATGAGGGCGCATGGTATAGGTGACGAGAATGGAAAAATGGATGATGAAGATCCTGCATGTGATTGGGAAGATAAACTCGGAGCCAATGTTCCCCCAGGAACCAGGCGGATGTATGCATTAAGAACGAATCCGAATCGATTAAAGAGCTGTAGGGTTTGTGAAAATTGCGGAAAAGAATTCTTGTCATGGAAGTCTTTTCTTGAACATGGAAAATGCACGTCGGAGGATGCTGATCAATCACTTCTTTCGTCTCCGGGATCGGAAGAGGAGGATGGCACGCCAAGAAGGGGTTGCGGTTGGTCGAAGAGAAAACGATCATTGAGAGCTAAAGGGAGCAATCTGAACTTAAGCTGCCCATCAAGCGAAGAGGAAGATCTTGCCAATTGCCTCATGATGTTATCTAATGCAACAGTTGATCCTTTAGAAACCGAGGCTGAGGAGTCTTGTGCATCGGCTAGTAAAGAAGAAGAAGAGAGGAGGAATCCGACCACTTTTATGGCTCCGATGGAATATAAGCCACCACTGGACAAAGCCAAGGGGATTGCTAAAGGATTGTTTGAGTGTAAAGCATGCAAGAAAGTCTTCAATTCACATCAAGCATTAGGTGGACACAGAGCTAGTCACAAGAAGGTTAAAGGATGCTATGCGTCCAGGCTCGATCAAGGCATGGATGATAATAGTCTAGCTGATCATGATGAATATATTGTGGCCACGCATGAAGAATTTTCTTCCAAATAAATTGACACCCGACCTTGCAATTTGATCATGGCTCGAATCCTCCATTGGCTTCCACTTCTAAAAGGAAATCGAAAGTGCACGAATGCTCCATATGCCATCGTGTATTTTTATCAGGACAAGCATTAGGGGGTCATAAAAGGTGTCATTGGCTCACATCTAGCACACCAGACTCTTCATCTTTGCCAAAGTTTCATCGATTTCAGGACCACTTGGACCAAACTCAACAGCGACCAAAGTTCATCAACAGTTCTGAGCAGTTAGATCTTACACTTGATCTCAATCTTCCTGTCCATCCAGAAGTTGCAAATCCTTCAGACATCGAAGTTTCTGCTGGGGGTTTTTCTTCAACCTTGGACAGGAGTTGATGCAAAAGTAAAGGATGAAAACAATCATCAGCACCAAAACGAAGATGGCCATCACGACGACAAAGACAACGATAATAATTGTTACAGTACTTCAGTTCAGAAAGTGGATGAGGAAGAAGACAGTAAGTTGAAGTTAGCTAAGCTTAGTGAGTTAAAAGACACGAGAACCAGTGGAAGTTCATCTCCTTGGTTGCAGGTGGGGATTGGTTCAACTACTGGTGTGGGAACTGAACCATTATAAAATTTTGTGAGTCAATATGGGGCTTCAAATTTTCACTTTTTGATTCTTTAATGTGTTCAATTTTGTATTTAAAAACTGTAATTACAAACAGATTCGTAATTATAATTGTGACACCAGTCACTGTAATTTTTCTACCTCATAGAGAAATTATAAGATGGGACCTGTTCTAGATATAATCAATGTGAAATGTTGGAGTCTTGTATCAATATTTAGAAGATCAATGATTATCTTTGGTTCCATTTTTGTTTAATTAAAAACCGTTCAGGAATAGATACACTCGCAAATACATTAAGAGTGCAAATTAAAAAATAAAAGCATAAAAGGAAAGAAAAAAAAATGGAAATAGTAGATGCATTCGAGATTTATTTTTCCTAGTGGAAAACAGAGAATTTTGCCCCCTTGAGGGCAATAGAGATTCTTTATTAATTAGGACACCTTGTTTTTTGATTTTCTTTAGGTAAGAGAACCAAGATGTTTTAACTAATTAATAGAAAAATGGTTAATATAAAAATATTGTTACTTGTTAAGTGAAAAATAAATTAGGTTAATTATATAATGAACGTAACCCTCCAACTATCACACAATTATGATTAGGTCCCGTTTCATCACAATTTTCAATTGCATCATTGATGTGTCGTGATTGAGAAAATGCTTGGCTTTTCATTCAACCGTGTTGATTCTCGTCATCGGATGTGCAAATGGTGCATTGCATCTTCTCCCGAGAAAAACTAATCTTTATGTAAGTTCTGTTTGTTTTTAGAGAAAAATAAATATTTTTATTTTTCAGTAATAAACAAAACCTACAAACTCGTAAGTTAAAAGGAAAATATGTTTCAAAATAGAGCCAATATGGAGATTTTTTTTTCCCTTGGTACTACAAACTCGTAACATTCGTTAACACACCACAAACACCTTCACTATCACCCCATAACCACTAGTACTCCACAACTTTATATATAGAGAGAGATCTATAAGAGAATGAAGAAATGTAAAAAAAAAGGGAAAGAAGAAGAAACTCCCCATTCATTTTTTTTAGTAATAAAAAAGAAAAAACTCCTCACTAGAGGTGAACAAAAAAAAAAAAAGGATTAAACCGATTAAAATATTTAAATAAACTTCCGGTTCGATTCGGTCTCAATTTCATTAATAGAACCGAACCATTTGGAATTGAAAGACAACTGAATACCGAAGTTTACATATATATATATCAATTCCTCAGTTCTCCTATATATATATATATATATATATATATATATATATATCTCAATTCCTCAGTTCTCCTAACCCTATCACTTTGCAGTCGCAACCACTTCATATATATACAAAATAAAAGGTTGACTTCCTGTTCGATGTAGCGAGAATCAATGAGTTTTTGAAGGATCCTTCGGGAATTAGGACTTCCAGAGAAGGAGCTGTCTGACTTTATGTTCCTAAGGTTTTGTTTATGCCAGTTACGATTCCTTCAACGCATACGCTGGGTGTCGTTTCGACGAGAGGTCAAGGATGTGAAAGTGGTGTGGTGGAGGAGGTTAATACGCTGGGGTTTTTTAAATGTTTAATAATAATTGGTTTTTAATACTGCGAGTAAAGAACTCCTCGCAGGAGAGATGTTGTATAGTTTTTTTCGGTTTTAAACATAAAAAACCCGAACCGAATCCAAACGGTTGAAACCCAGAACAAGTTCGGTTGTAGTTTTTTATTTTATTATTAATTTCTAATTTAGTTAATTTTAAAAATAAAAGTCAAACCGCACCAAAAATTATCGCCCCTGCTTATGAGTGCTCGATTCTAACTAGCAAAGTTAGCCGCCAACTAAATCATCGCTAGCAGCAACCATAAAAAACATAATAGACATGAATCATAATCACCGGTAGCCCCCGCATCCCATCCTCTTTCCTCCAATCACAAAAACCATCTCCTCCTCCACACCAAACACCATAAACCACCAACCTCAACAGCAACCAACCAAGTGGCGATGATAACTCCCTTTCTTATCAACGAAAAACAACACGATGATGGCTTAGTAGCGGCGTCAATGAGAGAAGATGAAGGGGAGAGAGAACAAACATTTAAGTGAGTAAACTTCATCCATAAGTGGCAGTAAGACTCACCACCAATATAGAAACGAGTAGGAAGGAGCACCGCACATGATTAGCCACCAGACGTGCTTCCACCCTTCTTTGTATGTACCACGCGCCACTGTGCCCGAGAATGTTGGTAACGCATAAGCTAACCTCACCGACAATGTCTCCTACTGTTCCAACCATTTTTATAATTTCAATTTTTGTAAGTCCACCAAAGATAAATGAGTTGTTAGTAGTCGATATCTTAGGTTAATGATAAACAGATCACAATTTTATTTTGAATTAGTTGTTTTTATTCATAAGTTTAATATTCCAGGTTAATGAGTCCTAGGTTTATTGCAAGTATCATTTGAATAAATTTAATTCTTATCAGTAAAAAATAATAATAATCAATTCATCGCAGTCGATCCTATAGAGTTAGGTTTCCATTCAGATGCAAATTAGGGTTAAGACTATTTTTTGAATATTGTTTTATATATATTATAACTATTGGGTCTTGAGGATAAAATAAAAGAAATGAGATATAGTTTGTTTGTTTTTTAATTAGAATTAGAAACTTGACCTTTATTTTATTTCCATGACAATTTATTGGGAGATGTTAGTTCATATGTTTTTCATATATAAATTAGGTATAAACCTGACAAAAAAAAACAATAAATATTATGAGTTACGAGGATAAAAAAGAATTTTTTTATGGTCTTCATAAATAATTGTGCTTGATTTTCACAGCATGGTTTTTTTTTATTTTTTAATGAACAAAAGAGAAATCTTATGTATAGAAAATAATTGTTTAATAAGTTTTTATTCTTAGTTTTATCCTCAGACATTTTACATAAGTTTCACTAGAACAAACAACTTTAGTATTTGATTATTTAATTCTTGCTCTATTGCTACTCTAAATTTAGTATCAATAAGAGGAAGTAAAAAGGAAGAATTATATAATTTTAATTTTATTATTAAATATTGAAAGATGCTATAAGTATGGATTGGCTCCATATAAAACAACAAGAAAAGAAAAGAAAAGATAATCAATACTACAATTATTTATTGAGTATTGTTTTTATATAATATAATTATTCAACATAAAACTTAAATATTGTTTTTCCTAGTCTTCATGAGTATGCGTGTCTATTGAAAGACGAGCAATCATCTATACATATAGAATTATTTAATGCAATTAAGTTTGTGATTGTGACTTTATATATCTAATAATATAAGAGTATTAAACTGTACCAAAAATAATGAATGTCTATTATTATTTAATAATAACATGTTTTTTTTTCATTTTATTAGTTGTAAAATAATTTTATAATTAGATTAGAATTATAGATCTTCATTTTTTATGTAAAAAAAATATTTTATGCTTTTTTCACATCCTTAATATGGTATGTAAGCCCGTTTTGTTTTCTATATTCATAAAGACCCTCCTTTATCTTAGCTGGATAATCCAAATCTAAATGTATAATTTTTTCCCTCATCTTTAGTTAAATTGAAAATTATATATTTTCCTTTAAAAAAAAACATAGACTTTTTAAACATGGCTTGTTGTTATAGCCGACTCCAATGAGTTCATTTGGGCCACTGATGTACGCAACCTCAAACGTGGCGAGCTCTTATTAACGGCTTAGAATTTACAGAGGTTGCGGTGACAGATTAACTTTGGGTTCATTAGGCTAAATGTGGGCCTCAGATAATTATGGTCTTTTCCGGTCCGATGAAGGCCCTCGTTGCTTACTTAGGCGAAGAAAATCATTTATTATAATCTTCTCCAGAGCAAACAAAATTTTAGGGCGCTGCTCGCGCTGTGATTTAAACTAAAAAACTTTTAGTTGGATCCAAATGATCAAGAGTTGTAAAATTGGAAGTTATATTTATTTAAATAGGCAATATTTTAGACTAATTCCTTGGGTAATTTTATCCCTGTTCATAATAAAAGATTTCCTTGGGTAATTTTATCCCTGTTCATAATAAAAGATTCCTTTCAAATTTCCTCTCATTTAACTTAAAAATTGTGTGATTGTAGATGAGGTTTATGTGTGAGATTATACATTAATTTCTTTGGAATCCCCTTCTCTCTTTATAAATGTTTTCACCTTAAATTTCCAATAATCTTTTATTGTAATAATTATTTCACCTGATCGATAAAGTTTCACAACATTTCTCGTACTGATTCTTATCGTTTTATCTCAATCAAAACTAAAATTAAATTACTAAGAGTTTTATACTTATTTATAACAATTTCCCTTCTTAAACATTGAAATTGAGTGTAAATAAATTTGTTGTGTGTGCTTTATGGTAAATATTGCTACATGGATTTTAAAGGATAACTTATTTTAGTATATTGAAATTGTAAGAAAAGTGCTTGTAATTTGTGTTAGTAAAATGATTATTAGTGTAATTGGGTTGAGCTAATGGAGTATAGTGGGTGGTATGAATGAGGCTATCTAAATTTGATAGTGATAATTGAATATGGGTTGGAAATTTGTGATTTTCTTTGCATGTACTTTATTTCATCATAGAATTTTAGATAGTGTTTTTATACAGGGGAGTTGCTGCCAAGATTTCATCATAAAATTTGTCTGTCAATCTTTTTTCATCATTCTTTTTATATTTCACCATTCATTATTTGATTTATTTTAGCATGCCTTCATAAATTGTTTCATATTTCTTTCTTTAAGATCATCACCGTCTCAAACAAATATCTCAACATTTAATTTTCATTTTGTTTGTTTGTTATTGTACTATTAAGTAAGAAATAGTTTTTTCTTTACAAAAAAATAAAGGTTTTATTCATAGTGGAGTCCATAGCTTGAACCATGAATTTGAATGTTAATCTGTAAAGCTCAAGTTGATTAATATGTTGTCATTTCAATAATAAAAAATAATTTTTTTAATATTTTTTTAAAGAATATCAAATTATGTTTTTTATTTGCTGTCTTTGAATTTTCTTGGTTGAATGAGTCAAATTGATGTAACTCTCATATAACTTAATTTTAAACTTAGCCAAGAAAATAGTTTATTCAAGAAATATTAAAATTAAACTGTTAAATTGAGTTTAATGATAATATTAAATAATTTTATGGCTTGTCATAAAAAAAACTTGATCGGAGTGGCAGTGTAATGCCAAAACGTAAACAGTCTCTAATCATGGTGGTATCATTACGTCAACTTTTGCCCATTCAAGTCAATACATGTTCCATCATGTCCCTAATCCCATCTATTGGAATACAAATCACTTTTAAAACCGCAGCGAGCTTCAGATTTGGAGAATCCCAAATCACATTTCTTAATCTTTAAATACCATCCTGTGAAAAACAGCAAGATAAAACCACTGTAACTGCATCTAAATAAAACAAGAAGAGCACCTGCAATTGCAAGATAGATGTGATCTTTACAATAGATTTCGAGTTCGAATCAAAACGTGCATCTTTTATAAAAATCTAAAATAATCGGGATTTTACTCGCTCATCTTAATCTTTATAAGATATTTTCCGAAGAGTAGAGTTCAAGTTAGAACCTGCAATTGCATGATAGAATAGTATATAAAGACACAAATTATTCCATTGCTCAACTTGTCCATCCTCGTAAAATTTGAAGATATGCCATCCTTTAAATTTTATTAGAATATATGTATATGATCATAAACTTTATTAGAATCTTGACAGAACAATCAAGACTGTATGGCAAAAATAGCAGGCCAAGGTATCTCTGACGTGGTAAGAAGTTAAATAAATCACCGGAGAACATCCACTACTTCCCCCACCGGAATAGTCATCAGCCTGTTACCACCAATGGAATCAATTACTTTTTGTGCTATCTGGCATTTTGAAGCTCTGAGATCGTGACTCGTGTGCGTGTGAGGGAGAGAGGCCGGTGATTCTTTGTGCCTTTTCAAATTTCAACTCGAAGGCAAGAAAATGGCCACAGTCTCGTTCTCTCATAGCCCCTTATCTTGGCATAGAATCTTCCAGTAAAGTGCTTGCCACTATAAGTTTGACCATGGAAGTTATCTTTACATGTTAAAATTTGCAGTTTCTCTTGATTGTTTTCAAAAGGCTAAATGCATCGACAAAATTGCACCAAGGAGACCTATCTAATAAATGCATTTCCCGTTAATAAATTTAGAAACAACCCTGACTTTAGAAATTCAGAATTAATAGCTTGTCTATATTAGTAGATGAATCTAACTGTATGTTTTAAAGTAGGTTGACCTTTGACCATTGAATAATGTAAAATCTATTAATCTAAAATTGGTGGGATAAGGGTATATTCTATGTCTCCTATTTATTTATTTTATTACAAGAATAGATGAACTTTTCAACTTACATTTAAATCTTGTTTATGTAAGGAAAAAAAAACACTAAAAAAAGTCTACATGAACTTTTATTTTGTATGAGAAAAGGGTTTTATTATTACTAGTAAGCAATCGGTTTATTTTTTTATGAGATTATCTTTTGTTTTATGGCTTGGGTTATAGGTTTGGTGGATTAATCCAAGTTAACTCAATGTTGGTTTTTTGTATTCTTTTGTTAATAGATTTTTCTTTGATTTTATTTTTCTACATTGAGTTAATTGATAATTAAATTTTATAATTTATGTTCATTTACTTTCTATTTTGCTATCCAAATCTTATGACAAGGGATACAAGTTTGTCATGTTAACCTAGATTAATATAGGTTATTTTTTTACTCTTCTTTTTGAGTTTCATTCTTTAATATTGGGTTCATTGAAAACTATGTTTTATAACTTATTTTGATTTACTTTGTATGGAGTTATCATAGTCTCATTACTTAACATGCAAATTAACAAGTTAACTCGGGTTAGCCCAAATTCATCCAATACATTTTCATCTCAATATTTATATAAAAAAAAGTTTCTTGAGTATTTATTTTGAGTCAAACTATGTTTTTACTGGTTATCTAAAAGAGTGTTTGACATTGCGTTTTAAAAATATTTTTGAAAAAAAAAATATTTTTATTTGAAATTATTTTTTATATATATTTTTAGATCATTTTCATTTGTTGATGTCAAAAATAATTTTTAAAAAATAAAAAATATATAATTTTGATGCATTTCTTAACAAAAAATACTTTAAAAACAATCACAACCACGCTTCCAAATAGTTACTAAGCGATCTTTGAACATGCTAGATTAACTAAGCTATATATAAACAATTCCCACAAGTTTTTTTTTTTTTTCATACTAAAAATACACGTTATTAAGTATTAACATCTAAATATGTTTTTTATATTAAATTATATTTTAATACAATACACAGCATAGCACTGGTCAATATTCCAATACCAATACTATTTTGAAGATCCACCTTTTCTCAAACAAAGAACGTATAAATCGGGAGTGACGACACGGACCGCGTTCTCTAAGAATAAACCGGTGGTGCTAAGGAGTGGTAGGACCGGGTCTCCCAGCCCCTCACAAAACGGCATTTACTACTTTCCCATGGAAAACTCCTTTCTCAAAGGAAGGGAAGAAGATAGTTTCCTCATTACTCATCTCCCACCCTTCATTTTTCTTTTTCCCATCAAGACATTTCAACAATAGATCCAAATTTAAAGGATTTTTCCCCTAAGAAAAGTTAAAACCCCACCCAGTTTGAATGGGCACACATTTTACTCTCTAGAGAAAAAATAAAAATAAAAATAAAATCAATTCACGAGAAACAGGGGTGGCTAATAAAGCAGGACACATAATTTCCAATTCAGTATTTATTGGATTTAATTACCAAAACTAATTGAAATATTAAATATGGGATTTGGTGTTGTTATGGAGAAATTTATTTGTGAAGGGTCTTAATTTGACTGGATCATGCTCGCTTGTTACATTTAAATATCACAGCGTGACTGTGTTTAAGATAATGGCGGGGCCATATATTATGTGTCTTTATTGTCGGTATTTTTTAAAGTATTTTTTGTTTAGAAATATATTAAAATAATATTTTTATTAACAAATAAAATTTTTATTAAAAAAATAATTATTTTTGACATCAACATATAAAAATAATTTAAGAACCCCCTCAAAAAATGAATCTAAATTAAAAAAAAAAATTCATAAATTTTAAAACACAGTGTCAAACATCTTTATGTCTCATCTTTACAAGAACTAAGCAATTTTCGTGACTGGTACAAGTAATTTTTTTTCTGATTTACTATGGTAGCCTTTTTCTTAGAAAAAAAACTAAATTTCCATTAGCTGTTTTAAATCATGGGAATGAACTGTTTTAAAAAATAAATTATGAAAATATTTTAGATTAAAATGAAATTCATGACCAAGAAATAATTTATGATTTTTTTTTTTTTGTTTCTTTCATCCCCGTCGAAGACTAACAAATTATTTTTCCATTTTAAAAAATATTAGGTTGGAAGGGCAAGTTAGGAAAGAAACGAGAGGTGAAGGATGAAAGAAGAATGGTTGGGAATTAATTCAGAAACGGGCAAGCCTCGCATGTTACATGTCCCTCTTTCTATCCCTCATGCATAAGCTTTAATTAAGGTGTATTTAATGTTTTAATTTATAACGTTTTGAAGAAAATCAATTACTCTCAAAAAATAAAAAAACAAATTGATTAAAAAAAACATTTTAATTTATTTTTCTTTGTATATATCTCTCTTGGTGGAAGAATGCTTGTCACCTACTCCTTTTTAGTTTCCACTCGTTCTCTCAACTTCTTTGCAACTCTTTCCCCTGTAGAAAAACAAAACTCCTTGAGTCACAAACTTTTTCACAAAGAAGGAAAATCTCTCTTTTTTTTATTTTATTTTTGCTCTATTTTCAAGTTAATGGAGAAGCATAAGTGCAAATTGTGCTTCAAAAGTTTCTCTAATGGCAGAGCTTTAGGTGGTCATATGAGGTCTCATTTGTTGATTCTTCCAATTCCTCCAAAGCTAGAAGATCGATTCCCAAATATTGAAGTTAGTGAAGATACTGAATCAACTTCATCTTCAGAGGAAGAAGCAGAAGAAGGACACGAAGAAGAAGAAGAAGAAGAGAAGGCTGTGTTTTATGGGCCAAGAGAGAACCCAAAAAGAAGGACTCGCCTGGTAGATCCTGAATTCTCTTTGGCAGCTGCGGATGCTGGCTCTGTTGTTCTTCAAGATAGAGAAAGTGAGTCCGAGTCATCAAAGAATCCTACAAGAAGACGATCCAAGAGGACTAAGAGATTGTTAGAACAACATCGTCAATATCATCAACAAAGACCACGACAAGAGCAAGAGAACAACATCATAATAGAGAAGCTTGAATTCAAGAAAATGGGGACTGTTAAGACAGCAGCCGAGTCATCATGGGGTCATGAACCTGAACCGGTGAGTTCAGTTTCTGGCACCACAACAGAGGAAGATGTCGCTTTCTGTCTTGTGATGCTTTCAAGAGACAGATGGAAGAGAAAAGAAGGAGAGGAATTAGCAGGAGCTGAAACAGATGATTCTGATGAGTTCAAATCTTGCAAGACAAAAACTAAAGGGAAGTACAAATGTGAAACATGCAACAGGGTGTTTAAATCTTATCAAGCTTTAGGTGGGCATAGAGCAAGTCACAAGAAACTCAAAGTCTATACACCAAGTAACAAACCGAAATTGGAGCCAGCAGAGAATGCCGGTGCTTCTACTTCTTTGCCAGAGAAGAAAATCCATGAATGTCCGTATTGTTTTAGAGTATTTTCATCCGGGCAAGCTCTTGGTGGTCACAAAAGATCTCATTTAATCGGTGTAGCAGCTTCTGCAAGTACTCCTGCGAGAACTTCCACAAAGATTGGCGACCATAATTGGGGTTTGATAGATCTCAATCTTCCGGCTCCCGTTGATGACGATGATGATGATGATATTAGCCAAGTTGATCAGCTCTATGCTGTGTCTGATGCAGAATTTGTTAACTACGTCAAACGTTGAATATTTTGCTTAATTTTAGTATGGTCTACACAAGAAACGGGTTGGATCCAGAAAAGGAAGAAGTTCTTAACGTTTTTGCAGGATCTACAACTATGCAAATTTGTTTGGGTCAATCGAGTTACATGGTTCTTATTAATCTCAAGACTATTTCTTACAGCGATTCATTTTTTTGTACTGTCTTCCTGTTCTGTTTCTGTAACGAATTGCTGATGAGTTAAATCAACACCCACGAATGGAGGAAACTGAATAATTTTTACTTAACCTATGCTCTTCTTTTCCTTATAATTTAGCGTTGCAAATTCTGGGTTTCGTTACTCGTATTGTTTCATTTTTGTTTTGATGAAGAGCCAGGCGTCGCTGTAACTTCTAATGGCTGCTTCTGTCCAAAGTTCCAGTTGTTTCACAGGTCATTTTCTTAACTTAAAAATAGTCATTTTCGAAGTAAGTTTGATCAAAGACCTTCATTTTACCTCTTTTTCTTGAATTTATTAATAGAAAAGTAACTCCCACCAACTGTTATTGCTGCCACTGTACAGTTCATGAGAGAGAGAAGCTTAGCCTGAGCCCTGAAGCCAACTAGGCTTAAATTCTGTCTCATGTAATTGTTTCATTTCATGATAATTTAGTATCCTGTTCTTTTCTTGTTTCTCTCACTCAGCATTTTCTTGCTGCTTCTTTGTCTCTGTCTGGAACAGTTTTGAGCTTTTCCTTAACACAGATCTGCTGAACTATTACAGAGAGGGTGGGGGCGGAGGGATAGCATTTAGTTAATGACTTGAATAGCCCTGAACCTGCATCTGATTTACATCTCATTACTTTTCAATGTTGTCCCTGGAAATCCGAAAAGATGATTCGGAGGAAAAGCGAAAAAATCTTTTTTTTTTTTATCTCTTACACGAGGAGTAAGTTGCTTTGAGGTGTTTGATATAATTGGTCGGGCCATATTTTTTAAAAATTCTTAATTTTTAAATTATTTTTTTTCTATTTTTAAATTATTTTAATGTACTAATACTAAAAATAAAAAATATATTTTCAAATGAAATATAACCTTTATCAATATCACATTTTGTGGTCAGTCATATGTTTTTTTATGCTATGCATAAAAAATATGTAGGTATTGAAAGTGTTTGTTACGAGATTCTAGAAAAGAAAATAAGACCGGATAACCCCAGCATGTGTAGACAAATTTAATACTTAACTTGCTAAAAATTCAATAAAATATATTTAATTATTTACATAATTGTTATTATTTTTTATTTAACGAATAAAAAGCTCTTAAATTTAATATTAATTTGGTTTTTCAATTAGTCATTTTTACTAATAACAGTTAGGTTTTTCCGGTATATTTCCAGATCGATCAGGTGGTTCAGTTTGAAAGCAAAACGATAGCGAGATGGAGAGCGAAACTTGTGAGCCAAGACCACAGGGGTTTTCATCTAGAAATTGAAACTTGAACCAACTAGTTAGGGTCAAAAGGTTGAAAGTGGAACAGATAACTTGGAAGGCAGGGAATATGTTTTTTCAACCTGCAAAAACATAGGTGACGTAATTGAAGTTAATGCAACATTTAACCTAGGATAGCCAAATAACTTATTAGCTATTGAAATTAAATTTGAAGGGCATAGGAAAGAACCCATGAGAATACTATTAAAAAATTTGAGAGGCCATGTTTCAAAACATGAAAATTCATACTTGTAATTCGTCAGATCAAACACGAGCAACTAGTCAAGTCAATCCAAAACCAGACGGGTTACTCGGTGTAACCCATGTGAAACTTGATTTTCTTTTTCTTTTTTTAATGAATCTTAAAAATATAGAATTATTGTATGAATACTTAGTATTGCATATTTTATTAACAGCTCACATCCTCAAGAATTATTTATTATTATTTTTTTTATGTTAGATAACTATACTATATGTTATACTCACATTTCATTATTTTTTTTTTATAACCGGGGTGTCCGGGCCAGTTTACGCACACCACAACTAATCCCCGGACTCACTGAATATTCTGTAAACCCAATGAACATGTAAGGCACCGCAGGAGTAACAGACATGCATAATAGAACTTGAATCCTGATACAGAAAAAAAAAAAACAAATCTTTTCAACCACTAACCCAAAATCTTATTTGCCACATCTCATTCTTATGGATGGGAAGAAGGGTCATCATACATGTTAGTTATATGGCTAATCGCTTTGACTTATTTCATTTTTTATATATTATTATCTTACGTGATTCATAAAAAAAAATGTTTTTATATTTCCTAGGCAACAAGCCCCGATCCCTAGGAAAACCATGCGGGAGTGTATTTAGAATTCCAACACATGACTTCATGCCAGAGCCCCACACAGCCATCGAAGGAGAACATTTCGGAGGAGTTTAGAATTTGTTTTTAATGGAGTATTTGTCCTGGTTAAATTATTAAATTTGAATAAAACATATATATTGGATTGGAATTATATTATATTATCTAATTAATTACTATTGATATTACCAAATTATTAAATTTGAATAAATAAAACATTTGAAAGTTCGTGTGGATGCATGGATTAGAGACCTTCACTATGATAAATGTGTATGGGTTCTTACCTCCATGAAAATAGAGGTATAAATAAATAAAAATACTTGACTTATTCGGACATGGAGACGGAGGTGATATTCTATGACTCATTCTATGATTTAATGAATATATTTTTAATGGCTTGTGAAATATTTTCTCTACGATTACCTTCAATTAATTTACTTGATAAATGTGAAATATTCTGCTTTTTAATGATGTAATTTACTTGAAATTGATTGTATATATAAAAAAAATCACATGCATCTCTAATAAAGATTCATCTTTAATAGAAGAGGGTATCTAGGATTAAAAATTGTATTTAATATAAATAGAGGTTGATATAGAGATATGGGGGCCTCAATGGAGGCAAAGACCGAGGGTGCATCCTCCACCTTCATAAACCTCCATTGTCGTTCCAAAATTTATGGTCCCCAACGTTTCCACGATGTTCACATTTTCCCACCAATTTTGTAGAAGTTTTTAAATAAGCAATACAAAATACCCTCTTCCTAATTAAAAATTATACAATCTTACCCTAAAATGCTATGTCTTGGGCACGTCCCTGATTATATAAGTAATAAAAATATAGTTTATTGAACATAAATATTCAAGATGATATTTTTTATATACACATAGAGATGATATATTGAATTGATTTAAGTCAACTTATATTAACCTATTAATTCTTTTGTCAAGTCATAAAATCATAATAACCTAAAAAAATTAAAATAAATTTTGAAACCAAATTTTTAATAAACTCAATATTAAATGATGAAATAAAAAATCCAATTAAAAAAAAAACTCAAGGCAATCTGAGCTAACATACCAAACTTGGTATGTGAGGCTTTATTCTCAATCAAACATGAGGTAAAAGATAAAATTTAAAAAAAAAATGATTAAAAAGAAAAACAATGAACCTCGTAAAAAGCAAACCAAAATAAATTGGAAAGTTTAATTTTCAATCAACTCAATATTGAAGAATGAGATTGAGAAAAAAAAATCAATTAAGAAAGTAAACAAAAATATTAACGAGAAAAAGAAAAAGGTCAAATTCATGTTTCACGTTATGCGATTCAGATAGCTTAATAAAACATAAGGAAAAAAAATGAACTCATAAACCTAAAGTTGAAAGATGAGATTGAAATTGGAAAATTGATCAAGAAAAAGAAACAATAAAGGACCTATAATGAAACCCAATGTCGAAGGGAAAACATCAAGAAAAAAGTAAAAATAATATTCAAGTTAACCTATCAAATTCACAGTTCAAACCACAATATTAGGATGACCTTATGAAAACTAAATTGACAAAATTTTGAAATTTAATCAATAATACATTTGTTGTTGAAGGGAAAAAATCAACTAAAAATAACAAAATAATAGCTCTTGTAAACTCAGGTTAATTTGTTAAAACTTGTGACTCTAGTTATAAAAAATGAACGTCTTAAAAATCAGACCAAAACAAATTACAAAGTCTAACTTACAATCAGCTTAATATTTAAAAAATTAAATTGATAAAAGAAATTATTTGGAAAAAAAAAAAAAATTTAGTTAACTCATTAAATTGATGGTTCGGTCATAAAATTGAAATAACCTCATAAAAAATATTATGAAGTTCAATTTTCAATAAACTACATGTTAAAATATGGAATTGAAATTGAAAAAAAATATATTATTTCAATGAATAATATTTTGTGAGGAGAGGTATAATAATAATAATAAATTATGGTTAATTATACATCACGTGCATTTTTTATTTTTAAATGAATAAAACAAAGGCTCGTATCAGGGATTGGGCTGTGCGAAAGCATGTACGCTGCTTCCTTGGGACTCCCCGTCCTAGCCAAGAATTTTTTAGTGATTAGGTCAACCTTGTCAAACTAGCATTGCTGGAATGATGCTTAATAAATATTCCCGCATATATATATAGTGATATATACCTTTACCATAGTCTTCCTACCTCCGTAAAGTAAAACGGTTTTATTTATTTATTTATTGTTACAAAGTATTCCCCTTAACAAATCTTACAAGGAAAAGACTCTAAAGTCTTGAGAAATTATTAAGTAATTGTTAAACTAGTTTAACTTATAGAAACAAAAAAGAAATATGCCATATATATGTTTTTGTACATGTCTTGTTCCTGTTGATTAGTTTCGTAGATATAAGCTAGTAGATTGGGTATGTACAGCAATTTCTGCAAATCTTATTTCTACTTCAAACGAAAAGATAAAAAAAATATTGAACAATAAAGAAAAATAATTGAATGGGCATCTACAATTGGGAGTTAAAAAAAAGTGATTTTTTAGCATGTGAGATTATGTTGTCATTACTTGAAATTCAAATGTAATGTGTTGTCGATATGATTATAAACTAGATACATAAAACAAGTCGGTAAAGAAACACACACATGCATATATCAACGCGCTGAAAATTAGGTATTCTAAATACAAGATTGATATTTTTTTTATAATGTATAAAAAAAAATAGACTTTAAAATAAATATAATAAAAATCATAAATCTCTTCCTCTTTTTTTATATTTTTTTAGAATAAAAAAATGTTGGGTCACTTGCCCAAACTAGTGACCTGGCTGGACAAACAAGAGGCATGAGTGAGCTGCCTCATGCATGCCTTGTTAGTTAGTGTTCAAGTGAATTATAATTCACTTGAACAGTAACAACAAAAACATGCACAATGACTATATAATTAAAATGCAAAGTGAAGAGAAATGCATGAGAACTTACCTGACAACTGATCATTTTTTATACAAATTCTAATGGATTTATAAAACCTTAAACCTATGGGAAAAAACAGTGTCGTTGGTTTTGCAAAAAAACAAAGTATAATCCTGCGCGGCAACCAAGCAATAAAAATTAATGTGACGTTTTTTAAACCAGTCGCCCTGCTTTTTCCTGTTTTTTTCATGATCAGACTATGGTGCTATGGTGTCATACATAGTTTATACCACCCAAGTTGATCTCAAGATCCAAAGAGAAGAACCCTTGATTCCCTGCCCATTGAAAAGGATATGTCCGCTTCAATTGTAACCTTTCACTAGGGCTTTTCAAAGCCATCCACGCGAGAAAAAAATGAAATGAGTTCCCGTGATACACCTTTTCTTATCCTTTCACTATTTTACGATGCTTCTTATCTTTGATATCACCTAATCAGCCAAACTCGTCACAAAACTGTAGGCATCATCACAATGACGAAGACAGATTGGGTTTGCTGGCTGGCTGGCTCGCTAGCTTTATAATTGACAGATTGAGATGGCCATATGACGAGTCGGTCCTTTTGGTTCCATTTGAATTATAAAAAAGCTATAAAAAACTAGTAGAAGTTAAAATGGGTGAAGATTATATAAGAGAGTGAGTGCCACTTTTCACTCTTTAAGTTGAACAATCGGATAGAAAGAGAAACAAACAAAGTTCCCATTAATTTGCCGGCTTAAGTTCCCCCAAAAAGCTTCCTAAAGAATGAGTCAACAATATCTCCTTCTTCTTTTTAATTATTTTTTCCAATCCTCTTTATTTCTTCAAAGTTCTAACAAACACTACCCCCCCATGAGAATTGTTGAAAAATAATCTACTTTATAGTAATTCAAGGGGTATTTTTTTGTTGCAAGTAAATGGCGGAAATCTAATCCATTTGACACGGTATGGACAAGCTAGGGCACAGTCAACTTCCAAGCCACCAGATAAAGCATCTGTAAACGGACTTGGCATGACTTTCTCCATGTGCATTTGCTGGTACTGTAGTTCTTGGTTTATGTATCCATATTTGTCACTTACCACTTGTGAAGCCTACTTGAGCATACCATGTGATTTTAGGATTTTTTTTAAGATATGGCAGCAACTATTGGAGATGCTATGGGAAATTCTTTGCACCGAAGTTTCAAACAGAACGAAAATGGAATTGGAATCGAATGCATTTCCTTTTAGGGCATTATTTGGACTCAAAATTAATGTCGAGGGATGCAGAAGACAAACATTACCAATATATTTCAATGGCTACTAGTTTGATTTATGCACTATGCTGTGGGATGATGCTTTTTATTTCCAGAACAGTAAAAAACAATGTGGGCATACTTAATGGTCTTATATCATCAAGAAAAAAAATTAAATTTAAACTAAAAAGTTTGTGGGGGGGCACTGAGCTTAATCAAAAAACCTCCCTTCATACTTGGCTACAGAAAGAGAAAGAATCTTGATGATTTTTTAATCCTCTTGGAGCTGAATTGATGGTCAAAATCAGATGGACGGTTTTAGGAGAACTGGGGCCTGGTTAAGGGGAACTGAAAATTGAAAAAATAACATTTTAATCTTCTAATGAGAAGGTATAGTGGGAGATCTCTGTGCTCTATGACTTCAAGCTTTTTGTACTTATCTTCTCCAATAAATAGTAATTATTTGAGTATTTTTGACTCATGAGTGTTTCTTTGACTGATCTAAATTGCTTAGTGGTTTTGTAGGGTTTTCTTCTCTTACAATCGGTCAATCTCTTTAAGACAATTGAATTCCTTTAGATTTTCCTCGACGAAACTAAGTAAGTCTACTATCAATGTTTTTTTTTTTTATCTTTTCTTTCTCACCCAACTCTCTTCTTTTTGTTTGTGTTCACTTAAAAAAAAAACACTAGTTTTTAACATTTTATATCTAGCGCTCAAGGTTGTGTTTAAATTCATAGATTTGTTAATTTATCTCTTTTGAAAATAAAAGTTTGTGGGAGCAGCTGGACTAGGAAGGAAAACAAATAATATTCTTATTGATATTTTATATAGGTATTTTCAACCATTCAAGTCTAAAATTTAAAAAAACCTCTTTTTTATTTGTATTTTTATTAATGCACAAATGTTTTTAGAAATTTACCCCCAGCAATGCAGAAACATACAATTAGTATATATCTAAAACAATTTGTGTAAATTTATTTTCTAAGATTATCTTCATTAATTTTGTTTGAAATGAAGGTTCTCCTTCGATAAAGACAGGCACGAAGAATTTTTCTCTAATATAAAATACGGGTAAAGAAATTAGAATTAAAGCTTCAATGATAGTGGATGCGAAATGTATATTCTCCACTTTCATAAACTAACTTCCTCCTGTCATTTTAGTATATAGTTATATATCAAAATAAAGTGTGTTAAAAAATATATTTAAATAGACTGACCAGATAAGATATTCAATTATTTAAAAAAAATCAATTTCTCATTTGCATGTAAAGAATAATAGACAAATTAATATCTTATATTATAGAACTTGTGCTGTTGAATATTTTTCAACAAGGTTTGTAACCCCAAGTGAATCTATTTTTAGTTTTACTTCAAATATATTTATTAATTAATTCAATAACCAAATTTATAATATTTAATTACAAACCTTACAACCTAACTGCCATTAAGCAGAAAGACCTTTCATTATTTTTATTACAAGAAGATATCCATTACCTAACATGTGATCGAGCAAGTCCCCAACTGCCAAACCTTTGAAAAATGACACATCCTCACAACCTCAGCTTGGATAATCCAAAGTCACACAAGACGACAATGCCAATAAATTTATGACAAGAAGAGATTCATTTTTGTCTTTAATTCTCATCAAGCAAGCAAAGTATTTTAACTTAAAGAAAATGTTCGTGTTTAATCATAAAAATGACTCCTAGTCCATTTGTTACCATGACTACTGTGTCATGAAATTATCTCATTTAAAATTTTAAACTATTAAGAGAGACTACATGATATGATCTATATTATTTTCTAACAAATATTCTTAAATAAAAGTCATTTGAGCTTGAAACTTATACAGCAGTTCATATTATTTTGTGTTTAATTTTTAAACTAGAATAGGATAGTGAGATTGAACTCATGATCGCTGAATCAATAAAGTTTTGATATTATATTATAAAACCATCTCAATTAAAAATATAAAATATTAAGTAAAATCTATTAATATAATTTATATTATTCTCTAAGAAGAATTTGGTTGCATTCATTCTTGCACATATATTTTTTGGTTCCCTTTTTACTTTTAGGCCGTGCTAACTCTTTAATTGTGAACAATTTCATTACATCGATATCCTTCTTTATGCTATATGTAGACATTACCTTTGGCTCACGCCTCAAACACCATGATTCCATGCCCCTCCCAAATCACACACACACACACTCAAAAATATCCAGGGGTGAAATGTTTTTTTTTACTTTTTTTGGAAGGATTTGAGTCAATATGCCAGAAAAGTTTGGGTGGTGTAATTAAGACCAATTTTTGCAACATTTGAAAATGTGCTTATTACATTTAAATAATGTTCAATTAATTATTTTTCAACATGGAAACACCTGTTGGTCTAGCATAATTTATTTCTTCATTAATTATATTTACTGTATTAGCACATAGACAGTTACACCGAAAAGATTAAAAAACTCCATTATATCTTCAGACTTTCACGACAATTTTAAAGCTACTTGTGTCACAATTAATGTTTTTTTAATTATAAATGGTTAATTTGGCAGGCATTGCTTAACATTGAAGTTACAGGTACACTGTGCATTTTCGGTATTTGAGCTTTTTCTGGGATTAATAATGCGTTGCATTATATTTTTATAAGAATATATTTTATATTTTTCATATTAGCACATTAGAATTATCAAATATTATATAAAATAAGTTTTTAATAATTTGTTTAAGAACTCGTAAAAAGTGGGTTGAATTGTGCATGCCGTGAAGAAAGGAGTGGGGATTTCATGATAAATAGAAAAGATTGTTCACATATCTCTTTATGCACAATTGGTTCTCAAGTTATGCCAACTAATTGCCTACAATTATTAGAAATTCTCTTATTTTAATGCTGTGTTATGTCGTGGACTACATAAATTTTTTTAACTAAAACAAAATGTTTAGGAGACAATTACATTTTTAAATAAGTAAAATAAATTCAATAATTGGATTAAATCTTTATTAATTTGATAATATAATAAAAAATAAGGCAAAATAAAAGAAAATAAAAAACAATAACAATATCAGAAAAGAAAATAAGACAAAAAAAAATCAATATTTGTTAACCTTTTAAACTTGTGGTCCTAGGAATAAGATTATAATTAGTTAAATTGTCAAATCATTTTATTCTAATCAAGGCATTATTTTTATGTATTTCTCTCTTGTTTTTTAGATTTGTTGGAAGTGAGAAGGATAATTTTATGTCTCAAAAAATTAATTATCAAGATTTTATTTATTTTTTGGAATTAGAAAAGGATATTTATAGGGAATTGCCCCGTAACATTTGTATGACATATTTTGCAGTTGACATTAACAAAAACACTAAAACAGAATGAAAGTTTCTGTTCATTTACTGTACACATACACTCATAGTCACTGTTCATTGGCCATTTGTCTCGGCACTTCACAGGCGCACGTCCACCTTTTTTTTTCGGCCTATGAAAAATATATTAACGAAACCCCCCTAGAAAAAGACAAAAAATGCCGCCGGTTGCAGGGGCTCAGCGGTAATTGACCATTTTTGGTCTGGTCAGTTCGGTCGACCGATTTTTTTTATATATAATTACTTGCACAGTGCAATAACCATGTTGTCCCTCGAAAAGGAAAAAAAACATGCGTTGCAGGGAGGGGCAGTACGGTAATTTTCCATTTTAAGAAAAAGTTTATCGGCGCAGTACTGTTGGCACGCCTACCGTACGTGTCGTCCGTTTCCGTGACCACGTGTCTTGTGGACGGCGCGTGCAGCTTACTCCGGCGTCCAAAAACGCCCAACCGGTGTCTAGAATGATTTTCAGGCATGTTCTCTTCCACATGGTGCGGCGCGTGTTCCTGTAAGGTGTCCATAGGTGTGTCAATGGTCATTTGCAATTTCACCCCCCATTTCTCTCTCCTCCTGCGCAGGCTGACGTCAGCGCAACTGTTTTTGACAAATTTCATTTCAGTCCCTGCACTTTGTAATTGGTTTTTCTGGCCCTTATTGCTATAGGTTTTGATTTGTTTCAATTTCGTCATTCAATTGAAATTGATTATATCTTGTAGTTTCAATTAGGTCCCCAGTCTTTTAATTTTGCGGATTGGGTTGGAATCCTTAATATTTTTGGTATCAAAGATTTCACTGACTTCAATTTCATCCTTCCATGCAAATTTATTATAAATCCTTATTATTTTTGGTATCAAAGTTTGATTTCTTTCAATTTTATCCTTCTATGCAAGTTAATTATGAATTTCAGTTTCATTTCGGTCCCAAATCTTTTAATTTCCAGTTTTGTGTTAAATTATTTCATTCCAATGTTTGGATTTACTTCAATTTTGTCTTTTAAATTAAAGATGTTATTGAGAATATGTCAAGTTAATTTTATATGTATATGTGTGTGTGTGTCTATATATATATTCAACGAATTAAAGTATGTGGGACTAATTATATGTTTTGATATTTATGAAATATTATTGTCTAAAAATATATATATATATATACAGAGAGAGAGAGAGAGAGAGAGAAAATGACCTAAGATTTAAAAAAAAAATAATAATAATATCAATATGCTTAAATACATTTAATATAATAATATGATTAATAAATCTTATTAAAAAAAAAATTGGCTTTGAATTTAAATTTTATACTTTTTTGCTTAAGTTTATTTCTTTAAAAAAATTTCCCAATAATTTCATTTTTAATATTTCAAATCTATTATTACTGGGGGAAAATATAACATTAAAAAACAAAAGTTAGACAAATTTACCTACATTATCAACTCAATTTTTTTTCTTTTGAAAAATTTACCTAGATTATCTACACTTAAAAAAATATGTGAACCACTTCCCGTTTCGATTACACTGTTCCTTTTAGACGATAAATAAGTCATTATAGGACGCAAAAATATAAGTTTATTTGTTAAAAAAATACAATATTTATAATGTGTCAAATCTAATATTACTGGGGGAAAAAGACAAGTAATTTTTTTTTTTACAAATTTACCTAAATTATCTCCAATTAAAAAATATATGAACCACTTTCCATTTTGATTACACTATTCCTTCTAGGGGGGGAAATTATTTGTTACATATTTTATTTATTATAATGTTACTAATTAAATATTTAAACAACTAATTACAACATGTAAAAAATTAATTAGTTTTCTACATAGAAAAAACCCTGGCGCGATGCGTGGGCAAGCATACTAATTATACCACGCAAAAAACTCATTCCTAACATATTTTATCTATTGCAATTTTAGTAATTAAACATTGAAATAACTAATTATAGCACTCAAAAAAATGTAAGTTTATTTCTGGAAAAAACAATTACAAAATTTTTATTTATAATGTGTCGGATCTAATATTACTGAGGAAAAATGCAACTCATAAAAAAAAATTACCTACATTATTTGGGATTAAAAAATATACAAACCACTTTCCATTTCGATTATACAGATTTTACCAATTATAATTTTACTAATTCAATATTAAAATAACAAAATACAATACATATAAAAACAATCAATTTTTGACATAGATAAAAAAAGTCCCGGCACATCGCGCGGGCACATCGCTCGTATTTTCCTATAATACTTATATCAAATGTTATTTTATTTTCATATGCTTTTTATGACATTATTTCAATTTGAAAAAAAAATTATTCATTCTTAATTATTTGAGCTTCTATTTTTATTACCATATCATTGAGTAAAAATAATTTGATTTTTTAAGAGAATTATTAATTTCAATAAAATCAATGATCCTGGTGCCAGGTTTGACAAATTAAATTGTGAAACTCGAGTTGATCTAATGTTTCATTGTTTTAACATAAAAAAAGATGTTATCTTGAAATATTTTTAAAATTAAACCAATTTTTTTTATTAATTGTCTAAATTAAAATTAGTCCAGTGAGTTAAGTTTAATACTAATATTAAAAACTCCTTATAACTTTAATATATTTTTGTAGGTTCTGGAAATTTTAAAGACACCCCGAAACATAGTGGACATTTACAATGAAAAAAAAATCCAATTCCATGGTGTACCAAATGTAGAGGCTGAAATACCCTTATGCTTAGTATGAAAAGTTGAATATTATACCCTTATTATTTTTATTGACCGTGAAAAAAGCATCGAGTTCAATAAGGTTTCTTATATTTATACTATATATTAAAAGAGATTAGGGTTCGGTTACTATAGCATGTGAGTCAAATCTGTTAGAGAATAATATAAATTATATTATGGGACCTCACTTACAAGCTTAAGCTTTTAGGTGAGATGGTTCCTTAACATGGTATTAGAGCCTTGTTGACCCAGCGGTCCCGAGTTCGAATCTCACCACCGCCATTCTATTTGATAAAAATCAAGCACAAGGTGATGTGGGCCTGTGCAAGTTTCAAGCCCAAAGGGCTTTCACTTGAGGGGGTGCGTTAGAGAATAATATAAATTATATTATGGGACCTCACTTACAAGCTTAAGCTTTTAGGTGAGATGGTTCCTTAACAAAATCACTATAGATTATAATAGTGTTGCTCAAACGGTTTGATTTTTGGTTTGGTTAGGTCGGGTCACCGGTTATTTGATTTTTTTTATACTTCTTTACACAGTAAAATAATCATTTTATCCCTCAATTTTTTTTAAAAAAAAACAGCAATAGTTGGGGGGTGCCGCGCTAATTGTACATTTCATTGCACAATATAATAAACATTTTACCCTCTAATAAGACAAAGATCATGGCTTAGTTGCGGGGGTATTTCACACATTTTACATTTTTAATAATATCTAAATACTATTCTACCGCCCAATAACACAAAATTGAAGAGTTGGTTGTAGGGGTGTTATAGTAACTTACCTATTTGTTTTTAAAATCCTCTGAATATTATGTGCACGTGTGACACACGCGTCGACAATATTCAGCCTCACACTCGTTTCGGGTGGCGCGTGCGACGTTGTACGGTGGAGGAAAATGTCCTTTTCCTCATGGTGTGACGCGTGACCTCATATGGTGGTCGGAGACGTGATGGTGGGCGGTTGAACTTTTTTTCTCCATTTTCTCTCTCCTTCACCCTAAACTACGTGGTTCTTATTTCTGTTACGTAAGTTTTGATTAGTTTCAATTATGTCATTCGATTGAAATTGATTATATATTACATTTTCATTTCAGTTCTTATTCTTTTAATTTTGAGTTTGGTATTAAATCCCTTAATATTTTCAGTACAGAAAATTGATTTTTTCAATTTTGTTCTTTCTTTTGGTTTTTTTTTATTTTAATTTTTATTTTCACGTTAAATGATTTTTTTAGATAATAATTTTTATTTTTTTAATCTTTTTTTGTTTGCTCTTTTGTTAAAGTTTTTGAGTTTTTTTTATTCTTTTATTGATTTTTTTCCCATTATTCACGCAATAACAACAACAACAAAAATAATAGTTTTAGTTTTTTTTCTTGCTTCTTCTTTTGTTAATGTTTTCAAGTGTTTTTTCCTCGGAGTAATTTAATAATTTTTATTGTTTTAGCCATAATAGTAATGATATTTTTAGATGTTAAGCCTTCGATATTGTTGTTGTTGCTGTTGTTGTTATAATAAGGTGTATTGATGTGTTTCATTATATCAAACCTTGCATGTATAAATGTTATATTTTATTTTTAAACTAGCAAAACCTATTAATTGTTTCAATCCTAACAGTTATAGAAATTATTTACTGAGCCCACAACGTAGTGCGGACAATTTAACTAGTATTACTAAAAGAAAATGATGTTTTTAGTCTACATCACCGAACAAAACATCATTCTTTGCTATAATAGTTTTTTTCTCTTTATTTTTTTATGTTATCCTTTAAAATTTAGTTTATTAGAGATTGAGTTTCATATATTTTCTATTTTGCTTTCTTCATGGTTATCCATTCATCCTAGTCTCATAACTTGTGTTGCGGATTTACCCGGTGGACTCAAGTTTTTTTGTATTTAGTACTTTTTTTTTTATTTTATCTTGTAACACTAGGTTGATTAGGCATTAAGTTTTATGATTCTTTTTGGTTTACTTTCAATTAAGTTGTCTCAATCAAATGATTTGGATTACGAGTTTTGCAAGTTAACTTGGTCATTATATAGAGTGTTTTTTGGATTGAGTTTTTTTTTTTCTATTTCATTCCTCAACAATGAATTGATTGAAAATTTTGCTCTATAATTTATTTTTGATTTTTTTTACATGAGGTTATCTTAGTATCATAACCTAAATTGCAGATTTGGTAGGGTAAACCGGGTTAAGTTGGATAATATTTCTTGTTTGTTTTCTGTGATGTTATCCCGATCTCATGATCTGGATCATGAATTTAACAGCTTAACACAAGTTAACTCGAATCATATTTTATGCTTTCTTTTTCTTTGTTTTTTTTTTTCTCAATTTGCATCCTTCAACATTAGGTTTATTAGGTTGCATAATTTGGTTTATTAGATCATAGATTTAGCGAGTTAATTTGAGTTGAGTCAAGTTGTTGTTGTTTTTGTTTTTGTTTTTTTTATTTTATTTTTCAATTTTATTCTTCAACATTGGATTGCTTGAAAATTGAGCTTTGTTATTTGTTTTGTTTTACTTTATATGGGATTTTCATAGTTTCATTACTTAAATTGTGAATTTGAGAGATTAACTAAAGTTGAGTAGAGTAGATTCAATATGTTATTGTTGTGATATTTTTTTTTCAAAAAAAGACAGTCTTGAATTTTATTTTTTTAAGTCGAACTATGTTTTGTTTTTACTAGTATTGAGTTGATTTTGAACTCATCAAATCGATTGGGTGACACTAAGTGAACCTCCACATGATTTTAATGATTAGTTTTTACTAGAAGAAATATTAGTGATGCTTGAATATTTTTTTACATTTAAAAATAATAATTTGACTCGAAATGGAGTGGTGACAAAATATCTAGTTATACATCATGTTACATGATTCTTATAACTAATATAACATACATGTACTTGTAGGCATACTTATTTATATATAAAAACAATGTTATGGATTTTATTTTTATCCAAATACAAACATCACATTCTCAATAACTGCATTTCTATTTTCACATTCATACGTGGTGATAAACTGTAATAAGCCTTGAGTGACTCGCGGGGAGGAAGATTCCTGAGAATGAGACAATATATATAGACAACTCATCCATGCCTCTTTAACACGGCTAGCTTCCATGCGCGCTGAAGTAGATCAGTCGGCATCGTTTTATTGGCTTCTGCTTGGTTGGCATGCATCCAAATAACTTTGTATAGCCCCTGAAATGCAACCAGCCCTTTTCATTTTCTTCTGAAGAAAGAAATGAGCCCACCATAATTTGCCAGGTTCAGGTTTTGTGGCGTTTTCTTTTGACGTTTCAAAAGTCTTGGTGTGAGATTCTGCCCAAAGACTTTACCCTAAATTCTCAACCCTGTTCCCAGATGGAGTGGGGAGGGGGGCTATTTGGGCATTGAATTTGAGAAGGACTTGACTCCAAGCTTCCATGTCTAAAGTCCTGTATGGTTGTCAGTTTGTAGACTCCATAAAAAAGTAAAAGAATCATTTTTGAGACATGAAAATAATCTAAAAATAAAAATAAAAGAATCAATTTTACAAAAACACCTAAATTAGTAAATATATAAACAAGAAAAGAAAAAATATATATGGACAAAGGGGTGAGAATTTCCATCTGCTAGGAAATTTCTTGCTTGGTAAATGGTGAGCCCACAAGGGATTGTTTCCCAGGCCTAAACTCTGGCCCACATAGACATATCATGGCACATGCAGCAAGAAAGTTGAATAACCATCATCGAAACCAGCTTGGACGGCGAAAAGGGAAACTTGTCGTTTCTTTCGGCCTTTTTAATTCTGAGCGGTCATGCTACACTAAATACCAATCACATTTTTCTAATATAAAAAAAATACACAAGTCATAGTAATATTTTTAAAAGACCAGGAAAATTTTAAGATTTATATCATTATTCAAATAGGTTTAATAAATTTGATTAATTAATAATATCAATATAAAAAAAACTAGTGACAATAAAAAAACCGTGAAAAAAATGACTAATTGAAAAAACAAAATGAAGCGCAATTATCAACAAATCAAACATCAAAAGAAAATTTTTAAAATAAATTCTAAAAAAAAAATCAAAAACATTTTATTCTAATTAGCATGTCAAACTTGTAACAAGGTCAACTCTCCAGCAAACAAAATAATGAAAGGATAAACATGTAAAAAAAGTGTGAATTTAGGTTACTCGACTATCTCGTTAACTAGGATAGGAGGTCATAATAACTCCATGTAGAGGAAAGCAACCAAACTCATGAAATTAAGGCTTATTAATATAATATTAATAGAATTAAAAAAGTATTTAAAAAACCCTAAAAAAATCAAAATTAAACTACTATAATCTTTGAAACTCATGATCATGAAACCGTAGAAGACAAACATATAAAAAACATGAAGCAAAATTCTTTAACTTGTTGCTTTCAAAAGAATTTTTGTAGTTTCACCATGTATTTAATTGTTTATTATTTGTTCAAATATTAAACTTCCCTTCAATTAAAAACATAATAACAAAAAACTATTACGATAAATACGAAAATATTCCTTTATTAGAAAAAGCTTTATACGAAAATATTTTTTGAAAAAAACATTATTTTAATATATTTTTAAATAAAAAATATTTTAAAAAATAACTTCAATTACACATCCAAAATATGGAGATACAGTGTTTTCCAAAAGGTTTTAGCTCTTTCGAGTTTCTAGTATTCAATAACTCACTTCAACATATGGATAAGGTCAGGGGGTCGTAGAGAGTGATTTTTTTAACAATAATTGTTTTTTAGTTTTGTAGAGTGTATTGGATCAATTATATGCTACACGTAAAAAAAATAGAAGCCCAGTTTGCGGATAGCCTTAATGGGCCTGTTTTACTTAGCAAAGCACAGCCCATATGCTCTTAAGATATGAGTTTATAGCTAGATCTAAGTAGATATGCAGGCCGAGCTGAATTTTATACAATATAAAAACCTAAGTGTTGTAAATGTCGGTTAATTATGTCTAAGGTCGTTCTACCATTGAGGTTTAATCAACATGTTTTCGTTAAAATATATTTTGTTATTTAAAATTATTTTTTATATTTTCAGATCGTTTTAATATACTTTTATCAAAAATAATTTTTAAAATAAAAACAATTTATTTTAATATATTTACAAACAAAAAATATTTTAAAAAAGAACCTTTTACTTCTTAAATATACCATTTCATAACCATTCGAAATCCAAACCCTTCACGAGATACTGGCATAGTAGCAGCGCAGCACGTGCCCACGTTAAAAGAAATTCAATTTTGCTAAATTATTATTTTTTAAAATAAAAAACCGAACCCAGCTTTGTTCTCTCACTACTTTCCTACACTTTCTTATCATCCAAACACTATAAAAAATCGAATCTCAAATCTCTCTCGCTATATCTCTGTCTCATAACAAAATAAACCCGGATTGCTCCAATAGATCGATCACCCCTCCCTGAACCCTAACTGGATCCAAGCACAACTCTCCGGGAACAAGTAACGCTAACGCCCACCGTGTGGGCAACAATTAACCCTCGACCAGAAGCCTCCTCGCCCAGAAACCAACCCGGTAAAGCAACGCCAAACAGTGATCTACTGTTATGAATGATCATTTCAATGTCTCCTTCTGGACAAGATTCCATTGCATAGGAAGCCTCTTTTTTTAAAGCACACCAGTGCTAGCCAATTCCTCGCTTCCACCTGGTGAATTGTTCCTCGAAGCCGTATCGAGTTTACTTATCTTCCTCGTTTTCTTTCACACCACTACTGCTCTCTTTACCATTTTTCCATGTTCTGTTGATCACCCACTCCCTTCATAGCTTTTGCTGTTCTTTTACCTCACCAAGCAGACATTTTTATTTTATTTTATTTTATTTGCCTTGTAAGATTGCAAAGATAAAAACTTTACCACCTTCTGAGCCACAATAGAGAACAAGATATGATTATTATTATTATTATTATTATTATTACTATTATTATTTTGTGTGTGTGTGTGAAGAGGAGATTTTGAAGAAAGAAAATTTTGGATTTGGGCAATTGAGTGAAAACTTTACCACCTTCTTTTTTTTTTTAATACAAGTAATTTTGTAAAAAATATTTTATTATCCAATTAATTGTTAATATAGACAGATATCTCTTCATCGATCGTTCTCGAATGTTTATAATACAAGGATCTATACAATCAGATTAATGATAAAAGGAATCAACTAATAAAATTTCAATAGTAAAGGATATCAAACACAATTAACCCTTTTATCTTAAGCATTGGTATTTTATACAAAATTATATAAATAATTTATATGTTTTGCTTTAATTCTTTCTTTAAAAATAATATTTTTAAAATTTTATCGTTAGATATTATGTTGGTTCGGAATTGGACTTTAGGCATATATGTATTTGTTATCATTTCTTTTCTCTATATCATATAATTAGATAAAATCGTCTTATTGAATTTAGTCAACTATATGATATAAGTCATATTTTTTTTCTGATCTGCATTGTAGGTCGGTTACCTATTCAATGCTGAACTTGACAGCCTCAAGGCTCATTTGCTCCATTTTCTAAAATTTAATGTAAATCATACCATAAAGTAATTTTTCATAAATTTGGTCTTCTTTAAGACTACAGTAACCGAATATGCTTGGGAATTCTCCTACCTCAACGTCTCCTCACATAGCTTTTCTAACCTTCACTTCAGCACGCCAAGCATATACCCTCCAATATTCTACTAAATCCTTTGCTAATAAATACCCCCACCAACTCATCTCTCTCCCCCATAACACACTCTTTACAATTCCCTTTTTCTGGTCTTGCACTTTTGAAACTTTGGTGAGAAAGTATAAGGAGTTGATTTTTTCGAGACACACAGTTTCAGACATAACAATGAAGTTCGGTAAGAGATTGAAGCAACAAGTGCAAGAAACTTTGCCAGATTGGCGTGACAAGTTTCTGTCTTACAAGGAATTGAAGAAGCTTGTTCGTTTAATTTCATCGGCTCCGCCCTTCTTGAACGGATCGAGTGAATATGGAAAGTCGGAGGCTGAGTTTGTGCGTTTGCTGAATAGTGAAATCGACAAGTTCAATGCTTTTTTCATGGAACAAGAAGAGGATTTCATTATCCGGCATGAGGTAAGCTCGTCTTTCTTTACCAGTTTTTCCTCTTCTTGCTGTCTTTCTTTCAAACTGAAGTAAGAGAGAAGATATGAAGTTGGATCAAGCTAGTTCTGGCGGATAATTAAGGGAGGCAAAGAAAGCTGAGTAAAAAGCTACTAGGCTAGCATGTTGGTTATACTTGTCAGCTTAGATAATGAAATTGATCATCCAAGTTTTTTTTTTAAAAAAAAATTAAATGGTGAGAGTTGGCCCGGCATGTTTGGAAAGTTATTGAAATTGTTTTTTAAAATATTTTTTTGTAATTGTATTAAAATAATATATTTTTTAAAAATAATTTTTGATATCAGCATATCAAAATTATCTAAAAACATCAAAAAAAAATAATTTAAATTAAAAAAATAAAAATTTAAAAAATATTTTTGAAACGCAATGCTAAACCGTTAAAAAAATATTTTTATATTAATGAATTTATAAATAACAGCTTGACAAACAATGCTAGTGAAATTTAAAGAAGGGTATGAAATTCATAAATGTTGTCTTACATTAAAAAAATCCGAGACTAGCGTATTTTAGCATAGTCAATAATGAATTTATTTACATTAAATAAATGTAGCTATTTTTTTATGATTGGCGGATGAACAACATTCTTCCGAGACTAGCGTATTTTGTACGATTCTTACCTCGCCGCTTGTCCTCTCGATTCTTAAAGTGTTTTACACCGCATTTCAACAACAATAATTTAAAAGGATATATATATTTTTTAGATTATTTTTATATACCGGTATAAAAAATAATATTTCAAAAATATAAAAAATATTATTTTAATACTTTTTATATAATAAAAATCATTTTAAAAAACAACACCAATTAAATTATTACTATTATTATTATTTATTTATTTATTTATAGCAGGATACTAGACACAACAAGCATGTATATATAAAATAACCTGGTAAGAGTAAAGTATACAGCACGTTTTGAAAACCCGCCACTGCGGGCCATTGAAGTGAGTACAGAAAATCTGTAAATGCAGGCGTTGAAGCAGCGGATTCAGAAGGTGATTGATACTTGGGGGGCCAGTGCAAGTCAGCCTTCGGAGGCAGAGTATAAAGAGCGGATGGGTAAGATTAGAAAAGACATCGTCAATCTCCACGGTGAAATGGTGCTCTTGGAGAATTACAGCAATATCAACTACACAGGTATTTACATTTTTGCCTAACAAGCTACTCAGAGAGCGCCCCCACTTTTAAAGATCAAGTTTTCAAAAACATCTCTTAAGGATGAATTAAATTCTAGAAAGGGGCTGATTACATTTGATTTATTAAACATCGGTGATAAATTATACCCCCACAATGTGATCTGGTAATCTGATGGCAGAAAGGCCACTTAACTTTACTATCCTCTAATCATCGAGATTGTAGTTATGTATTAATCTTGCATAAATAAAAGTGTGACGAGTTTATATATATATATATGCATGCAGGATTAGCAAAGATACTGAAAAAATATGACAAGCGAACTGGTGGATTGCTGCGGCTTGCGTTCATTCAGAAGGTGTTGGAGGAGCCTTTTTTCATCACCGATCTTGTCTCAAAGCTTGTCAAGCAATGCGAAAACATGATAGATTCAGTCTTCCCAGCAGAGGAAGAAGAAAAGGAAAACGAAGGGAGAGAAACAATAACAGTCGCCGGGAAAGGAATTCTTAGGAACGCAATTGCAGCTCTAATGACCATGAAAGAAATTAGAAGAGGCAGCTCTACTTACAGCCATTTTTCTCTGCCTCCTCTCAATTTGACAGAATCTGATCTCATCCCGTCATTCCAACTAAACTCTCCCATATCTGTTGCCCGATAAAATTGGATTTATGGACATTGTTATCGTTACACGACAGTATGGTTAACAATTTATTTTATACACACACATACCTTTTTTTATATGAGTAAGCTATATTCTGAAAAATATACTTTGTGAATCAATATGAGAGATAAAATTCTAGCTTTTATAAAAGATGTATGTTCTAAATTGAACTCAAAATTTGTCATACAGATTGTAAGTTTTCTGTCATTACATCATAGTTTTTAGTTTTTAGGGACACACACATATATATAAGCACTAATTCATGTGTTGCTGTGTTTTTTCAAAGATGCAAATGTATTAATTATTAGCGAGTACAAGTGTTTAATTTATCATAATAAAATAGTAAAAAAAAACTTAACATAAGATATAAGCGTAATCCAACACATTTTCTTGTATTTCACCATTAACTGTGAAATGTTATCTGAAAAATGACAGCCATGATACAGGTTGTATTTTCCTGTTTATGATCATTATGTTTGCACCCCCTCTCCCAATCCAAAAAGTGAAAAAAAAAACTAAACGAGATAGAATCATGATCCAGTTTCTGTGATAGAAAATTAATAGTATTAAACGTAACCCATCCTCCACCAACCACCTTGAGTCAACGGCAAGAAGTGACAAGGATGAGACTTTGAGAGATAAGGTAGATGAACAAGATGTGGTTGTTTCTCCATTGATAGAAGCAGCGTGAAGAGTAATTCAAGGAATCCTGTTGAAATCCAATCACTGTAAAATAAGAAATCAATTTGTAGAAGATAACATCAAGAATCCACGCACTTACCATAAAGAGCATGAGCTAAATCAGGCAACAGAGTGCAATGAAGAAGAATCCAGCAAATCTCTCACCAGCATTCATGAGCATGAGGGATATCTGGAAAGAGATAAAGAAGATCACGATTGAAGGGAAAAGATTAGGGAAATTAATATATATAGCCGTTGGTATATCTTATGTAAATCTTCACTGTAATTGAGTCTATATATACACTGTCATGTATAAGCCTGCGATTATCGAATAATAATATACAGCATCTTGCAAGCACTTTGCAATTCTACACAATTGAGCAACTACTCCTTTGAAATAGCTGTGTAATAGCATTAAAATAGAAATGATGATCTATGGAAGATCTTCTTTACTTCCACTACGGACTGTAAAGCCTATATATTAAGAGATTAATGAGGACTCTGTACTCACGTTATTGAATAAAAACACAAGCTTTTACAAATACTCTTTCCAGTCATATTTTCTTTAAATAACAGTATCAGCGGAGCCCATTTAAAAATGAATTCATGTGCAACTGTATGCAGGAGCTGTTGAGGCATCATTCTAGCAGAAGTCGAGTAGGCATCCCTTTCCTGTACATCATTCTAGCAGAAGTCGAGGATGTATCACCTTCATGTACATAATTCTTGTTGGCTTGGTAGGCATCATTATGGGGCACCTCGTGAAAGGGGCTTGACCAGTTTGTCAGTCATGTCTTATCTCTGTAGCGAAATAGTTGAAATATCAAATAGTTTTTCACAATATGTTTCAAAAATATTTTAAAAAAAAATTAAAAACTTTTTATTTTTATTTTTTATTTGAAATTAAAATTAAAATTAAAATTTTGTATTTTTAGATTATTTTCATGTGCTAATATTAAAAATAAATTTAAAAAAAATAAAAAAATACTTTCAAAAATAATTTCAACCATATTCAAGGGTTTGTAATTGCCGACGCCCAGATTTGCTCGATCATGCCCGGATTTGCTCAGTTATGACCGATTTCAAAAAAAAATTATCTCACTCCACCAGTTACTTTATGACACCACAGATCCAATGCTAAAAAAAAATGACATGTTCTATCACTAATTGGATTGAAAAACGATTCTCATTCATCCCCTATCGTTTTGTGTCCTTCTCTATGAAGTAACCATGGAGTAACACGTTCACAAGTTTAGAGGAACATCTCTTGGGCAACTCTTTCTCGTACCATCATCACCAGTGCTTGACAAAACAAAGAAGTAGAGGCTAATTGCTCAAGGTTTTCCTAAAGTTTAAGAAATATTGATCATCGACCTTTCAGACTGCTTCGAGGAGTAATCTCAGATTCTCAGGCAACGGGCGGAACCATTGCGACCAGTGCCATCAGGTGATGGCTCTGGTACTGATAATGACTGGTCGCCCGCAATCAAAGCATTAGCTTAACCGTAGCTCAGCCACCTTGCTCAGGTTTCATTTGGATCCTAATATCATATTGAGCAGGGAAGCGAAGAAAATGCCAGGTTTCAATTTTCAATGCATTGCTTCTTTCATAGCTTATGAAGGGTAGAATAACAAGCTTTTGAAGTCAGAAATCGCTAAATAGAAGTCACACTGAATAACCATCCCTGTTTTAAAATTATGCGGAGGAAAGATCCTTACATCAGCCTTCCTATTATTGACAAGTTGTGAATAAGCTCTTCATCCACTGGAAAACTGATTTCGGAGGCAATCAGAAACATAGAAAATGCCTGCAAAAGGAAAAAAGAAATTCATAACTCATATGATCCATGCGGCCATCTTTTTTAGCAGGTTTTAATAGTACTCAGTAGCACATCAGTTGACCGACAAGGAAATTTCAGCCTCGAAAGAAAACAAAGAACACTTCTCGTGTTGACATTATGTTTTCCAGTCACTAATTCTGTACATGCATATTCACCATTCCCAGTTAGCTGCCAATTAATAGCTTTTGCCTCCTTTCCTTATCCAATCATACAGCAAAAACTGCACCTGCTGATGACCAGAAAAGGGCACCTCCGATAAATGCAACTGTAATAATACCACTACATCAATCTCTACAACCTGATTTTTTCAAGTCACGGACTCATAACTGATATATCTAGCTACTTGATAATTGGGACAGGGAATGTAAGAGTTACAAATGCTGTGGAAATGTTTTTAGAGAAAGCATATCACACAAAATGTAACACTACCACCGCAAGTCTTATGGCCCATATTGTATTTCACTTTAAATATAATGAAATGAGATATCTAAGGATAACCTTCATAGTCATACTACCCACACCACTGCTATCATTCTTGATAACTGATTGGAAATCTTGGATTGCTGTTTCAACTTCAGATAATCCCTAACATTACGAGTAACTGTTTTGGCATCATCTAGCCTCCCTACCTACACAAGCAAATTATACAAGCTTCACGAATGTAATCCTTGTTAGAGAATAATATAAATTATATTATGAGGTCATCAAGCACAAGGTGGTGTGATTCTTCTAAGTTTTAAATCTAAAAAACTTTCACTTGAAGGTGTATGTTAGAGAATAAAATAAATTATGTTATGGGATATCTGTAAAACATACTTTATATAATCGAATGCTAAATATATATAGCAGCGGAAATTTAGATTATAAATACCTCCAGTCATTGTTGCCCCAAGTACTAAAAAATAAATTCTCAATTGCAACAGCAACAAAGCTTTTCCAAATCAGAACAACAATACAACTTTAAAATAATAATTTTTTTTACGAGAGGAATCTTCTGATCTATTATTTATACAAGCTATTATTTATATGGATCAGGGACCCCACTCATTAATTTATTTTTCAATTTTCTCCTTCCATCAACGAGATAATTAGCCATGATCAATCAATTGATCCCCATGACCTATCTTCATGGTCATGGGTTTGCATGATCAAGAACATGGATGTGTCATGAGAGGCACAAAAAGTAATTTCCAACCATATCATCTAACATCTTAAATTTTTAGTTGAAATAGTAACATCTGAAGATGTTTGCACTGAAAAAACAAGGGGCTTTCCACAGCACATTGCATATAACCAGTGCAAGAATAAATCCAGGAGCACTTGCAATGTAGAGTATTTTCCTCCACATCAAAAAAAAAAAACTATTCTGTTAAGCTAGAATAATAATGTCTCCTTTGAAAACCTATGAAACAAGTATATGTATGCTTATGAATGCAGGTTAAGAAGCAAACAGCTGATGCTAAGCCCAGCTCAATCATGCAAAACTGACTTCCATTGGCCTCGCTTTACATCGTAAAACTTCTCAGTTTTAAAGAAAACCATCCTCGAAAAGGAAAAAAAAAAGCACGTGCAACTAAGAGAGATAGCAAGCAGAGGAATCCATATCATCAATGAAACTCAATTTTATCATGTCAAATACACAACTTGGGTATAATAATTTTACAGGAAAAAAATTAAATTATAAAATTTAATTTTTAATCAATTCAATGTTAAATAATAAAATTCTCAATTGCAGCAGCAGCAAAACTTTTCCAAATCAGCAACAACAATACAACTTTAAAATAATAAAAGTTTTACGAGAGAAATCTTCTGATCTATACCTACCAGCAGTCGTAGATGGAGTATACAAGCTATTATTTATAGGTAGATCAGGGACCCACTCATTAATTTATTTTCCAATTTTCTCCTTCCATTAAGGAGATAATTAGTCATGATCAATCAATTGATCCCCATGACCTATCTCCATAGTCATGGGTTTGCATGATCAAGAACATGGGTGTGTCATGAGTCAACTCAACTTACTTATTAACCATTATTCTCGAGCCATGAAATTGAAATAACATAATAAAAAATAAACAAAACAAAACCATAAAGTATACTTTTCAATCAATCCAAGATTAAATAATAAAATTAAAAAAAAATATTCATCCGAGTTAATCCAATGAATCTGCTATTCATGCAATGAGAATATGATAACACATTAAAAGATATATTGAATCACAGAAATTTAAAATAAAATATTATTATAAGAAGGAGTTGAGTACAACTCGCTTATGCAATTTATAGTTAATAACTTGTGTAGTCGTCAATGACTATTATAGTTGAGGTTGTCCGCAATCATCGGTGTCTAATTGAAAACCAACTTTTCTTTCATTGCATGAAACAAATAAGGTGGTCATAGTTAAATATGACTAGAACTATAATTAGGAGAGATTATACTTATTTAATACTTCACGATTGCTCCTAGAATGAGTTCTTCACCTGTATATTATTTATATATCTAGAGAAAATATAAAATAATTATCAGATTATTGTATCATAATAAGATACTCTTTGACTTTACCAAGCCTATAGTCAAGTACCAAGCACTTGTAATTTCTTCGCTAGACAATTTATTTGAGTTGTTTTGGTGTATGTTAGGTAAGATGATATATATTGTTTTTTAAAAGTATTCTTTAATTAAAATATATAAAAATAATTTTTTTGTGTTTTTTTATTTTTAACATAAGAATTATTACAAATATATTTAAGAAACAAGTGAAAACATAAAAACAAAAAAAAAATCATTATGTAGAGTTCAGTCATAAGCTCACTTATTTGAAGAATATCATATAAGTATCCCGAGAACAGCACACATCGTGTGATTATGATCACTTGATCATGACGCTACACGATAGAGGGGTAAAGTATCAGTAAAATGAGCAAGTACCTATGTCTGAATTTACGACAACGGACGAGGCAAATGTGGGAGCCACAACTTGTTCCTTTTCTATCCGTAGATCATGGATTTAATGATCAAGGAATTGATACTCTCACCGTACACATGGCCGCATAGGATTATCACCCGCCTGTTCTTGTTTCGGGCTCCTATGAAGGAGGGTATGACACGTGTCTACCACACTTGTCATTGTCTCTCATCAATTAAAATGAACGAGACAATCTTTGGTTCCGTGTTTGGTACACTCAATGAACCGATAAATTGATCAATAAATTTGGTTGGTTAGTTGAAGTTAACCAAAGTTTTTTAAATATTTTTTCATCTTAGTATTAGATCAAAATATCATTCAATTCGTACTTAGAAACCCATGTTTTTTTAGAAGACATGTTACCAATATTTAGATTTTTTTTTGCACTCAAGTTTCTAATAAGACCCGTGGTGTAGCGCACGCTGATAGGTTATTACCTGCTAATTTCTAATTGGATCATTAATATTTAATATATTATCTATATTAATATGTTTATTTATGAGGGGGGAAATGAAAGATTCTGGCAATTGGGTATTGTACAAAGCTTTCATTTGAATAGAGTTTGTAAAATAATGTTAGTCACCATTGTTTTTTATTCAAAATTCCAGCAATTTGATCGTGAATATTTTCTGGATTTCATCTCATTAATAATTGATTTTATTCAGAAGATGAGGGAACCTTATATATATATCTTACATTGTTACAAGTTTTCCATGTAGAAATCATGGTTGTTAGGACAGAACGTGCTGTTGGCGTATGACCTGTTAGCAGAACTTGTTGGAGACAACCCTCGACAATTCCAAACATTTCTACGTTTTTTTTTTTTTTTTTTTTTTGTAAGATCTTTGAATTGGAAGATTTGTTGGCAACAGGCAATACACATGTTGGAGAATTGAGCCACCCCTCGACAATTCCTTCCTGCTCGTAATTTATTTATTTATTTATTACTGCACGCATATATATATATATATACTTTGCCACCATCGATTTTTATGGCTACCCCGAAACCTTTTTTAAAAAATCGGGTGCCCTCTAGCTCTAGGTGAAAGGGTAGGAATGCTTTCCCGATTGGACCACCTCTTTTGTCCCGTCACTGGACCACAAGATGCACAAGTAACAGTGCTCCTCAATTATCGGAGGTTAACACAAAACATCATTGTTAACGACCATATTAAGGCTGTCAATTTGCTGGACCATTCGAGAGTACGCATTCAGAGTTCATCGAGCCGACGGTCATGGCTTTCTATTATTAAATTATTTTGAGATATAATATAGACGAGGGGTCCAATCCATCTCCCTCACTCTTTTTCAAACGCAACGTGGCTTTTATCATGTGATAATGCCATTGGTGCTCAGCTAAAGTGTGTTTTTTATCTTGTGTTAACGAAGACGAAGAGAAAGCAACAATGGACTTGAATAACCATGCAACTGTCCAATGATACAGGGACCCATGTGACTTCCATGGAAGGGAGGGATCAAGAAATAAAGAGAATTTATTTAAGAGTATAATCACTATGAACATCAGAAACAAGAGAATTTGCGACTGCTAGTCTTAGCACACTTTGGACAAGTTAAATTTTTAAGAGAAGATACGTAATGAATCGAATTGAGGAAGAAACCTACTCCAACAAAACTGCCATAGATTCTTGATTTGAAAAGGGTTGATCGTGTCTTCCACATCTTGTATGCCATGTTGTCAGGCGCACAGCAAACAATTACCACCTTAAAACACAATTGTTAATTTCGTTCTGTTTCGATGGGTGAGCTAAAATGTTTAGTATCAGTTAAAAAATAAAATAAAATAGTATTATTTTTATCTCATTTTAAATTTCAGTCTGTTTTGAAATTTTCAACCAAATACCGGTCGAAACATACCAGTTTTGTTCCGTCCCGGCCAAATAGTGTCTTTTTTAAATAATAAATAATTTTACAATATCAATCATATTTTTTAATCCAACCGTTAGATTAATAAAAAAAATTACAAGGAGTCTCTTGATATATTTATATATATTATATTAAAATTTCAGAGCAATCAAATAATATAATAATCTTACCAGATTGATGATGATATTCTCATAATATTATATATGTTTATAATTTAAACTATTTTTTAAATAATATATTTAATTTATATATATATATATATATATATAAACAGTATAATCTTAAAATGGCACATCGAGACAATTCAAACCAACATATTTCATTCCAATAAAATAATAAAAAAAAAAACTTACAGGTTTGCCTTAAAACAGCAATGAGCAAATAACTAGAGTGACAGAAACTGAGACCTGTAAACCCATCCAGTTACTAAAGTCTTCATTTACTTGATTGGAAATAATAGGCCTCGAGCACATACGCAATCGGCAAAAGTGAAACAGTGAACAAAATTTAAAAAAAAAAAAGAAATTAAACTGGGGGTTTTGAGATCTGCACCTTTGAACCAATATCCAAAATGCTAATTATCATTTATAACAGCTCCAGGCAGAAGCTGATACGAGGTCCTTCTGTTGCCAGCAAAGAACAAGTGAAGACTGCTTCTTTTCAACATGGAAGCCCCTAACAGGAGTGCGTTGCAACAAATACTCGGCTTGTGACTCAGTAAAGTTACTGAAAGTCAATGGAGTGAAACCAGACTGCAAAAACAGACTCCTCCAAGGAGGAGTCCTATGGAAGCAACCTCGTCGGCCCAGTACCATTTTTTCAATGTCTGGTTGGACCAAGAACCTCTCAATCTTTTGCAGTATATCTAAGTTCACATTCACAGCATCAAGTGATTCGAGCAGGCTTGTATAAGACTGAATGGCAAGATTTATATGGTGAGCGAATGGGAGATCACTTCGGTCACAACCTCTGTCCAAAGAGACCACGACTTTGGGCGAGAGCTGCTTTACAAAGCGAAGCACCAGAGGAAGAGTTGACGGGTAATTTGAAAAGGAGCCAACTGGAAGATTGATAGCAGTTACTTCCTTGTCCAATGTGCAAAGATTCATTGGCCAAGAACCAGAGCTCAAGGATTCGAGGCTTAAAATCTCAAGCTCGAATGGCATGTTGATTTCACTAGCAAAGATTCTTAGATTTTCTTGAGTGAAACCAAGCTCAAGCTCATCACGCGAGGAAGGAGAAACAAAAGCAGTGATTTTAAGAGAAGGGGCGCCTCCATTCCTCAAAGCCAGTTCTTGCATAAGAGAAGCCCACTGCCCACCATACCCAATATCAAAATCAACAACGTGAATTCTGTCAAACCCCTCAAAAGCCTCAAGAAGGGCTTGGTTACAAGTAAAATTCGCAAACTGAAGGATTGGTGAGATCTCGGAGAAAGATTTATAAGCACCAATCTTGAAAATCAGGTTAGAAGCAGTACCAATAGAGTTGTTATTGTTCACATTGAGAAGTAACTGCAAGGCCTCCTTGAAGTAAAAGGCAGTCCTTTGATAAGGCTTACCGATTGGAACAGAGAGCTGGTGATTGAGCCGCGCCAATATCCCTTGCGCAAGTACCGGATTCCCAGTTTCGATCAGCTCTGCTGCTTGGCATACCGGGTTTATTATTGCCTGTTGAAGCTGCTGCTGGTTTTCCAATTCATCACTTGCAATTTTCTGCTTCGTAACCATTCCCTGCCTTTGCTGCTGCATCATTTGAAACTGATGACTCTGCTGCTGCTGTCGTGGAAGAAACAGCTCTGGAGGCCTCAAATCAAAGACTTTGGGCATATAATTTGCTCCAAGAGGCCTAGCATTCAGCAAATGATGCTCTTCTAATTGTGCATATGACAATGGCAAAACCACAGCAGGGTTTTGCACAAACTGATGTTGATTTTGGTTGATTATTACCCCAGGATTCAAAATCTGAGGCTTCTCGTCTTGATCAAATGCTGCCTGCTGCTGGTGTTGTTGAAACAAACCTGGCAAAAGATTGATTCCTAAAGTGAACAAAACAGGATTTGGTATTGAATTTTGGTGAAGACACGACCAATGTTTAAATTTTAGTAACTTTGTGGCTAACGAGAGGGAAATCAAGAGAAGTACCATGGAATGAAGAAGGGTCAATATTGTTGCTGTTGACAAACAAGTTGGCACTTGCTGTACACACATTAGGTACTTCAAAGCCAAAGACTTGATCTAATACACCGAAACCCGATGCATTAAGCTCCATATCTTGAGACCTACTTCCACCTTGTATCAGCTTGTTAAGTCCTAAAGCTGGGTCCTCAATATCACCCATAATTAGCCTTATTATGGACTGTTCTTGACTAGGAGACCCTGGCAACACACTCTCCCAGTCCTCCATTCCAAGTTGCGGACCGCATTTTTCATCTACACTAAGGCTGCTTCCACCAGCAGCTCCCACGCCGTTGGTGGTTCCGGTGGAGGCTCCCCCGCCTTGAAAAGAAGACAATGTTGAGGAGGATGGTGGTGGGCTTTGTCTAACTATTGTGTCAAGCACGGATGTGGGCTCAGTACTGCCCACAAGAAAATCACAACTTTGTTTGCTGTTGTTGTTTTGCCACTTGTGGTGGTGTTGATGGAATGGATCTGGAGAGGAAGTAGTAGAGGAGGAGGAGGAGGAGGAGGAGGAGAAATCAAACAGCCCCTTCCCTTGAGAGCCCTCGCAGGGTAGAGACATGGCCTTCATTTAACAATATCAAGAACTAATTAAACCAAGATATCTGCAGTGTATTTTTAAGAGAATCAAGATACTACCCCGCCCCACCATTACCAGCTACGACTAACTCTTTCAGGGTTAAATGCAACAGGAAAGGAAAAAAAAACTTTTAAAATCAAAATCAGATTTTTTTAGAGGAGAGTAGGAGACAAGTTAGTAAATGTACAAGAGAGGTCAGGGGGAAAAAAAGAGAAAAAAACATTGTGGACACACAGAGAGCTTAAAATAAAGCGTCTCTTCTTCTTCTGCTTCTTCTTCTTGGGCACTCATCTAGCTAGCTCATTTTTTGATACCATCTTTTATCTCCATGGTTCTTCTAAGTGAGTTATCTTTTTTGGGTTTTTTTCGCTACTTCTTCTCTTGCCTTCTTGTTGTGGCTTTGCCGTGCTCTGTCCTGCTCCTATTTTCTGCCGTCGATGCGTGCAAAATGAAAGAGTGGTGAAGTCCTGTTCAATCCCCTCTCCCTCGTTTTGCTGTTTCTCTTTCTCTCTCCCCGCCTCTTTTCTCTCTCTATAGTTTCTTTCTAATTTAATTTGTGCAATATATAAATTTTTTATGTGGCTTTTGTCTGTAGATTGTAAACGTGGCTATCACTTTTGTGGGTTTTCTTGTTGATCGTTATCCCACTCTCACTTCCATCGCGAGTGTAAAAAAAGAAAGCTGCTTTGAAAAAACAAATAATAAAAATAATGGGAAAAAAAGTGGTAATGATTGGCATGTGATTGTCGTTGTTATAAAAAATAGGATATTTATTATAGCCAAAACATTGCATTTTTTTATTATATTTTTAATGATTTTTTGAGACTATTTTAAAAAAATATTTTTTTTATTTTTTATTTTAAATTTTAAATTTTTGTGTGTGTTTTAAATTATTTTAATGTGTTGATGTTAAAAATTATTTTTTAAAAAACAAAAAATATTATTTTGTGCATTTATGAACAAAAATCATTTTGAAAAGTAATATCAACTATATTTCCAAATAGATCCTTAATTATTGGTAATTTTTTAATCAATTATATCCTTTTCAAACTCAAATTAAAGTCTAATTATTTTGAATTTGTTAAGCAATAGTGATATTGAAAGAAAATAGATTAAAGTGAAAAAACAGATAAAATAGATGACAATTTAAAAATTTGTGAGCAAAAAATCACTTTTATCATCATACTTTTTAAAATATAATTTTTTGGTCACTTCTTTTAAAAAATTTAATTTTAGTCTAAAAAATTATTTTTCTTAGTTCTTGATTTGAGAAAGTAAAAAAATTGTTGAATTATGGTGCTAAAAAGAGAAGTTTCGGTCGACACGAATTCCAACCATGAAAAAAATAGATTTTAATGTTAATAAATTTCATTTAATAAGAAAATATTATGTTATGCGTTCTTTATAATTTAATTTGCTTGAGATTATAGATATTAGCTCATGTTAATTTTGAATTTTGAAAGGATTTTTTATGGTATGTACGAGTTTATTAAGATATTCAGAGTATTTTACAAATATTTTAAGTAAAAGTAGATCGCAAAATGGATTACAGGTAAAAAAAACCATCCATCTTAATTTTTCAAACAATATTATAGTCGGGATCTAGTAAGAAAACAGATTACATGAAGTGTATTTTTATTAAAAAAGAAATTGAGACGGAAGATATTACCAAATAATAATAATAATAATAATAATAATAAGGGACACCAAGCGCAAGCATGCTCTTTCAAAATGCACCAGGCAAACAGGTTTGGCAAATAAACATAAAAAATAAATATGTTTTAAAAAATAAATTAAGGTTTTTCTTAGTAGGTGATAGAGGCGTACACTCAATGAGAGCGCGTGAGCTTCTCATTCTGTTTCCTCTCTTGTTAATATTTTTCTTTTACAGCGTAAAAAGCGATCTAATTCAGACTGTTTTTGTAATTTATTCATAGCCCCGTAATACCCTTACCAGCCTCCTCTTGCTTACGAGGAGGGAATGGTGAATATAGGGGTATTTAAGTAAGCCTGTGGAAACAGGTTCTGCTAGTCAGGATTTTGAAACTGAATCTGACGTCCAAGATAATGAGGGAAGGCTTGAGTGGGGTTTCGAAAATATCGATACAGATTCAACGGTTAAGATGTTTTTTCTAAAGCTAAAAATGGGTGGATGTGATCTTACTTTATTTACTTATATTTACATGCATAGGCCCAAAAATAGAAAAATAATAAAAGAAAAAGAAAAATCAGCTTTGGGTCCCAATTCCATGGTCGGAGATTGACCGGTGGTCTAGTGTGGTCGTTTGATGGACTGTCCCTTTCTTGTTGCTGGTAAAAAGTAAAAAAAAAATCAGTATCATGTACGAGAAAAATTATATCTCTTTTCTAGCTATAAAATAAATAAAAAATGAATTTTCCCAAAATACAAAATAGTTATTTCAATATTACGTGATTGAGATTATTTTTTAAAATATTTTTTATTTAAAAATATATTAAAATAATATTTTTTTTTTAAAATAATTTTTGATATCAGCATATAAACTGGATCTAAAAACACCAAAAAAATTAATTTAAAATAAAAAAAATATTATTTTTTTTCAAAATTCTTTTGTAACATAGTGCCAAACACCCTCAGTAATACAACCATGTTTGTTTTTGCATCTCAAAAAAAATATTAAACAGTTTTTTATATATTTTAAAATTATTATCAAAATTATTTTAAAAAAAAATTAAAGATATTATTTTAATATATCTTTAAACAAAAGTTGTTTTAAAAAACAATCACCAACATACTAAAATAAAATATATATCTTATTTTTTATTTTTACCAAGAATATTCAAATTTGATAGTCAAAAATAACAAAAACAAATACGATAAGCTAATTTACAATTGGATTAGAAAATTGAAAGTTGATCCTGGTATAAAATCTTAACATGAACTATAATATAACATACACGTGTATAATACGGGATTCAAATGGAGAGTTGTTGTCAACTGAATATCTTCCCACCACATTATTCTACAAACCAGAGAATAAAAAATCAATTCATTACAAGCCTAGACGAGTAATCAATGTGGAGCCATAGAGGATATATATATATATATATGTTTGTGCTTTCAAATAATAAAATAATATATGAATCATGAGTCATTGATTTAATTAGGTTCAACCAACTATATTAATTTAATATTATAATCATAAATGACATTTATAATAAATAAAAGAAAAATAACTAAAATTTATTATTACAAATGAGATGCCAGTTTCACATCCGAGAGAGAAACAAAAGGTTAATTGAAGACTCGGAGGGTGTTTGGGAGAACTTTTTGAAAGTTCTTTTGAAAAAATTAAAAAAAAATTATTTTTATTTTTTATTTTAAATTAATTGTTTTTGATGTTTTTAGATAATTTTGATGTGCTGATATCAAAAATAATTTTTTAAAAATAAAAAAAAATATCATTTTGATGTATTTCTAAATAAAAAATACTTTCAAAAGCAATCACAATCACACTCTCATTATCATTTTATCGTGGACACCACTTCACCATAAAAAATAGCTTACAAAAATGGTAATTCATCGTCGCTCTACCGTGAACACCATTTTACCATAAAAAAATAATAAAAAAAGCTTACTAGAATGGTTTTAATGTCATTGTGAAGGTTGTATAGCAACACCAAAAAGATTGCACTTGCCATCAAACACAATGATCTAAAAAAAAACCAAATAAAATATCATCAATTGAGCATTTAAAGCTCATGTTTACTCAATTAATTCAATTTAATTTTAAAACAAAAATTCTTTTAAGATATCTTATTTAAAAAAGAATGACATGTATAAAGATTTGAGATAACATAAGTTCTTTTAAAATTAGTGAAAAATTATATATATGAAAAATAACAAAACTCAATCTCTAGTTAAATAAATGGTGAGCTATGAAAATGAGAAATAATATAAGCTTAAAAGGGGGGAAATCAAGCAAATTCGGACAAAACTTCTAAACCTAAGTTAATCTTCCAAACTTTTTCAAGAGATGCTCAATTTTTAACTAACTTGCTATTGAATGATGAAACTATAAAAAATATTAATTTAAAAAAATTGTCAAAGTAAAAAAATCATAATTAAGATAGTAAGAAAAAAAATCTGATAGAGAACCAAAATCTAAAAGGATCATGATATCATAAAAAATAATTATTTCAAAAAATTATCTCAAACAAACAAATAGAAATTAAAATAATAAAGACCAAGTTTGAAAGATAAAAAAATTTGGAGGATGAAAATAAAATAAAAATTCGGGCCAAGTTTTGCATGTTATTTTGGCTTAAATTATATTTTTATAATTATTAAAATACAAAATTATTTACAAATCAAATTAATTATAACTTAAAAACTAGAATGAGAATACAAAAAAATCCATAAATGTTAGTTCAAGATTTTTTATTTCTAAAAATAACTTAGTTATAGTAATGTTATTTAAAAAAAGGTAAAAGGGCCGAGCTGTTCTCAATTAATTGATAATAATTTATAGTGAAAAGACTGTATTACCCCCCCAATATTCAGTTCTATGATTTTCCCTTGTAGAGTCAAATTTATAATCTTGCTGTATCAACCTAAGTGAAGTTGGTCTATGTTGTGGACTACAAAACCCTATAGTCTTTTAATAAAATTGCAGAAATGGGTTTCTAGTGTGTTGCTGGCTTGTATTTACCTTTTCTTATTTCTAACGAGGAGGCCGGGGCACGATCGGTAAGTTGAGGTTCTGATAACTTCTATTTTTATTTTTTGTTTCAAAGCTTGGCCTTTATAATTTCATTTTTCAAGACAGATAAACTCTGTAAAGCGACTTTGATCTTTTATGAATGATGTGTTATATAATAATATGAATTATATTTAATAGTTTTATTTTATAATTTAAGTTTTTAGGCGAGTCATTGACATGATATCAGAATTTTATTGATCTAATATTCAAGAATTTGAATCTCATCGTCCTCATTTTATTGATAAAAATTAAACATAAAATAGTATGAATTTATGCAAGTTTCAAGCTCAAAGAGCTTTCACTTAAAAAAGTATATTAGAAAATAATATAAATTATATCTTGAAGTCTTAATTAATAATTTAATTTCTTAGGTGAGATAGCTCTTAACAGTATTAAATTTGTTTTTTCTTTTTTTTTTCTTCCAGACAAAATTACCCTTAAAAAAACTCGTCGAAACTTGTTGCCATAAAAAAAAGAGTCTCGAGTATAGAAATAAACTCGATTAATTAAGATCCTTAAAGAATATTTAGTCTCAACTGGGTCTTAAAAGTTTCATTTTCATTAATCCTCCATGGAGTTCCCGCATCCAGTACAGTTAATGAATCCATGGTTTTTAAACGTAAACGTTTGTCGAAGGATCAGTAAAAGAAATATATTTTATGAAGTGAATTCATATTTTCTTATTAATATATCTTATGAGGAAAAATATGTTTATTAGTAGTATATTTTATTTGAGGTGGCTAGTGGGAAGTGGGGACTAGTTGGAATGCAGTCTCATCCCTTTGATTGGGTGGGAAAATGTTGTTTTCACCGGCATATCGCCCCTAGCTAAAGTTTCAACCATGGATGTTTGTGGTTGTATTACAGTAAGAAAATCTTCTTCATCGTCGTCAAGGTCATGATTAAGAGCGATTTCAGTTTATAATCGAATTGAAATTATTTCATTTAAAAATTTTAAAAATTTGAATGATTACGTGAGGTTTTAAAATATTATTTATATTATTTTTTAATATATATTTTTAAGTGAAACTATTTCATCTAAAATTTTAAACGATTATGTGAGGTTTTTAAAATTTATATTATTTTCTAACACACACCTTCAAGTAAAAAAAAAATGGATTTGAAACTTGCATATATGTTCATACTACTTTATACTTAATTTTTATTAGATAAAATGAGAGTGATAAGATTTGAACTCATGACCACTAGGTCAACAAAAACTCTGATATTATATCATGAAATCATCTTATCTAAAATCTTAAGCTGTTAAATAAAATCACAAAATATAATTTATATTATTTTCTAACAAATATAAAATAATTAACTACGACGAATAGCTAGCCAAAGTTTCCAAAAGAGTAGTCTAGTCACTTAAAAACATCAAGTCCATGACTGCAAAGATAAAGAAATTCATTGCTTGTAACTGATGATATACAAGCCTCCCTCAATATTCATGAAGAAATCAACCACCACTCTCACAAACATGTCAAACATTTTATTTTCGTTTAAATGGCATGCCATGTGATTAGAACATTGCATGCAATGGATAATGACACTCGCAGAAGATCACCTAGATACATATTTAGAATGAATTAATTAGTCACTTAAAACCTAGCATTAAACAAATTATATATATATAGCACTAGCTGACCAAATAATTAAGTTGGTGCAATTATCCTGCACAGGTAATGTGAGCATCAAAATGATAAAAAAGAGAGCTTCGTCTTGTAATTTCAACAGAAACAAGAAGAAGATTAAGATGAGGAGTCCTTGGCCAGAGATAATCATGAGTCATGACATTGTAATTAATAGTTAGCGATGCAAAATTAATTATTTATCATTTTGATGTACATCAACTAAAAGGATAGAGGCTCTAGCCAGTACAGTAAATCTAGAAGAGCCTTTATTTTCCAGATAATCTGATATATGATGTTATAGCTATTATGCAGGAGGCAGCGATCATTCCATCAAAACTAGGGCTCTCCTGATCAGTCCCTCTGACTTCACTCTTCATCACTCTTTATATAGCACTTGGGATTTTTTTGGCTGACAGAGAGACTTAATTATAGAGAAACGACGTAGGTTTACAAGATAACCTTAAAAAACCTGGGTTTTAAGTAGTCAGTTATGGGAAGGAGGGTGAGTCTTTGGTGGAGCATAATCCAGGTTGAAACCAGGATGTCTTTCACCACCTTTCTTTTGAGGCACACGCCAAGTAGCTGAAACAAGAGAGTACTCGTTTTTAGCATCACCTGGATTTTTCTCTATCTCATCGACTGAGTCCAACTTCTGTTTGGCTTTTGAGTCCTTCACCTTCTGAGCATTATCACCCAACCGAGTCTTTGCAATGCCATCTTTTTTTGCTGCTCCAAATTCTTTTGACGAAGAGGACTCCACTGTGGGCACTGCAGTAACCGAAATCTCCTTCTGATAATTCTGCAGAAGACCCAGGCAATGTCATTAAAAATATTCAGCACAGCATTCAGGGAATTATAAATTAAAAAGAAAAGAAAAACCAGCAACTTCATGCACCAACCTGATTGGTTTTCATGTGAAATTTCTTCTCAGGGTTATTGTTAATGTCAGCGAGCGGTCTGGCATTACATGCATGCAAAGAAAGGCATAAAAGTAAAAGAAGAAAATAGCAAGGATATGCGATCACTGACATATTAAGGAAGACAAGGTTTAGCAGCTGAATAGAGATTGTTTTAAGGTCTTAAAAATACAAGAAAAGCTTCCTAAATATGATCAGTGCTGGTGAGTAGTTAATTAGGGCACGAGCACTGCTGTTATACCACCCACAGTTAAATCAATTGGGTCCCCAGACTCATCTCCCACCAGAGAAACAGAGTGGTTTAGAGCCTCGACAGTAGATATATTGGGGAGAGAAGAAAAGAGAGATTTTCCTTACAAAAATATCACAATATATATATAATTAAGAAGCAAATGGAAGGAGGAGTAGAATATGGAATGTTAAATTAAAATTGACAAATTCAAGAAAGCTAGCTAGTGCAGCTAGCCCTCATCGATCATTGTTTCTACCGAAGAACTCCATTCCTTGTCTTGGTGTTAAACCTTCGCTCTTGGCATGCTTCCTGCCTCCTTGTTTCTTGCCTTTTTTTTACCTTGAAAAACTTGTAATGAATATTTTACGAGTCATATTATACTGTATTGTTAATGAAAAGTAGGCTGCCTTTTTAGTTTATGCTTATTATAATCGATCCTTGTGTGTCAATCTGTGTATAATGATTAATTTAGATTACCTTGCTTGAAAAAAACAACGTTAGCAAAGGAAAAGAAAAAAAAAAAGAGACAGAGGCAGCCAACATCCGTAACATTGTTTGACGCCTACATCCATTTTAAAAGGTACCAAGCATCAATACATAAATCTTGAAGTGCTACATAGAATAGGGTAAATTCTCCATTGTCTTGGTAAATGCAATGTGCCTTCGATACTTGTCTTTTCAGATGTTTTATACTGGAAAATAGGTGTGCAGTCACTCCACATTTGTATTATTTTCAGGAGTTTGGTTGAAATTGTTTTTAAAATATTTTTTTATTTAGAAATACATCAAAATAATATTTTATTTTATTTTTAAAAAAATTATTTTTGATATCAACATATAAAAATGATCTAAAATTACCAAAAAAAAATAGTTTTAAAAAAAATTCAATTATTTTTAAAAATATTTTTAAAATGCAGTGTCAAACACTCCATCAGCGTAAACCGGATTCGACTCGTATATTCTTTATGGAGGAGCTGAAATGGTCTGAACATAATCGAATTGATGATAAAATATGCTGCACTTACACCTCTATTTTGTGAAAGAGGTTAAGCATTTGTCTTATCGGATCATCAACAGTTAACTTAAATTGATACTCAAATTCAACGAAAGGCCTTTAATTTCCAAATCCAAATGAAAGACCTGCAGCGGGAATGTGTTTATTAATGGGAAATTATTTCCAAAATAATATAAAAATTATCTTCAATCTAGTAATATTCTTCTAGAAAAGTAAGTGTATGTTGAAATTTACACTCAGAATCATATCAGATTCAGAACTACTATTTATGTGTTCAGAAAGCTCATTTAATTAGAGAGCTATAAATAATAAATGTGTTCGTTTTACAGAAAAGATATGAAAAACAAAATATTTCATGAATTTGTTTTTTGAATTAGAAGATCAGAAATACATGTGAATTGTCTAGTCTTGAATTAAGATATTATATATTTTTCACATAAAAATAAATCTTCTCTTTATAAATTTGAGGTGTTTGATACTATGTTTCAAAAATATTTTTTAAAAAAATATAATTTTTTATTTTATTTTAAATTAATTTTTTTAGATTATATATATTTAAAAAAAAAATCATTTTAATATATTTTTAAATAAAAAATATTTTCAAAAACCGGTCTTCTCCAGCATACACGAAATCTTAAATATATACAGACATGTGGATGCATCTCGGATCTGGATTTGTGCATTTATGTAAAAACTTTTAACCAATTTTATATGAATTAAACAATTAAACGAGTGATCATCAAGCGTTCACAGGATCATCAGAACATAGGAGGGCCCAACGAAAGGTGGGAGCTGGGGACACCGTGGAGAGAGAGAGGAAGGAGGGGACAACGGTGTATGAACCCGCCACTTCTCTGTACGTTTCGCAAGGAACAAGTAAGTGTGTCCTAACCGTCAATAACGGGAACACATGACACGTGGCAAACACCCATGTGATTTGTTGAACTGTCCTCTGCACCTGTGGCCGCCAAGAGCTAGCCCATGTTGATGCCCCTTTGGTCCCAGAAAAACACACCACCGGTCAGGTGTGGGAATGGCGATAGCCAAGGCACAAGGATGTCCGTCGATGGTGACGGACAAAAATTTATAATCGGAAAAAAGGTCTCCGTCGCATTTTTCTTCCTAGTTTTTAGCACGACAAATTGGCTGTAAAATTAGCACGTAATTGTTTCATTAAATGACTATAGCTCCATGAAGTTTGCATAATTATGTTTAGTGAACATGTATGGGAAATCGGCCGTGCTGCATGTGGATGCGTTTCCAGATTTTGGTAAAACCTGCAATTTGTCTGGATGAACATAATTGTTATTGAGTTTATTTGTTCTTCGTATGGGATTTATATCAATAACAATAGAGTCTCAAATAATTTCAATGAATAAAACTCTGTCTCCAGAGATGTGTTGATGTTTTAAGAAAAATATTTTAAAATGCGAAGAGGGCAAGCATGCATGAACTTGACCTAGCTCTACTCTACTCTCCTGTTTGTTTGCAAGCTGGTTTGGCAAGTTTTAGCTTCCCCGTATTACATCTGCATGCGTTGATTTTCTACTCATGTGGAGTGTTTGTGTTGGATACAATCAAGGGTGCGACAGGCTCGGCTATCAAGAATGGCTAGGGATTCGGGCTTGGCGTTGACAACCAGCTCAACCGGCTGTCTTGTAAAAGCAGAGCAGTCTTGGTCGGCTCGCTCCGTTGTCCCCACGGCATCCTCGCTTAATCTGTGCACCACCGGCTGTTTATCTGAGTGAAAGGCGGTCCGATATTTCTGAGAATTAATGTCAGAGTTCGTTGAGTTGGGTAAGAGGATCGTGTCAGGTAATACCTGTAGGAGTTTCTTTGTTGAAACTTGCAACAGAGACTGCCCAGTGTGAACCCCTTTACATATCTGAACTCAAATTCCGGCACCAATGGCACTGAACTACATGCATTCATGCGCGGCCAACCTCTGTTGACTTGGCAGATTGGAGAGGGCTTACTCCTTGTCATATATATGGTGTCACTGATTAGTGAAAAACAAAGCTTTTATCTGGAAATGTTGTCGTGCGCGCGAGCGTGTGTGTAAGATTTGGATTGTAAGATTTGGATATGAAAATGAATTTAGTCTACATATCGATGATGTTTGTTAGACTACATGAAGAATTCTCATCCATTAAAAAGGTTTTAAATATAACCATTTCTAATGTAGTTACATCATAAAAAATCGTTTCAGATGGATCATACTCGGGGTGGGGATTTAAATTTATTTAGTGTTGTGGTGGCAGATGATTTTCAAAGTATTTTTTTATTTAAAAATGTAATGAAGTTACTTTTTTATTTTTTTAAATTTATTGTTGATACATATCAAAACAATCCGAAAACAATTTAAAATAAAGAAAAAACAACCGTATTCTTAATTTAATTATTTTAATGGTAAAATCCTGGATTATAATGAAGGTGATTTTAGACATTTCAAATAAAATTCTCTTTGATGACCATTAAAAGATTGAAAACATGCATCGAGTAAAGAGCCATCCATCTTGAAGTTTAGAATTCAAACGAGTTGAGTGGCCCGCTTCGCTGGGCATTTTTATCTATGTAGAAAATTAATTGATTTTATAAATATTGTATTTTGTTATTTTAATATATAAGTAGTATATTGTAATTGATAAAGTCTGTTAAAAATAGTTTTTTTCGACCAAAATGTGATTGAATATTGCTATTGCTAAAAAACTTTTGATAAAATTTGTTAGAAAATTTGCTAAGAAGGGGAAATGATTGATTAGCAATTTGTTGTCACGGATACTGTGGTTAAAAAAACAAAACAACAAAAGAAACCCGGTTAAAAAAGAACAACTGAGTTGGACAGTAAAAAATCAAAAATACATGTGAAAAAAAGGTCATCGTTTCTTAAAAGGAAAAAACAAAGGGTCTAAAATATAAATTTAAATTCAGAGACAAATTTTTTTTTTATAAGATTTATTCATCATATTATTATATTAAATATCTTGAAGAATGCCGATATTAATTTTTTTTTCAAGAAATCATAGGTCATTTTTTCTCTCTTTTTATATATTTTTAGGCGATAATATTAAATAAATACTAAACACATATACTTAGTGTCACATATTATATAGTGTGATCGAAATGGGAAGTGATTTTTATATGTTTTTAATTGTAGACAACCTAGGTAAATTTGTTAAAAAAAAAAACAATATGAGTTCCATTTTCTCCCTAGTAATATTAGATCTGACACATTATAAATAAAAACATTGCAATATTTTTCAAAAAAGGAATATATATTTTTTGCGTGCTATAATTACTTATTTGTCTGTCTAAAAAGAACGAGTAGTAGTCGAAACGAGAAAGTGCCACATATATTTTTTAATTGTATATAATCTAGGCAAATCTGTTTACCTTTTGTTTTTTTGAGTTGTATTTTTTCCCGGGTAATATTAGATCTTAAATATTAAAAATCCAATTATTTTTTTTTCAGAAATACACTTGAACAAAAGAGCACAAAAATAAAATTTGAAGCTAATTTTTTTTTTATTTTATAAGATTTATTCTTCATATTATTATATTAAATGTATTTAAGAATGTTGATATTATTTTTTTTCTTGCAAAAAAGCCGAGGTCATTTTTTTTATCTCTTTATATATTTTTAGGCGATAATATGCAACAAATATTAAAACATATAATAATGAGTTGTCTGCCGTTTAAAAGGAACAGTTTAATCGATACAAAAGTGACTTGTATCGTTTTTTAATTGTAGATAACCTAGGTAAATTTGTTTATTTTTTGTTCTTGAGTTGTCTTTTATCCCCAGTAATATTAGATATAAAATGATTATTGCTATTATTGCAAAAACAATTAAAATTATCAAATTATCCCGAAAGAAAAAACACTCATAAACATTAACAAAAGAGTAAGCAAGAAAAAGAATATATTATTATTATTATCATTATTATTATTATTATTATTATTATTATTATTATTATGTTAATTTTTAAAAAAGAAATATAATTTTTTTGCGTGCTATAATTACTTATTTGCCGGAAAAAAAGAACAGTGTAGTTGAAATAGAAAGTGCCTTGTATATTTTTTAATTGTAGATAATCTAGGCAAATTTGTTTACCTTTTATCTTATTGAGTTGGATTTTTTCTCGGGTAATATTAGATCTTAAATAATAAAAATCCAATTTTTTTTTTTTAAGAAATAAACTTTAACAAAAGAGCACAAAATTTAAATTCAAAGCCAAATTTTTTTTATATATAAGATTTATTCATCATATTATTATATTAAATTTATTTAAGAATGCTGATATTAATTTTGTTAATCAAAAAAATCTGAGGTCATTTTTTTTTATCTATTTATATACTTTTAGGCGATAATATGCAATAAATATTAAAACATATAATAATGACTTGTTTGCCGTTGAAAAGGAACAGTGTAATCGAGACAAAAGTGACTTGTATCGTTTTTTAATTGTAGATAACCTAGGTAAATTTGTTTATTTGTTGTTCTTGAGTTGTCTTTTATCTCCAGTAATATTAGATATAAAATGACTATTGCTATTATTGCAAACACAATTTCAATTATGAAATTATCCCGAAAAAAAAAAACACTTATAAACATTAACAAAAGAGTAAGCAAGAAAAAGAATATATTATTATTATTATTATTATTATTATTATTATTATTATAATTATTATTATTATTATTATTATTATTATTATTATTATAATAATAATTATTATTATTATTATTATTTTGTTAATAATGGAACATAAAACACATATTATTATTATTATTATTATTATTATTATTATTATTATTATTATTATTATTATCATTATTATTAGTATTATTATTATTATTAGTATTATTATTATTATTATTATTATTATTAGTATTATTAGTAATATTATTATTATTATTAGTATTAGTATTATTATTATTATTATTATTAGTATTATTAGTATTATTATTATTAGTATTATTATTATTATTATTATTATTATTGAAGGATCCAATTGAAGAAATCGAAACTTATGTACTGTATTTATTGAATAATTTAAACCGAATCCGAAAATTAAAAGATGGAGGACCGAACTGAAACATTGACATCCAATCAATTGCATTCGGAGGACCCAATCGAACTAAATCAAAACTTATGCAACCAAAATCAGGAGAAAAAACAAAATCAAAAGTCAAGGGACTGAAGTAAAAAGGTGCACAAATTGGGGGACTCTCCTGCACTTTGACGTGCAGGAGAGAGAGAGAAACGTGGCCGGCGTTTTTAACCGGTTCCACGCGCGTCCACGGGCATTTTTAGGGTAAACGCGCCACCGCGTGAGGAAGAAGACGACCAGGCGAACCGCTCTGTCCGTCGAAAGCTCGTCTCCGGCCACCGTATGACTCCGCACGCGCCACCTGAACAGGGCGTGGGGCGTGAAACAGGTCGGCGCGTGATTCACACGCACTGACAGTTACCGGGAAAATAATTAAAAAATGTGGTCAATTACCGGACAGCCCCTGGATCGAAATCAACGTTTTTGTCTTATTTGGGCCCAGAACCGTAATTAGCCATTTTAAATATATTAAAAAATAAAAAAACTACGGCGGACCGGACCGGACCGGTCCGGTCCGTACGCGCGCAATTACGGATGCACCCCTGAGCCTAAACGGTATTTACCCCTCAGCCGAACAGCTTTTTTGTCCTATTACCAGGGTTAATATCGCCTATACACTGTTCATATAAGAAAAAAAAAAAAAAAGGCAGACGAACAGCCGCGACGCACGGCCGAGAAATGGCCAGTCCACAGTGCATTTCTCTCTAGTGCTACAGTAGACACCCCGAGCTGTTTTAGCTCTTTTGTTAATGTTAATGTGATTAAAAAAATGGTTGAAATTAAAAATGATTCCTTGATTAAGGAGATAAAAAAAATAAAAATAAAATCATCCAAAGTCTTGATTGTTTACCTCACTTGATAGACTTCATCGGCCTATTTTGATTGTTATCGTTTCCATCGAACTATCTCCTCTCTTAAAAGTTCATGTTTTCTGTTTATTGTATTAGTTAAGGAGTTTTATAAATAAACACTTTAATAATTATCTGTTTAATTTTTGTTTTGCTAGAGATAAAATAATGCAATGTGTATATTCAATATGATTAAATTAATTTAGCGTGAAATCTCTAATAGAAACAGCAGTCTAGTTTTCTTTTTATTAATACTAAATTTTATTTTTAGTTTTTAGTTTTTAAAGTATTCTATGTTTTGCATTTATTTTTTAACGAGCTTTTGTTTAACTCTTTGCGTTTTATTTTATTTTCACATATATTTTGTTGCTTATTTTATGAAATTTGTATTTTATTTTTATAACAAACTGTCTGTCTTGATATCAGTTTCAAGTGTTCAGATTCTTGGGGTAGAAGTGGAGAAACATGGAGGTTTGGGTGCTGAAAATTAAATTAACTCGATCGGTTTGACGAATTTGGCTTTTATAAAAAAAATCTCAATGTCAGCCTGAGGCCTCTAGCCCCTTTTCCTCTATTAATTCAGCTTCTCCAAGATATCTCCGCTGTCCTACAACGGGAGCTAAACTATCTAAACAATAATAGCAACAGCTTCCTGCAGATAACTTGTCGCTTTTCCAGACCGAATCTGCAGTGTACTCAATGACAGTGACAAACAGGGCCTAAGTCATATGAGGATTAACGGGCCCACGCCACCCAGCTCCACGATGCTCTATTAGAAAACCCCATCCAGCCTCTTTTCCGTTTTATCACTTACCTTATTCATTTTACATTGATATTATATCTGGGCAAGGCTTCAAGATTTACTCTAAAGTAAACCAAGACATTTGTTCCTCCATTATGGAGGCGAAAACAAAATTAATTGAGATTAAAATAAATCACGTCGAAAATTTTAATTAAGTTTAGCAGTTGATACCATTTCAGTTGCAGAAAAGCTATATACACAACGTATAAACTTTACAGGAAAGAAGTAGGTCATAAATCATAGGCATAATACTAGGACTGTTTCAAGTCCTCTGACACGTGAGGTAGCTTCATCTTGTCAATGTTACAAGAGCTTGCAACGACAGGGAACGGAAGACACTGAAATAACTTAGCTATGGCAACATGTGGCACCCGAATGTGTTTTCCCCACTGTATGTAACATAAAGAAATCCATCTTCATCCTTGTTTTCACCATAGATTGTGGACATTATTCCTCCTGCATACGTTTGGATTAAATAATTATTACTCCCAGGTTTATGAAAATATTTTGCCTGGTTATTCTAAAAACATCCACAATTTTAATGGGAACACACCAGTTAAATAAACAAATACAGACTAACTAATATACTTGCAAATGGGAACACACCAGTTACATAAACAAATACATAGACTAGCTAATATACTTGCACTGTATATGAGCTAATTTGTGCCAAAAAAAGTTCACTGCTATACAAATTAATGTCCATGCGTGATGGGAATTTTCATATTCGATGAGTAGTGGAAATATTTAAATAATAAAAGAATTTGATCATTAGATGTCTAAGCAATAGTTTAGTTTCAGCCGGAAAGTTTTTTTGCTCAAATCATTTAATTTGTGATATAAACTAGTTTAGTTGGTTGATTTTCAAGGAAAAGTTACCCACATAGAAGAGTTCAATTAAAATTCAGTTCAGTAGTAGTGTCTTGCAAATGCTTCCCACCAGGCAGCCATTGTTATATATAGATAGATAGAGAGATAGAGAGATTGATATCAGCAAACCCAACTAGTTGGAACTTCGAGTTATTTTTCAGAAGCTTAAAATTGTATGCACATTGTATTAGGAGAGGGGAGAGGGGAGAGAATGAGAGATTGTTACCGGTTGGTGGAAGAACATTGTCCACAAATATAAAAATTGCCTTTTCAGCACTCAGTTTAATTCTCTTTCGGATCACATAAACAAATTGACCCACTGTCAGGTCAGCAGGAACTAGGTATCTGTAAAATTCATACCAAGTCAATACATCTTTTGCTCTTCAAAATGTATAAATTAAAAGAACAGGACAAAAACAGCCACCATATGAAATTTTTGAAGGACAAGAATGTTGCATTACTATGACTAAAAATGCTAAAGGAAGAGCCCAACCATATTGTGGAAACACACAGAAAACCAAGAGAGAAAGCATTTGCAGTATACAAGTGATCCTTACTTTTTCTTGTCAATATTGGGAATATCACTTCTCTCAGCCTTCTCCACAATCACCTAAAAGTTGAAAGAGTTAGTAACTAGACAGGCTAATCAGAATGAGAAAGGTACCAAATGACACTGCATCTTGATATTAGGTTATCAATGGTAGAATTTACAGATTATACAGTGACTCGATTTGAGAAAACAATGTCATTCAGCATGCAAATTAAGCACCATGTATCCAGTCCAGCACACATGTGATTAACATTCAATAGATGAATAAGGTGCTGAGCTACACTCAACCACAAATTTCAGCCCGAAGCAGCAGTCAGGCTCACATTATCAGCGAACCCCACAATTCCATATCAAAATCAAAACCATACAAGATTAAGGCAAGTCCTACCACCTAAATTGTTCCAAATTTAAGAAGCTTCTTTCAACTAGAGAATTAAACGCAAGACTTCTTGTTCTGCTCTTTAAAATGAAGGAAATGTTCAGGAAGTTCGTCCTCATTATATAACCCAGCAACCATTTCGTACCCCAACTTAATCTCCAAGCAAATTCCCTAATTTTATTGAAGGACCTTGTTTTTGTGAAAAATAAGAGGACAGCCTCGCCCAACATCACAAAATGAAAGATTGAAGCTTCAATCAATTGCTAAAAGCAAAAAGAGCCATATAAATCATCATGTAAAAAGAGCAACAACAGTTCAAGCCCAATCGACAAAATTAAACCTATCTTCTTTAATTGATGACAAAAATTAAACATAAAAAAAAATTACCGGAATTCTGTCTGGGTATTTCTCCCTGATCCTCGCAGCTTCAGCTCTCCTCTTCTCTGCATAAAGAAAAAAGCAAAAGAAAATTAGGGTTTGTTTCCTCAGTAATACGGAATGAGACAACATGATAAACCAATAAAAAAAATCACACCAAAATCATGCTCTTGCTTGAAGCTGCTCTTAGTCATACTATTTTTCGTTAAATCTGCAAAAAACACAATTATCCGCCGATTATTAGGAAACTGAGAGCGATCAGTTGAATCAAAACATAATTCAAAATCCAAGCACTAATTAAATTTTATCGGCAAACAAAAGCCTTACACAGATACAACTTCTTCAGGAACAATCGATAAGGAAGATGATGGTTTGTTTAAAGATTGGAGTGATGAATTTATTTCTACAAAATATCGATTCACTCCGATTAAATTGTGTTAGGTATAGAACAGTTGGCAATTAAAGGTCGCCAGGTAAAAAAAAGGGGGAGAGGTTTGGACTTTGGAGTACGTGGTTCCGTGTGTTTGGATGAACTTGAAAGCCGATCACCGTAGATGAAGATTTAGGGATAAAAAATTAAAAATAAGTACCTCCTTTTTTTTTTTCCAGAACTACTACTAGCTTACGTGTCTTGTGATCCCACCCATTAAGCGTGGCCCAAATCTAGTGACGAACTTATCCTAACACGTGCCATGCCGTCCTCCTTTGCTTTTGCACTAATGAAACTTACCTCTCTCCTCCGTTTAGAAAAAGTTGTGTTCTAATGGTAGCTTTTAAAAATGCTATAAATTATAATTTTTAAAAGAAATACATAAAGTTATGTTTTTAAAAATATATATATAAAAAAATCAGAATAAAAATAAAAATAATTCATAAAGCTAAAAGAGATCACTAAAAAAAAAAAACCGTGTGGTGTTTTCACTGTAGCAATACTCACATTTCATTGTAGATTGAAACATTGAAATTACTATTTTACCCCTCAGTTCACCTTCATTTAAGCCATAGAGTCAGTGGTATTTTCGCTTTTTTCATTAACGTGTACAGTGCAATAACTGGAATACCTCCTAATGAGACAAAACACAAGATAAACCGGCGGGGGTGTCCTGATTATTGCACAATTTAAGTGCACAGTGCAATAACGATTTTAGCCCATAATGAGACAAAATCGAGGGTTTGCCTGGAGAGCCATTTCCGGTCTTTCACATTTTAAAAATATGTGCAACTACACATATAACCCTGGTAAAGACAAAATAACATAAATAGAGGTAGGGGTGGTTCGGTAATTAAACTTTTATTTTAATATTTATTCTCGGGGTTACTGATGGCGCGTCCCTTGGCACGCTGGAGCGTTTTCGACGAACGCTCCTATTCGATAGCGTGTGTGGTGTCTCTAGGTCATAGAAAATGTTTGATCGGCGTCTCTCCAGATGCGCCTCCATCTCTTCTGTCTCGCGGTGGTGCGCGTGTCTTACCCTAATGCCCCAATAAGTGACAGTGGCCGGTTGAAATTGGTGGTATCCATTTCTCTCTCCTGCATCGTAAATTGCACGTAAGTCCCTTGTATTTATGCGTATTTCACATTAGTCCCTGCACTTTGAATCATGCGTTCTGGTCCTTATTGTTGTGAGATAAGTTTTGATTTATTTCAATTGTGTCCTTCAGGTAAAATTAATTATATAATTCGTTTACATTTGAGTCCTTATTCTTTTCATTTTTTAGATTGGTTTGAAATCTCATAATATTTTCGGTACACATGTTTTTATTTATTCAATTTTGTCATTTTATTAAAATTGCTTATATATTTTGTTTTAATTTCAACCCTTATACTTTAAAATTTTTATTTAAGTCCTTTATTGTTTTTATACAGTAGTCTCTATTTTTAGTTTTGGTTTTTAGTTTTTGTTATTTCGTCTCTTTTTGAGGTTATATTTTAAAAAAAAAAAATTGTTCTTGAATTTTTTATTTTTTTTTTGTCATTGGAAAATTAATATTTCTTTTTTTCCCTTTGTCCTTTCTATTGGGTTTTTAATTATTTTATTCAATGAAAACTAAAGTTATTGTTTTTAAACTAATAATATGATTTTTTTTTTAATTTTTTCTTCTTTGTTAGAGGTTGAGGCTTTTTTATTCTTTGATATAATTTTGTTTTTCTTCCATTATTAACACAATAATAGAAATAATTTTAGATTTTTTTTCTTGCTTCATTTTTTTTATAAAGTTTTGGATTTTTTTATTCCTCGAGGTAATTTAATAATTTTAATTGTTTTAACAATGGTAATTATAATAATTCTATGTATTATAATCATGATGATAATAGTGACATTATTGATCATAATGACAATAACAATTATAATTCATTGTGATAGTTATAGTGCTTATATTGTTAGTAATTCTTTTTGTTTTTTATCTTCAAGTTAAATAGTTTCTTTCAACTAATAATTCTTATTTTTGTTTGATATTTTAGTTTAATTTTTTTATTTTCTCTTTTGTTAAAGTTCTTATGGTTTTTTTATGTAATTTTGTTTTTTTCCATTATTTATGTAATGATGATAATGATTTTAGTTTTATTTTTATTTCTCTTGCTTCCTTAGAGTTTTTAAGTTGTTTTTTATTTTTAAGTTTTTTATTCTCATGTACTATGTTTTTTAAAGCAGGCTGCATTTAATACAAATAAAAATAACAATAAAAATTAAAAATCTAAACTAAAAACAGAGGTGTACAAATACAAATAAAAAAAAAAAACTATCTCGAAAATACTAAAAAAATAAAGGGATCGAAATTTAAAAAAAAATATCAACAAAAATATAAAATAACAAATTATATATGTTAAAACAAGTCAAAAACTTTTTTTATTCCAGCGGTGAAACGCGGGGTAATTGCTCATTTGTTACCATATCGAGTGACCTACTACGTACCAACCAGTTATTTTTTTTCTTTTAAAAGGTACACAACATGTTATCCATCTCACTTTTAAAAATAATAATAAATATGTGAAGCTTTGTCTACTACGCGTCAACTTAAATAGCGCCTAAACAACCAAGGAGAGCATTTTTTAGATGTAAAATTCCTTTTTTTTTAAGTTATTTTCATTAAAAAAGAAACACAAATTCAAACCTTTAAATTGCCCCTGAACCACTAGATAAACCTAAAACACCCCAAAACACCTAAAAAATATAAAAGTCGGTCAAATAAAAAAAAACTAAATCATATATGGTATTTTTATTTCAGGGTTATTTGGAGAGGAAAAACATAACCATCAAACATCTTTAATCAAATGAAACTCGTTGACTCCAAGAACATCAAGTTTTCAAGCGACAACTAGTCCTCAACAAGCCTTTTTTTCTTCTCTCAAGCAACAACGAATCCTCAACTCATTTTTTATAGTTAATTATTGCTATTTTTCTTGTTCATTTTATTTAGTGTCGATATATTTTATCAATCATATTATTAAATTAAACAAGCTTGTTGAACCTGGATAAATTAGTTTTTTTTGGAATCTAGATGTCCATATCACCTTACACGTACTTCAACTAATCTCACGAGCTCTGAAGTTAACAACCAGTTAAAATCTCCAATGACCTTTACTAATGTGGAACTTGAACTAGTGACCTCTAGGGAGCAAACTCATGGTATGCCCTATTCAGCCCCACCCTCAAGGTTTGGATAAATCAATATATTGGGTCTAAATTTTTTTCTTTTTTTAAAAAAGACAACGTCACTTGAAAATCTCTTTTTTACATTACAAAAAAATCTTAGTTGACTCAAAATGTAACATGTAACATTTATCTATTGCATAAATATAAGGGCTAAACTCTACTCGCTAAAGGAAAATTACAATAATTACTAAAAGAGATTAAGGTTTGTACTATAGCATATGAGATAAATCATTGTAGATTTGCATAATATATTGTCTTTTTTACCATTTTCCACACAAACCCAAAGGTTAAGCCAATGAAGGTAAAATCTTCATTTTTAGGGATACATTGGGTATTATAGGATTGGTTGGGAACAAATTAGTCAATATATTTTTTGTGCACAATGAGGTTACTTTGTTGGCTTTGGAAGCACAAAAATTGGAAAAAAGTTTTTTTGTATTTTTATTATTATTTGTACATTGAAACTTTTGTATTTTTAGTTTTTTTTTAACAATCACTCTATAATGTTGCCATTGAAATCCAAAAAATATATGAATGGTTTCAAAGATAATTTTGGTTCATACTTATAATTTTTTTGTTGCTTTCAAGTTGTCCTAAGTTTTTTTTTGTCATTCTTATATATTGAATATAATTAAATACAAATTGTTAACATGTGTAACAAATACGTCAGCGCGTGACAATTTCCATGTCATTTGCGAAGTGCATGTAAAGTTGTTGGGTTGTCAAATTCCACCATTACATATGATGTTAGAGTGACTCATCATCATTTTCCTGAAGTGTGACACGTGTAGGTGGTGGATGCACAATAAGCCTATGATAAGGTTTTTTTTCTCCCTCTCTATTTTCTCTCTCTTGGCCTGGAGATTCACATCTACCCTTCAAAAAATGATCATGTCTTCCCATTTGTATTTCTATCAATTTTGTCATCATTTTTATGATTTTGGTTTTTTATGTGTTTTTTGAATTTTTTATTTTATTCAATTTCATTCGTGATATTTTTATTTGATTGATTTTTTCTATCTAACTTAGTCCTCATTTTTTATTGTTCTTTTTTTTACTTTTTATCATTTATTGATTTTTCAATTTATCTCTGATCATTTTATTGAATTTATTTTCTCATTCAATTTTAGCCTTCTTTCTATCGGTTGTTATTTTATATATATATTAATGTTTTTTCTCACCTTTTCTCCTAATTTAATTTGGTTCCTCAGTCTTTTGGTTACTATATTCTTATTATTTTTCTTAATATATTTGGCTTTTCAATTTAGTCCTTAATTATTTTTTTCATTTATTTTTAATATCAAATTTGATCCATGTTGTGTAGATTTTAAATTATTTTGTAATTAGAAATTTTACTTTGTGCTTTTTTCATGTCTACGTTCTTGCAAGGTAATCTTGATCTTATAATCTGAGTCCAATTTGAATTAAGAAAAAATGTGCTTTATTATACATTGATTTTTGCTAATTCATCATTGATATTTTGATGATTGAGCCTTGAACTTTATTGTTTTCTCAACTTTTCTTTTTATCGGGTTATCCTAATCTCATATCCTAGGCAACAAGTTGGTCAAGTCAGCTTGAGTTTTTTTCCTTTAATTTTTAAAATTGATTTTTTTTTTGCAATTTATCTTTTTGTATACATTATTGACCCGTGGTTTTGTGATGTTTTTGCTTTTTTTTCATGGGGTTATCCTGAGTGCGGGTTAGTCAAATTAAACCGGGTTATCTTGATTTTCTTTTCAACATTTTTCTTTTATTTAGCTTCTATCTTTTTTGATTGGTTCTTGTGTTAAGATTATTGTTATCTCGATCTCATATTACATGTGATGAGCTAGTCAAGTTAATCCAGGTTAACTTATTTTTTAATTATTTTCTAAAATGATATTTTTGCTTTATTATTTGACATTTGATTATTGGACATTTAGCTCAAAACTTTTTTTTTCCAGTGTTTTTTAGTGACACTCGGTATTTTTTGCCAGACATTCTCTTAAGTGTATTTTTTTATCCAGTTCTCATATCGTAGATGACTAGTTGTTCAAATTAACCCTGGTTGACTTAAGTTTTTTTCTTTAACATTATTTTTAAAAATTGATTTTTTTTCATCATATTTCATTGAAGTATGAAGCCTTGAGCCTTTATATTGTTTTACTCTCTTTCCTGCAAGTCTAACTCGTTATTATATCTTAGATTACACGAGAAGATTTGCCCGCTCCGCTGGGCTTTTTTATCTATGTAGAAAATTGATTGATTCTATAAATATTGTATTTTGTTATTTTAATATTTCATTAGTAAAATTGTAATTGAAAGAAGCTGTCAAAAATGGTTTTTTCAACCAAAAAGTGATTGAATATTACTATTGGTAAAAAACTTTTGATAAAATTTGTTAGAACATTTGGTAAGAAGGTGAAATGATTTGTTAGAAATTTGTTGTCACGGATACTCTTGTTAAAAAAACACAAAAAAAGAAACCCGGTCGAAAAAAAAAAGACCTGGACACGATGATTATTAAAAAAAAACCATATATGAAAAAAAGGTTATCGTTTATTAAAAAAAAAAAGACTATAACATAGAAATTTAAATTCAAAGCAAAAGTTATATTTATAAGATTTATTAATCATATTATTATATTAAATGTATTGAAGAATATCGATATTAATTTTTTTTTGCAAGAAATCGTAGGTCATTTTTTCTCTCTATATATATTTTTAGGCGATTATATTCAATAAATATTAAAACATATAATTAGTCTCACATACTTTATAGTGTAATCGAAATGGAAAGTTAATTGTAGATAATTCAGGTAAATTTGTAAAAAAAAAATTTATGAGTTGCCTTTTTTCTCTTGTAATATTAGATCTGACACATTATAAATAAAAATATTGTAATTTGTTTGTAGAAATAAACCTATTTTTTTTGCGTGCTATAATTACTTATCTGCTGTCTAAAAAAAAATGTAATCGAAACAGGAAGTGACTCGAATATTTTTTAATTGTAGATCATCTAGGTAAATTTGTTATTTTTTTTAGTTGTATTTTTTGCCCAGTAATATTAGATATGAAATATTAAAAACCAAAATGTTATAAATATTTTTTAAGAAATGAACGTTAAAAAACACAGTACAAAATTAAAATTTGAAGACAATTTTTTTTTTAATTTTTTATAAGATTTATTCCTTGTATTATTATATTAAATGTATTTAAGAATACTGATATTAAATTTCTTTTGTAAAAAAATCCTAGATAATTTTTTTCACTCTATATACATTCTTAGACGATAATATTCAATAAATATTAGAACATATAATTAGTTTAACGTACTTTAATTTGACATAAATATACAAATATATATCATGAATTTGACATACTTTACATAATATATCTGATTTTAAGAGCAAAATTGAAGCAAATCCAAACATTCAAATTAAATAATTGAAAACATAACCTGAAATAAAAAGAAATGGGATCGAAATGAAAGTAAAATTCATAATTAACTTGCATAGAAGGATAAAATTGAAAGAAATCAAACTTTGAGACCGAAAATATTAAGGATTTATAATCAATTTTCATGGAAGGATGAAATTGAAAGCAATCAAAACTTTGATTCCAAATATATTTTGAATTCCAGCCCAACCCGCAAAATTCAAAGCCTGAGGACCGAATTGAAACTTCAATATATAATCAATTTGCATGCAAGGACGAAATTGAGAAAAATCAAAACCTCTATAATGGAATTAAGGGCAAGAAAAACCAAATTACACGTGCAGGGACTGAAATGAATTTTGACAAAAAACAGCTTAGCTGACATCATCTGGCGTAGGCAGGAGAGAGAAATTAGGGGGGGTAATTCAAATGACCATTAACACGTCTCCGGACACCATAGTGACACACGCGCCGCCTCATGTGGAAGATAACATGCCTGAAAATCATTCTAGACGTCGTTTGGGCATTTTCCGACGTCGGATAAGGCCGCACGCGCCGTCCGAAACACGCGTGAGCGCGGAGACGAATGACGCGTTTCGTGACGCGCCAACAGTGACCTGTTTAAACAAATAATAAAATATTGGCTAATTACCGTGAAGCCCCTCTCCCAGTAGGCGTGTTTTTGTCGTTTTCGGGGGACGAAATCGTTCAATGCACTGTTCAATGAAAGAATAAAAAATTCAAAAACTGGGCGGACGAAACGGGCCGAACCGGACCGACAATGGTCAATTACCGCGGAGCCCCTGTAACCGGCGGATTGTTTTGTCATTTTCGGGGGACTTTTCCGTTAAATCACTGTGCACAGCTGAAAAAAACAAAAACCGGGGTGCTTCACAGTTAATATTTAGGCAGAATAAAAATCTCATCTGTCACGGTTGAAAGCTTCACAGGTGTCCAGGAGAGAGGAGATGTGCAGATGGAATAGGGGGGGGAAAAAGGAGGTAAACGTACGCGTGCGAAACACAATTTGCAAATGTCTAGTCCACAGTTATATCACTCACATTGCACATTAATAGTCCAAGCTCTTTTAGCTATTGTGTAATGTAATGTAATGTTAATTAAATTATCCTAAATAGATCATCACCTTAGTATTTTTTATATTAAGAAAATCTTTATGTAGCCCACGACATCCCGTAGACAACTATCTAGAACAAAACAGCTCATGAATTGCGAGTTTATCCTCAACCCTGCTGATTGGCATAGGCCATGTATAAATAGCGCAGGCCCAAGTGATAAATAAAAGGGCTAGTTACGTCTGGCCCATTATCATGATATAAAATTAATTTTTTAGCCGTTGATATTAATTTTCAAATGGTTTTAAAAGTTATAATAATAAAGGTCTTCTCATAATTTTCTCAATTAAAATATTTTTAATGAGGTTTGATGGTCTCGTGAAGCGAACACATGTCACAAACTAGTTTATTAACTTATTTAGGCAACCTCTGAAGTAAATAAATTGGTTTCATATAATTTATTGGTAGTAAATAATAATATAATAATGAGAAACATAAAAATAAGAGAGGAGACTAAAGTTTCATAATGAATAATTTTAATCATTAATTTAGTTCAAATACAAGAAGACTAGTGAATAATTTTAATAATTAATTTAGTTCAAATACAAGAAGACTATATAGACTAAAATAAAAAAAAAATATTTGATCTTTAATAAATAAAGTAATTTTATATTCTTAAGAGAGAAACATGGCCTTGTTCTTTTTTTTTCTAAGAGCGTCTTTTAGGGAAAAAGTTATTTAGAGAAGCCAAATTAGTAATATAGCTTTTTAAATAGTATAAATATAATATATTTTTTTCTATATGCACTTTAATGGGAAAAATCCATTTAAAAAAATCAATAATATTTTAATATATATAATATTGATATAAATATGTATTAATAATAATTAACTAATACAAGTCCAATCAAAAAAAAAAATTACATAAAAATATATTAAATATTTTTTGGATTTTTTGATCAATATATAAGAATATTTCTTCAACTTAAAAATATTATTTTAGCTCTTCAATATAGTTCTGTAATTAAAGCTATGAAAAAATAAAATAAAAACATATTTTTAAAAAACATTTATTAGTGTGTTCCCATTGACAATATATATATAGCATTTTCCATTCTCCAAACCCTAAACCCTGCAAGTTTGATCCCTACAAGAGAGCTTTTATGGAAAATAATTTGCAGAGCTCACTCATGATACCAATTCAAATAGCCTCTTCGCATTCATGGATGAGCTGTACGTGGTTATTTTGCACAAACACCAAAATATCATCGGCGATGACTGGTATATATCCCGTGCGCATATATATTTTATAACCGGAGACGACGACGGCCCTATAAAATAAGACTGGCAACCCCTCAACAGCCGAATCAACCAAGGAGAAAGTGAATCGCCTTGACGTAACCCACGTTGTACTCTGAATTTAAACTATTGAAAAGAAATATATCCCAAACATCGTTTCCCAGAGACAAAATACAAACAATTGCTTAGACAAGTGTTCGTCCAAAACAATAGTAATGGAGAAATAAAAAGTCAAAGGACAACGCATACATAATCATATGCACTTGCAAATGCATGCATGCATTATGTCTATAACCGCCGTCGGCCATCTAATTTTTTTTTCTAATTTAATCATGGCCTGCCAAGTATAAAATAAAAAGAAAAATCGGCAAGAAATATTGATAAACATATCCCGAATGTTTTCAGCATTAAAAAAAATACCAGATCACTTGCTTAGAAGGAGGGTGGAGATAATATTGCATGGATTTATTATTTATTAATTATTGCTTCAGGCTCAATGAAACAATGGCAACAAGCTCTGAAAAGTGTTTAACGAAAATATTGGCGCTTTAAAAAAGTGCTCTTTTAATTAGGTTCGTTATATATGTGGGGGGCTAGGGTAGGCCAACTAGTTTTCTTGTGCATTTTCGTTTGCTTGAGGGGCGAGCTATCTTGAGAAAAGAGAGAAACTTGCGACAAACCTTTTGGCAAACAAAGAAACAAAATTTGTATAGAAAGATAAAGAGAAGGAGACAACAAAAAATATAAATTTTGAATAGAAAACCAAAACGAGCTAGGTAAGAGAGAGGCATGCAAGCAAGTAAAGCGAGTTTGATCAGCTGGGTCACTTTACACTTCATAAGATGAGGAAGAAGAAAGGATGGTTGCTGAGCCTTCACATGGGATGGAAGGATAAACTAAGCCTTCTCCCCGACATGTCCACATCATGGTTGCCCTAGAAAAATTCTTGACAAACTCGAGCACGTCCCCCTTTATCTTCTCAGTTCATCACCAGATATTGAAATTTTGTCCAGAAAATCAAACCACTCGCTTCTTATTGGCTCCTATTATTGTCTCACAACGATACTTGTCCTTCCCACTTAATTCATGTCCATCTGTAACGTGTGACAGTGAATCCGTGGATAAGGAAAGTGACGCCGTATGAATTGACCAGTGCCCCATTACAGATTTTACAAACCCATCCTCGATTCTATAGGAGGTGAAATGAGAAAACTGAAAGCAACATCGAAATGAAACATGCTGATGAAATGCTACGTACAATGAGTCCAGGCCAGGAGCTGGAAAAAGATACAGATAACATTCAAAGTCTGATATTGCTCCGCGTCATATCCCACCCTTTTAAAGAATTGTTTCTTCATCATCATCATCATCATCATATATATATATATATATATATATATATATATATGACTGATATATATAAACATTGCCTATACACAAATTCACAAATTAATTTGCTTCTCGAGTGCTCTCAGACGAGAACTTCATTACCTTCGTTTCATTTCCGATCGAGGATTGTAATATATTTTCCTTCAAACAAATCAGTAGTTGTATTCCTTGCTTGGTACTGTGGAGTCAAAAAAGTATATAATTGCAAGTCTTGGGAGATTATCGAGACTGTCCCTTTTAATCGAATTAGAATGATATACTTAATTAGTTTTAATTAATACGATTTTTTTTGTTAATCACAGTACAAACAGGAAAAAGAAAAAAAGAAAAGTTGAAGTCATGGAGTTATTGGATATATGTGTAGATCATAAGAGGAACCAAGGAATAAAAGAATCACCCCATTGCACGCATGGCATCTATCACTTCTCATATATAGTAAAAGAAGAACAAAACTCTCGACCTAAATTTCTCAAAATACATAAAGCAGCAGAATTCCATTTACAACCACAGTTCCCCTTTGTTGCTTGTACTCAACATTTCCGTTTATAATATCTTCTCTTTTGATTTTATTTTTACATGCCTTTTATGTTTGATGAAAAAAATTGGTTCTTATATGAAAGTTCTAATACAATCATTCATTTAAGAAAAATAAAAATAATTATTACAAATTTTCATTTATTTTTTAAAATCCTATCTTTAATTTTTTTTATTTAATACCAAGAGACCATTTTTTTTATTATATAAAAACCTTGCATTAATTACTGTTGAAAAAAATCTAAATCACACTAAAAAAAGCAGAATGTTAATTTATGGTGGTGAAGAGCACGTTACCATGTTATAGTATATAGTAGAAGATGGATAGAAAAATAGAGAGATGAATTATCGCAATTAACCGGATTTCTTTTAACTAATGTATGCATCTTTTGGAATCCGAATGTTATATATTTTCAATAAATCATTCATTTATTTTTAATCTCGTTAGCAAACCTAAAACAAAAAAAAAAAAAGTCCTGTTTTATTCACTAAGGTATTGAACTGTAAAAAATTAATATATAAAATCGATTTATTCATAGCTAACGATACATTTATAATTAATAATCATAACAAGATTCGTATATAGTGAATTCTCTATTATATATATGAAATTCTTGGATAAAAAAAAAACCCTTCTCTTTGAATCAACCATGCAATATTTATCAAAGTTTAAATTCCATTATTCAAGATTTAGAAGACATAAGACTACTTCTACAGACAAAGCCACATTAAAAATTACAATTAAAAAATGATTTTTTTTAAATAATATTTTAGATTTTTATATCGGCTATTTAATTATTTTTAAAAAATATATAAGAAAGGATATGTTTGTCTCTGCAGGGTCAACCATATTTTAAAAAAAAAAATCTTGTGTTTTAAATTATTTCTATATAATGATTTTAAAAACATCCGTGTCACTGTGAAAACAGTTCTAATGCAGAGCCACAACAAGAAGGCAAGAGAAGAGCCTGGGAAATAGAGGGAAAGAACCCAGCAAAATTAACTCGCTTAGAAGAATCAAGGAGAGAAAAGATGGTACCGAAAATGAACTAACTAGCTAACTGGACGAGTGCCCATGAAGAAAAGCTTTATTATAAGTTCTCTCCGCACTGCACTGGTGTTTATTACAGAGTATTTAACTTTCTTTTCTCTCTTTTTTCCCCTTTCGATCTCTCTCTTTGTGCATGAAACACCAATCCTTCTCTAGGAAAAAAATCTGGATTTGATTTCGAATGTTTTTTTTGTCTCTAGTTGCAAGGTACAACCTCCTGCTTTGTTATATTCAAGCCAACCCATAAGTTTTTAACTTTTTTTTTTTTTTTGTCTGTAGAGTGTTAAACTTTGAGGGGCTGTGGTAACTGGTAGTGGTGGGAGTGGTTTCTTGATTTTCTTGAAAATAAACTGGAGATATCTGGGTTTGTCCCCTTCTTGTTTCTTGTTGTTGATTTTGTTAAATGAAGGTCATGCCCTTACCCTTTGAGGACTTCCAAGCGAAGGGGCTGTTGGATTTCTCTTCTTCCTCCTCTCCAGATCCATTCCATCAATACCACCACAAGTGGCAAAACAACAACAGCAAAGAAAGTTGTGGTTTTCTTGTGGGCAGTACTGAGCCCACATCCGTGCTTGACAAAATAAGTAGACAAAGCCCGCCAACATCCTCCTCAACACTGTCTTCTTCTCAAGGCGGAGGAGGTGGTGGTGGAGGAGCCTCCACCGGCACCACCACCGGCGTGGGAGCTGCTGGTGGAAGCAGCCCTGGTGTAGATGAAAAATGCGGACCGCAACTTGGAATGGAGGACTGGGAGAGTGGGTTGGGTGGGTCTCCTAGTCAAGAACAGTCCATATTAAGGTTAATTATGGGTGATAATGAGGACCCATCTTTAGGACTTAACAAGCTGTTACAAAGTGGAAGTAGGTCTCAAGATATGGAGCTTAGTGCATCAGGTTTTGGTGTAGTGGATCAAGGTTTTGGCTTTGAAGTACCCAATATGAGTACCGCAAGTGCCAGCTTGCTTGTCAACCACAACAGTACCGACCCTTCTTCAAACCATGGTACTTCCCCTGATTTCCCTCTTGTCAACCTCAGAGCTACTAGAAGTTTTAATAATGGTTGTGTGCTTGAACAAAATCCAACACCAAATCCTGTTTTGTTTACTTCAGGCACCAGTCTTCTGCCAGGTTTATTTCAGCAACACGAACAGCACGTAGCATTTGATCAAGACGAGAAGCCTCGGGTTTTGAATCCAGGGGCGATAATCAACCAAAACCAACATCAGTTTGTGCAAAACCCGGCTATGCTTTATGCACAATTAGAAGAGCATCATAATAACCTGCATTTCTTATCGCCACCGCCATTGAAAAGGCTGAATACTGGGCCTGCTGCAGCCAATCATGTGCCCAAAGTCTTTGATTTGAGACTTCCAGAATCGTTTCTTCCACGACAGCAGCAGCAGTTTCAACTGATGCAGCAGCAAAGGCAGGGAATGATTACGAAGCAGGAAGTTGCAGGTGATGAATTGGAAAGCCAGCAGCAGCTTCAACAGGCAATTATAAACCCGATATGTCAAGCAGCAGAGCTGATCGAAACTGGGAATCCGGTACTTGCGCAAGGGATATTGGCGCGGCTCAATCACCAGCTCTCTTTTCCAATCGGTAAGCCTTATCAAAGGACAGCTTTCTACTTCAAGGAGGCCCTGCAGTTACTTCTCAATATGAACAATAACAACTCTATTGGTACTGCTTGTAACCTGATTTTCAAGATTGGTGCTTATAAATCCTTCTCTGAGATCTCACCGATCCTTCAGTTTGAGAATTTTACTTGTAACCAAGCCCTTCTTGAGGCTTTTGAGGGGTTTGACAGAATTCACGTTGTTGATTTTGACATTGGGTATGGTGGGCAGTGGGCTTCTCTTATGCAAGAACTGGCTTTGAGGAATGGAGGTGCTCCTTCTCTTAAAATCACCGCTTTTGATTCTCCTTCCTCACAGGATGAGCTTGAGCTTGGTTTCACTCAAGAAAATTTAAAAATCCTTGCAAGTGAAATCAACATGCCATTTGAGCTTGAGATTTTAAGCCTCGAATCCTTGAGCTCTGGTTCTTGGCCAATGCCTCTCCGCGTAACAGAAAAGGAAGCAATTGCTGTCAATCTTCCAGTTGGCTCCTTTTCAAATTACCCGTCAACTCTTCCTTTGGCGCTTCGCTTTGTAAAGCAGCTCTCGCCCAAAGTTGTGGTCTCCTTGGACAGAGGCTGTTATCGAAGCGACCTCCCATTTGCACACCATGTAAATCATGCCATTCAATCTTATACAAGCCTGCTTGAATCACTGGACGCTGTTAATGTGAACTTAGATGCACTGCAAAAGATAGAAAGGTTTTTGGTCCGACCAGGCATTGAAAAAACGGTACTGGGTCGACACTGTACCCTTGATAGGACTGTTCCTTGGAGAAGTCTGTTTTTGCAGTCTGGTTTTACTCCATTGACTTTCAGTAACTTTACCGAGTCACAGGCTGAGTATTTAGTGCAACGTACTCCAGTTAGGGGTTTCCATGTTGAAAAGAGGCAATCTTCGCTTGTTCTTTGCTGGCAACAGAAGGACCTCGTTTCAGCTTCTGCTTGGGGGTGTTAAAGAATGGCCATTAGCTTTTCGGATTGTGCTTCTAAGGTGCTGAGCTCGTAACCCCTGGCTTAATTTCTAATATATATATAATTTTCCTGTCCACGGTTCTCTTTCGCAAAGTGTCTGTGCTGCAGGCCTAGTATTTCCTATCAAGAAACTGGATATTTTAGTAACTGGATGGGCGTACAGTTCTTATTTTCTGTCACATGGTTATTTCTTATAACTGGTTGAGGTGTTTTTCCTGTTCAAGTAGTAATTCTTATGTGTACTTGAGCACTAGGTAAAAACAAATGGAGAAGACATGACTAACCCTTTTCAAACCAGTAGTCTCTTTGGCAGATTTGATAATCTTTTTTCCTTGTTCGATTCATCAACTTTTCTTCTTGTCTGTCTTGAAGTTCCTCAATTGTCTTGTTTCTGATGTTCATAGTAGTTATATTCTTCCGTGACTTAGTTTAAGAAAGCATCGAAACAGTGATTCCTCATCTCTGGAAGTTATGTGCTTCAATTAGCTCAGCAACTGAACTAGCGCTCGGATTCTTGATTCAAGTTCCAGCAGCCCTGCTCATTATATCTTTGGTGATCTTCAGTTGATGTCGTCGGAATCTGGATGTTGTTGCCATTTTTCATGCTTGAAATCCCCACTATGGATTGAAAATGTGACTGCACTGCCTAACACCCTTTGAAAGAGCGAGGGAGAAGGCAATTATATCGATTACATCTCCAAAATAATAATAGTAATACTAATAAAAAAAGGCAAAATCTCTTTGGACTATATATATCGATTCTCCGGTAGCCCTGGGATAATCGAGCATTCCTTTAACATGGAGCAAGAGGGCAAACCCGTCACATTATCTGAAAAAGTAACATGATTGCAGATATGTAAGAGCAATTATACTGGACTGCTTTCTTGTCTCTATTAAAATGATTCGAGTCTGGTGTTTATCCGAGTTGCTAGCTGTTATGCGTGGCATGGTAAATACACCATTGATGTGGCCAGAGAGGGATATAAAAACCATGCATTTCCTAGGAATGCAACAAACAGTAATCCTTTCTTTTGGGATATAAAATTTGCCAAAATTAATGTAATCATATTTGCTAAATGATTGGTAGGTTTTAGTGTATTGATCATGTAGAGCACAATCTTTCTGGAGGGCGTATTTATAAAAACCACATTCGTTTAATGCAATTCTGAAGGGCATATTTATGCTATTTCCTTTCAAATTAGAGAGCTGGAAGAGCAAGCAAGAATCAAGATGGTTACTTGCAAAGCCATAAAGAGAGGAGCTAGGTTTAGAAAGCAAAGGTAAGAAAAAGGTTACAAATTTAACTTCTTTTAAATATTTGAAGTGAAAAAGAAGTAGGGTTTGGTTAAATATTATCAGTTAACACCAAAAATTAAAAAATGTATATTATTTTAATAAAAATAATATTTCATAAAATAATGTTTAGTTGATGATATATTTTCATTTCATTATCCTCTGTCAATTCAAACATGACAACAACGTAAAAGAGTCTGAAATTATTATTTGCAAAGACATATTTCTTGTTAATCTTCAAAAAGTTTTCTTCTTTTCAAAAAGATATAATATATATTGATTGATTTTGATTGCAATGATTATGACAGCAGTGCACAAAGGCACTCTTTCAAGCTACGTCAAGGGGTAGATGTTCAAATAAAAACTATAAAAATTGTGGATGTTTCTCAAATGTGATGTGTTTTTTTTTGAAAAAAAAAAAGTAAGAAACATATATACATGTTTTCTAAAAAAATCTTGACATTTTTTATTTATTTTATGCTGAAATTTTTTTCGTAACTACCAGCAAATAAATTTTAATTTTATAAATACATCATGCAAATAAAGGAAAATAAATAAAGATAAGTTACAACAATATCCTTGAAAGATCATTATTTTTTTTAAAGAAAATCAACTAGTAAATAAAAAATATGCACTACGCAATTAAAAAACATAGAAGAGTGGGTACTATTTAATTTTTTGTTATTGGCAGTATCAAAATATTATTTGTTGGATCAAATAGTTATGAGAACCCTAAGAGAAGAATTTAATAAAAAAAAGTAATGTTTTTATAACCTTGGATGTATTAAGAATATAAAAATAATACATTAAAATCTTTTGAAGTCAATTTTTAATGTAATCATGCAATGATAGAAAACAATTCAGAGAAAAGATTAAAAAAAATAATCTTGAGAAAAAAAAATCACGAAACGCTAAAAATAAAATTGCTTAATAATCTTATTGAGAAAATATCATGTTAATATTAAACAAGACATTTTTAGATATATTTATTTTTTTTATTTCAAGTATTTGAAAAAAGAAAAAAAAAGGCTAAATAAAAGAGAAGTCACACTGCCCATAAAACTAGAAAATCAAAAGAATCTATCATAAAAATCCATATTTTCAATCTATTTTCATTCAAAACACATCTCAAAAACACCACAAAACTTCCCAAAAATCAATTGAATACCTAAAATCAAAACCAAAACTAATGTTTAATTAATTAGCTAATCAATTTGTCATTGATCTTAATACATTACCAAAGAAGCGTTTTTGGGAATTACATGCACACCCTGCCCTGCCTTCTCTAGACTGAAGATTTTGAGATTCAAAAAGGTCTAATAAGGAGCACGCTCTCGTTCATGTTTGGCACACTGTCAGAGACCTACATAACCCAGAACTACATCGTGCCTAAAATAAATAAAAATAAATAAAAATAAAAAAATAAAAAAAAGGTTTGCGAATCTCGCCTTTCCATGGCCTAACACATCAAAGAAACCTACCGCAAACCCATCAAGAAGAAAGACAGAGATGACTCTTCAGAATGATTAATCCTACCGCAAACCCATCAAGAAGAAAGATTAATCCATCACATCACCATAGGTCCAGCTCCCACCTTACGATCCCATCTGGCGAGACTAGTCTTTTTTATATCCCGATCCAGATGAATTATTTGCAGAGCGGTGAGCTCCTGTTTCTATGTAAATGCCAGTACGTCATTTTCTCCTTCCTTTCCAGTGTCATGCGAGTAATTGGCTTTTATGCTTGGTTTTAATTGAAGAGTCGATTCAGAGGCTGAAAGTTTACCATTCAATATATGGCCTCACCGACAGCCCTTACTATGGGATTAATTAATAATAAATTGCATCGAGCAGGTTGTAAGAGCAACAGAAATACAAGCAATAAAAAAAATGAAGAATCAGAGATGGAAAAGAAAGAACGTACATTTTGGGGTTCAGGAAGAAAACTGGTGAGCAGTAGTTGATAGGCTGAGCTTCAGCAAGAAAATCAATCCATTCATTGCAAGAGAACAGGCAGTCGCTAACTAGACTACAAATCACCCCATTCACAAGATATCTAAAGTTAATCAGGCTATTAGCCAGTCTAACCACCACCTAAATCAACTAAGTTCTTGCTCAAACATTTGACAAATCAATAATCAAAAGGACCGACAATGCATCAGACTATGACTTCACAAACTACGTGAGGCAGTCACTACAAAGTTTCAAAACCTTCGGTAAAGCTGCACTCTGGTGGCAACCCAAACTAATCTCAGACACTTGGATGTCCTTATGTTCACTTGAAGATGTAGCCAACCAAGATGCCAAACAAACCAACCAGAAATACAACCAATAAAGAGACACCTCCGGCATGTTTCTTGCTAATTTGTTTTCTCATCAGTTCCTGTTGCAGGAAATCGCACATGACACCAAGATAGATGAGCACTAACAGTAACAAGGATCATTTAATAACTAGAGGCATTTGACTGGCAAGAAACTTGAGAATGCATCACCAGAAGGAATTCATGTAAGCAAAAGAAGATATACAACAACAAACTATCCTTCCTCCTATACCATATGAAATCTCATTCATTCACACCAAGATAAGTATTTCACATCATCTACTTCATTTACCAAAAGCGAGTAGGGCATGTTAATGGAAATCCCAATCCCAGATAAGCACAACTCAACCTTGTCTAAACTACCCTCAACCAATTATAAAGCCTAAAAAATGACATAATATTTAATCCATACCAGTTCATGCTGAAGCTTCAGATTTTGCTGCAGGGCAGAAGTCTTCTCCTCAGTCAACCTTGAAATCAGAGACCATGTCTGAAATTCAAACATGGGTTAAAAACTTATGACCCAAAATTGCAAAACCATAGGAGTAGCATAAAGCAAAATACTTTGAAGTGGCAGCATTTTAAGAAAATGTTGATCTATGGAAGCTCTGATGGTGATTAAACCTTGACAACCTTCATACAGAAAAACAATGGTAATGCAATGGTATTGCAGTGCAGACCTCTTAATTATGAACTCCCATCAAAGTAAACGTTAAAAGAAAGTACAATGAAAAATTTATTCCACATGGTTGCCCAAACATGGTCAGCTTTTTAACACGACTTGTCCCTGAAATTGAGCAATTAATATACATTTCCAGAAGGCATATATCCTTCTATTAAAACTGCAGTAACACACTAAGTTCCTTGATATTCAATATAACAGAGCATTCACAGCATACTTGCATATTCTTAAGAGGATTTTCGAAATAAAAGGAGATCAATGAGTATAAAATTAAAGCAGTCATTAGTTTTTTGCAGCAGTGTAAGAGCTGAACATCTTATACCAGTGAGGACTGTAGTTTATAGAATCATTATGAACTTGTGTACTTCAGATTTCATGTAATGAAGTTCAAGATCTTACTGAGAAAACAACACATTTTTCATTGAGTAAACAAAGGACCATTAGATTAAGGTAGATTCTTGAGATCAAGGTCGTTCAATTTAAGAAAAACATGGTAAAAGATAATTTACCTCAAAAGATTTCTCTTTAGGCTCCTCCAAAGTTCTGGATACCTAGAAAACGACCACAAACAAATTAAAGATATCATAGCTTCCTGAACACAAATAAGCACATTTGCATATACTAAAAGCAAAAGGGAGGAAAGAAGATCTCAAAACTAGAAAAAAAAGATATACTTACAGCATCAAGTAAGGAGCTGTCCTGGTTACCATTCTCAAGCACAGAAGGCCTAGGGGGAGAAGATCCTTCATCAGACTCTTCAGGGACAGGAGAGGGAGGATTTGCAGGGATATATACAACCCTCAATTTGAACTCCTCCACAGCCTTATCACCCTCCTTATTAAACTGCAAAACAAATTACTCCATCCTTAAGTCTACATCAAGTAAACTTAACCCCCAATCTTTAAAGAAAAATAAAGATAGAAGAAACAAAGAGGCTACCCCACCATTTCAGAAGTTATCTCTTTTGTAGTTGTACCATCAGGCGCAACAACACTCTGAAGTAGGAACTTATCCTTGGATTGCATATCTGGTGGTGCCTCTTTTTGAGCTTGCATAGTAACTAGCACAATCCATACAAGAATAGTTGAGAACTCTTAAAACCATAATATACTCAAATAAATGTCTAGCATGCGCATTTAAAACAAATCGGAAAAGGCCACAAACTTAAGGAAACCTACCGTAATTTACCCAGGACAGTATCAATAGGTATAATTAGTATTATCAGCCAAAATGCATTACCAGCTAAGGGTCTGAATTTCATAAATCCCAACTTAGTATTATCAGCCAAAATGCATTACCAGCTAAGGGTCTGAATTTCATAAATCCCAACAAAAAGCAATTATAAATTTTTATCATCTATAAATTTACAGGAGCATTCACCTGTAACGCTGCGAGTGGATCCGGGCATGACAATGCCGGTGTTGGGACGAACGCAGTATTTCTTCGGATTGGTTGTTTTAACCTAGAACTCAAAAACCCATCAAGATTACATTTTCACATAACAGTTACTGTTTAATAATAACATCAATAAATGAAAAATTGGGGGGGAATACCTTAAAAGCCACATATTTATCTGACTTGTTAGTTAATTGCATAGAACATGAACTCTGCTTCCTCAATTCAACTTTATCAATAATAAAAAAAAGACTGTTAATCCCAATAATTGAACTAAAGTTTTAGATCTATAATAATGCACCAAAAAACAATTTCAGATTCTGGTTTTCCTATATCATGATTTTCTTAGCAGCCAAACAGAAATTTACGAGAGCACAGTGCGACTAACAATTTGGCACCTAATTAGGAACTAGGATCATTCTTAAGTAACTTTGAGACAGAATCGAGAATTTCGGAGATATTCTTTTGTTTTCCTAATTTTCTCGGGAGCCAAACAGAAAAAGGAAAAGGAAAGAAAGGAACTTACATGGGAATTTAAGCTCTACTGGGTGAATATTAAGAAGATCTCCAGTGCTCATGGTTGATTATTTAATTTTTAGAAAAAAAAAATATCCAATCCTTGAAAATAAAAATTTGTTTCGAAATTAGGGTTTTTATTTCCTTGTGAGATTATTTTTTAACCTGGACCTGATCTAACGAGAAAGGAAAGAGAAATAGAGGGAGAAAAACAAGATTTAAAATAATAAATAAATAATGTTTTGAGATGTGGTAGGGGGAGTAAACGACGATGACTGTAACTTGGGTGACAGATGTGAGCCGTTCGATCTAAGGAAATGTTGTGGGGGTATTAAATTTGAGTGGGATTGTTATCTTCGTAATGTGAACAAGAAGTTACGTTTAAGTGCATGTTTGTCCTCCATTTTAAAATATTTTTGAAAACAATTAAAAATATTTAGTTTTATTTTTTATTTAAAATATTTTTTTATTCTTAAATAATTTTAATGCGTTAATATACATTTGAAAATGTCTCGGATAGTCTCTTCTAAATGCTCTAGATGTGGACGTAGCTGTTGAAAGAACTTGTTTTTTTTTTTGCACTAGAGTTCAAGTCTCATCATGCATGTCTGTCACCCCCGCGGTGTCTTACATGCTCACTGGGTTGAACATAAAGCTTGCGATACGGATTCGACCATTTCAGCTCTCTTCACCATTAAGTTACAAAAAATCGATCCTCGGTCTCTTTGATTATATTTTTTATCGTGTTATTATGTTTTTTTTTAAATAAACATCATGTTTAGACATTAAAATTTTCAGATTCTTGTATACATGTCTATAAAAATTAACAATATAAAAATAAAGTAATAATTTTAACACTAGAAGATTATCTTCAAAACATGATGTAACTACTAGAATTCAAATCCTGCACCTTTGAACTATTATCTAAAGAGCTAAAACAGCTCGGGGTCGTTCCTGTAGCTTCAGACACATTGGAACTGTGGACTGGATATTTTTTGTCCGTGCGTCGCGCGAGATTCGTCCACCTCCTTTTCTTCTTTTTTTCCCGCCTATGAACAGTGTAGTAACGATTTTAGCCCCGGTAATAAGACAAAATAACGTTTTCGGCTGACGGTTAAGGGCGTAATTGCGCGCGTATGGACCGGACCGGTCCGGTCCGCCGCAACCCTTTTTTTTAAATGGCTAAAGACTGTTCTAGCCCCTAATAAGACAAAATTTATTAATTAGGACAGGGCTATAACAGTTACTGACCATTATTATTTATTTATTTATTGAAATACTGTCGGCGCGTGGGGTTCACGCGACCGACAGTATTCCCCCTAACGCTCCTTTCAAGTGGCGTGCGTGGTACGATACGGTGGCCGAAAATGGGCTACCGGCGTCTAATCCGGTGCGCCTACGCTTGGTCTTCCTCCCGGTGCGGCGCGTTTTTCCACGTGGTGGCCGTGGACGCGGCGGTGGCCGGTTAAAGCCAGATGTACCGTTTCTCTCTCTCCTGCACGTCAAAGTGCAGAAGAGCCCCCCGGGTTTTGTATACTTTTGGTCCCTTGACTTTTAATTGTGTCTATGGGCCTGATTTCAGTTATATAAGTTTTGACTTTCTTTGATTGGGTCCTTCGATTGCAATTAATTAAATGTGAATGTTTCACTTCGGTCCTCCTTCTTTTAATTTCCAGATTGGGTTGAAAAAGCTTAATATATTCGGTACAGAAGTTTCTATTTTTGCAAATTTGTCCTTTATTTGAAAATATTAATAAATCTGATTTTCATTTCAGCCCTTAAAATTTTATTTTTTTATTTTAATCCCTTTATATTTTATTTTCATTTCAGCCCTTATACTTTTATTTTTTAAAATTTCTAATATAACCCCTACTTTTGTCCATGTATATATAAGTGTGTTTAACACAATAATAATAATAATAATAATAATAATAATAATAATAATAATAATAATAATAATAATAATAATAATAATTTAATTGTTTTTCTTACTTGCTTCTTTGATAATATTTTTTATTTTTTTTTCTTCCGATAATTTAATAATTTTTATTTTTTTAGCAGTAACAACAATGATAATTTTTATTTTTATTTTTGTTTTATGTCTTTGTTTTATCTTTTGTTCAAGTTTCTAGCATTTTTTTAGTCTTTCATTTATTTTTGTTTCTTTCATAATAATAATAATAATAATAATAATTTAATTGTTTCTCTTACTTACTCTTTTGTTAATGTTTACCAGTGTTTTTTTCAGGATAATTTGATAATTTTTATTATTTTAATATTAAGAGCAATGATAATTTTAGATTTTCAAACTTTGGTTTTGCTATTGTTATACTAGGGGGTGTTGAGCTATTTTATTATATTAAATTTTGTATAAATAAATATTATATTTTTATTTTGATCCGGCAAATCCTATAAAAATTGTTTACTCAGGCCGCAACGTAGAACATATATTTTTTAAAAATTTCAAACTAAATGATTTTTTCAGCTAATAATTTTTTTTTTTGTTTTATCATCTATTATATATTTTTTATGTGCTCTTTCTTTTATTTTTTTATTGGTTTTATTGTTATTATTTTCAAGTTAGATGAATTATTTTTTCCTGATAATTATGATGTTTTTTATTTGTTAAAGCTATTATGATTTTTTTTCTTTATTCATCATTAACACAATAATAATAATAATAATAATAATAATAATAATAATAATAATAATAATAATAATAATAATAATAATAATAATAATAATAATAATATATTCTTTTTCTTGCTTACTCTTTTATTAATGTTTTTGAGTGTTTTTTCTTTTGGGATAATTTGATAATTTTAATTGTTTTTGCAATAATAGCAATAGTCATTTTGTATCTAATATTACTGAGGACAAAAGACAACTCAAAAACAAAAAATAGACAAATTTACCTAGGTTATCTACAATTAAAAAACGATACAAGTCACTTTTGTCTCGATTACATTGTTCATTTTAAACGGCAAATAAGTTATTATTGTATATTTTAATATTTATTGCATATTATCGACTAAAATTATATAAAGAGATAAAAAAAATGACCTCGGATTTTTTGCAGGAAAAAAATTAATATCAGCATTCTTAAATACATTTAATATAATAATATGATGAATAAATCTTATAAAATAAAATAAAAATTGGCTTTGAATTTTAATTTTGTGCTCTTTTGTTCAAGTTAATTTCTTAAAAAAATAAAATAAAAATAGATTTTTAATATTTAAGATCTAATATTACCCGGGAAAAAATAAAAATAAAATAAAAGGTAAACAAATTTGTCTAGATTATCTACAATTAGAAAATATACACGGCACTTTTTGTTTCGACTACACTGTTCTTTTTAGACGGCAAATAAGTAACTATAGCACGCAAAAAATTTATATTTCTTTTTTAAAAGAAAATGCAATATTTTTATTTATAATGTGTCAGATCTAATATTACTGGGGAAAAAAGGCAACTCATATTTTTTTTTTACAAATTTATCTAGGTTATCTACAATTAAAAAATATAAAAATCACTTCCCATTTCGATCACACTATATAGTATGTGAGACTAAGTATATGTGTTTAATATTTATTTAATATTATCGCCTAAAAATATATAGAGAGAAAAAAAAACAATGACCTACGATTTCTTGCAAAAAAAAATTAATATTGGTATTCTTAAATATATTTAATATAATAATATGATGAATAAATCTTATGAAAAAAAACTTTGGCTTTGAATTTAATTTTATATTTTAGACTTTTTTTAAGAAACGGTGACCTTTTTTTCACATGTATTTTTTATTTTTTAGTGTCCAAGTCGGTTGTTCTTTTTTAACCGGGTTTCTTTTGTTTTTTTTTTTTTAAACCAGAGTATCTGTGACAACAAATTTTTAATAAATCATTTCACCTTCTTAGCAAATTTTCTAACAAATTTTATCAAAAGTTTTTTAGCAATAGCAATATTCAATCACATTTTGGTTGAAAAAACCCATTTTTAACAGATTTTATCAATTACAATTATACTAATTAAATATTAAAATAACAAAATACAACATATATAAAATCCATCAATTTTCTACATAGATAAAAAAGCCCAGCGAAGCGCTATTCCTTTTGTGTCTGATTTAAAAAAAAACAAAAAAATGTGGTCTGGATTCATGGAAACTGAATAACGTTCTGGAATGTCGGGCGGGCATCCGGACCTGGTGGCTTCCCTCAATTCTCCGTCCACTTTTTACACCGGGAAAAAAAACCTAGTCACGTACTCTCTCTACTATTGCAGGGATCCCCGTTATCCCCCCACCCTCTTAGACTTGGGCTTTGATTATTTTGGTTGGTGGGGTTTGGGTGTTCAGATTTCCACAAGAAAAAAGGAAAAAGAGAAAATGGTAAGCGTGATGTTAGGATTTTTTAGGATGTATTTGGCATTGCTTTTGCTTTTGCAATTGAGGTTGAAAAAAAGCACTTTGAAAAAAAGCACTTTTACTGCGTTTCAAAATAAACAGTGAAGTGTTTGGTTAAAATTGTGGTTGAGTTGGAGGTTGAAAAAAAACCAGCTTTAAGTGTTTGATTACCAAGTTTTTCATATTGCTTTTAACTTGTGAAATTACTTTAAAGGGCATATACATATACACACATATTTATTTATATATATATGTTTAACTTGTGAAAATAAATTTAAAATAATCACAATTTATTGCAAGGAATAATTCAAGTAAAATGGACACTTTATTTTATTCTCCCATCAAACTATTTGCAATGCCATCAAGAACAATATCCATACGTGAAGGCGTCCATAATCTCTGACTATTTTCACGCCCTACAATATCTGGTAAAAAATCATCTGGGATATAATTGGGATTACGATCATATTCAACAAAAACAGCATCATCTTGCGATCTCCTTCTAATATAGTTATGTAGTGCCATCGATGCAACCACAATCTCAACCTGCGTTTTGTATGGATAAGCTGGCATGCACTGTAAAATTCTCCACCTTTGCTTCCATACTCCAAATGTTCGTTCTATCACATTATGTAGTGATGAATGTGCACGATTAAATACTTCTTCTCGTCCACTTGGTTCTCCACGACATCAAAAATCTTGTAAATGATACCGCTCCCCTCTATATGGATAATCGGCATCAACCAAATAGTATTTTCCTGAAAATACAAACAAAATGCAACTTTTATATTAATTCAATAACAAAAGATGAATAGTAATTTATTGAAATTATCATCTCTGTAAGATATAATAAATGACAACCTTCAGGAGGTTTAGGAAATTTGATACTCCTACTGTCAACAGCCTCGAGAAAAATACGTGTATCGTGCGCACTACCTTCCCATCCTGCCCATACAAATATGAATTGCATGACAAAACTATAGACCGCCATGATGTTTTGTGTTGGGACACCTTTTCTACCAATAAAAGGAATTTGATTTTCGGATGAAATGGTGGCAGGAACATGCGTCCCATCAATTGCACCGATGCAGTTCTACAGGTACAAAAAATTAGAATTAGTATAAAAATATTCAAACAAAATACACAATTTCAGTGCAAACTATATTTTATGTAAACATAAAAAATTACCTAGAAATGTGGCATAAATCTGGGATCCATCGTAATTTCTATTGGTGTGTTGGTAAAGTCTGGATCAGTTAGTTTGATTATATCTATAGCAAACAAACATAATGCTTTAAGGACTTCTTTCATACATCTACTTACAGTTTCGCCTGAATGTTGAAATCTTTCTTGCACATGTCGATTTGATACTCCAACTGCAAGAGTAAATAGAAACATTCCTACCTTCTCGAGTACGCACATCCTCCGTCAAGGTTTTAAACTATAACACGTTTCCAAATCATTACATAGACTCAGCAAAGTGTCTCTGTCCATCTTAAACATGTTAACAGAGTGTTTCCAATGACCTCTTAAAATCTCATTCAACCAACGCAAACTTGTATTGTATGAAACTATACATGGTTTTTTATGGATATAATTAATATAATATAGGTTTAAAGCTCCATCCGTGCATATAATTTGTTTTTGCTCATCAAATTGCCTCCGTATAAAATTTGCATCGTCATCGTCGTCATCGTCGTCGCTACTGTCGTCGTCATCGTCATCAGTAGTTCCATCATCAACGTATGCGCTATTGTTTCCTACATCAACATCATAGTTAATGTACTCAATAACACGATCCATAACATTGTCATAGTCACCTTCAAAATCCCCGTTAAATAGGGCATTAAAATATGGATCATCCATATCTAGAAAACAAGTGCAAACCTGTCGACATTAAAAATTGAGTCAAGATATACATTTTGATATTTTTTTGTTGACAACTAGCATGGTTAAACAATATCATGTTCTGAATATTCATAACAATATTTTTTGAAACTAGTCCAAACAAACATTCATAACAATGAGCACAATAATTTCAAAGTCGTAATAGAAAAACTTGCGCTCAACAAATTACTTGTTACGTTACAATCCAAAAAGAAGACAAATATGAAAACCAAATAGTCAAACAAAGTAAGAGCATTACAATTAAGAGTTTTTTCAAGGCGCGATGTTTCGTTGAAGCCAACGGTATTTTTTTTCAATACCATTGATGCTAGCCCACATTTCTCTATTTCTTCGCACTTGTAGAAACTTCATGGTGAGGTACAAAAAATTATCGTCATCTATCGAACCAGGTATTGATTGGAGCTCAGCCATAACTTTGGGAATACTACAGCCTGGCAAATCTTTATTTGCAGAAGTGGAATCACTCCTACTAGACATGCTGTCGAGAAGCTGTTGTTGTATTGATACTAGTTGAGCACCAATTCCAAATGACTTTTTCTTTCTAGCTCTTGGCTACGGGTGCTCTCTTTCTTTTTGTTTTCCACTGCTCTTTGTGTTGCTACTACTAGATATATGCTCCCCCCCAACGCCTCGAGAATTATTATTTTCAAAATTTATATCGACATTCTCCTCTGAATCCCCGATTCCTTCCTCCAAATCAGCACCTTCTAGACCGACCTTTAGTGTGTCCAAATTGACTTCAGTGTCAGCTAGTGTGCCCAAGGTAGTCAAAATCGAGATTTTGACACGGATCGGAAAGGGCTCCGAAAAATCGGATCGTAAGATCGGATCGTAAAATCGTAAAATGTCTGTACAAAAATTATTATTTTTAATTATATTTAAATTTAAAAAATGAATTTAAATATAATTAAAAGACCCACAGTATTTGAGATTTGAAATTTAAACTATTTATTTTATGTTTTTCAAGTAATTGTATATTTTTTTTATGGTTGTTGTATTTGAAATTAATTAATGTTATTTATTATCTTAAATTAATAGGATTTTTTTAAAATTATTTTTTATGCTAATTATTATTATTATTATTAATTATTATTATTATTATTATAACCCCTCCTCCCCCGTATAAAGTACCTAATGAATATAATATAACATAATTATGGCCATAAAACTTCATTAGTTAAGGTTCATGCATGATTCCAAATAATTGAAAAATACATTATAAAACAATTATGTCCATAGAATTTCATTAGGTAAAAATTAACAAACTAAAAATAAATATTTTGTTGATGTGAAATATAAATTAATTAATGTTATTTATTATCTTAAATTAATAGGATTTTTTAAAAAATATTTTTTATGCGAACTATTTTTTATGCTAATTATTATTATTATTTTTTATTATTATTATTATTATTCTACGATTTTTCTACGATTTTTCTACGAGTTTGACCGAGTTTGACCGGGTTCGGTTTTTCTACCGGTTCAACCAGGTTTTCGGAGTCAACTCGCAAAATCGTACGATTTTACGAGTTGGCTCGCGATTTTGACTACCTTGAGTGTGCCCGACGATGGTGCCCATGCATGTTGTCCGGTAGCGGTGACTCTAGAGAACATTCTATCAAATTTAAATTTCAATGATGGCTCAATTCCGGACTGTCTAAATTTTTTCGCTCCTCTATTTTCCTACATGAAAAAATAATTTTCTTGTCATTATCTTCACAAAACATAATAACATTTTTGAAATAGTTAGTATGACGAAAATTCACCTGAATTCTTGATTTCCACCACTCATCACTAGCCACAATTGTTCCTAATTCGTTACTCAAACCCACACCGGTTTCACCAATCAATTTCATCCACAGCCTCCAGTCTTTTTTACAAACATTCCATTTGTTTTTCAGTTGTGGTTTCGTCAACGCTTGACCCGTTTGTTCTCTAAATGATGTTACAATAAATTTCCATCCGCATCTATGAAAATGCGAATTCGGTCGCATACCTATATCAATTGCCTTAATGCATATATCACAAAATATATGCAACATTTCTTTACTCCAATTAGCTTTCTCCACAGTCTCAAAATCGTCCATAATATCTCGTATAGCTTTGCAAACAAAAACAAATCAACATTACAAACCGACACTACATACTATCAAGGAATGAATACTGTCATGCAATGTTTTAAATGTTTATAAAAAAAACAAGCTAAAGGCATATTGACGATTTCTCTTTATTGTCGTTGAATTGATGCTTGATAAATATACCAGACTATAATAAGAAAATGCAAAAGGTTGAAGATTCTCATCAGATGGTAAATTATTTTACCAAAGAGATATTGCCCAGCATTTGTCTTTCTAATTTTTCAGATTCTGTAGGGCAATAGTACTTCACACCACAAAAAACAGCCTTGTCTTCACATATTTACAGGGAATCAAATCAAGAGATTTATCGATACAAATGAACTTGATGCCATAATGCAGGAATCAAATCAAGAGATTTATGTTCTTTTTCCAAAGAAAAGCAGCATGTTCTCCTGTATTTAGAATCCTTGTATTTTCATTGTATCTCTTTCTTCATCTTTTTGAGAAACTACACTTTGGTCCTTGTATTTTCATATTTGGTCTCTCTGCTTTAAATTATTGACATTTCAGTTATAAATTTTATTTTCTCTTCTTCAGTCATTTACAGTTGTAAAAAGCTCAATTTGGCTCTTAAAGTTTTCAAATATCTCTAGTCATTAAAATTTTTAATTTTTATATTTTGGTCCCTTCAGTTTTATATTTACATATTGATCCTAAAACTTAATTTTCTTCATGTTCTAGTCCTAAAAGGTTGTGTGAAGTTCAATTTGTTCCTTGAATGTTTAGTTTAGTATTCATTTAGGTCCTTGTAATTTTAGGTGTCTATATTTTATTCTTAAGATTTTATTTTTCTTATGTTTAAGTCTTTTGGATATTGAGAAGGGAGATAAAAAGTTTCCGAAATAAATATGACTTGGTTTCAAAAGGGAAGATTTGGCTTAGACTTCCTTTTTTATGTTAATTCTACTTTTATTTTACAAAGTCCTAGTCATCATGTTAGTGCGACAATGATACCAAATGTAACAAGATGACTCTCAGCACGATAAAAAACAGCAATTCAGATACAGTTATGTAACAAGATGAAACAAGATCTTCGCAGCAAATACAAAAAATGGCTCAATTTGAAAGGACCAGGTGCAGTTGGGCTGAGAAGAATATGAGCCAATATCAAAGAGTTGTTGCTATTAAGAATAAAAAAACACTCATTTAGCTGTGTTCTATTATGATAAGACACAGACCAAAAACCACCATATGTTTCATCCACACTATTAACACTTAAAATCTTACAACCATGTATATTAAGCAAACATGCCTCGTCTAAAAAAAACAATCACCGGTCAATTTTTTCATTCCAAGATAAAATGGAACTTAATGTCTAATGGATATGAAATGTCCTATCAAAACATTATCTTGATGATATGTTCTAAGAAAAGAAAAGGCTCCTCATATTTTTGCATGTGTCTATAGAGGTAGAGAAGAACACTTTAACAATTGGGACAAAAGCTATTCACAAACTAAATACATCCTATGACCAAATTTCATTCAATATTCTAAAAGCTAATTCATTATTACCTGCTACAGCAAATCTGAACTTCAATCTAGCGTTCTCTGTTAAGTAGTGAAATTTCATTTATTTACCAGTGCATGAAGCAATTTGAGTTTGAACTAATATTTCTTAATCAAGACCAAAGTGCACAAATCAAGTCCACATAATAGACAACTAAACTCAACCAAGAAGAGTTTCATGTTTCTTGTTTTTTTGGTCTGTAATTTTAGAAAAAAAAGAAAGAAGATGTATACAACCAATCATTAAGATATTCACACAAAATCTAGATATATCTCACATAACCTTTTCTTTTCCGTCTCGATCAGGGATCAAATCCCTTGACACCCTTTCAAACACCTCCAAAGTAGTTTGCCTCGGTAAACTCAGCAGTAAGACTACAGCTACTTCCCATCAAATTTCCATCTCAAACAATCAAATTTCTGTCACTCAAACACCAGATTCAAGAAAATAATTAACAGCAGAACTATTGAAAACATTATACAACAAGTCCTCTAAATGTCAAATGACTAGTCATTTGCATTCCTTTCAAGAAACGAAAAAAGAATTGCTAACACTAAAATTCTCGCTAATGAAACCAAATATCCAAACACATCAATCACTTATTATCCAGTACAATAACATGACAGTAATCGACAAACGACAGAAAATAAAACCAGTTGATAGAAATGAGAGCTTACTTTGGTGGGGTGGTGCACGGATCGTTGTGGGAACACACTCGCAGAGGAGAGAAAGGTGTGAGACAGAGGAGGCGCAGATGAGAAGGAATTGAGAGGATTTTTTAGGGTTTTTTTTGCAGATAAGAGAGATGCGGGTAGTTGAGAGAAGAGAAGAGAGATGTGGGTAGTTGGAGAGAAGAGAAGAGACGGGAGGCGCAAGATTCACTCCGGGAAGCTGTGGGTCGTTGTGCAGAGGAGAGCACAGGGAGGAGGCGCAGACGAGAGGATAAAGTAGAGTTTTTTGTTTCTAACGGTTTCAATGAAAATGGATCGCAGATGTTGTCTTTGTTTCCGGAATTCACTTTCCGGGAAACTATTTTTCAAATTTTCATTTATTTGTTTGCCTTTCAGAAAGTTAATCAACGGAAAACACTTTCCAGTCAAAGAAAAATTTGGCTTGGTTTTCGGGAAATTGTTTTCCACAAAATTTGGGCGGAAAACACTTTCCGAAAGTTATGAAAAATTTAAAAATGTCATTATTTTCTGATTATATCAAATTTGATCCTCAAACTTTTGATTGCTATATATAATTTGTTTTGAATATTTATTTTTCAATTCCATCTCTTAAAATTTAATTTTTATATTAATTTTGGTCTTTTTTTTATAATTGTTATTTGCTTTTTTCTTATCATTTTTTTATTGACATTTTTTATCTATCAAATTTGGTCCTCATTTTTTTTATTGTTACTTATTTTATTTGAAATAATTTATGAAATGTTAATTATTATTATTTTAATTTATTCACTTTTCATTTTTTTTTAAATTTTTAGATTTGATCTCTATTATTTTGATTATTATTTATTTTATTTGAGATAATTTATGAAATTATATTTTTTTTAATTTTCATTCTCATTCAACTTTTTAATTTGTAAGATTTGTTCCTCATTATTTTAATAAATTTGAAAAAAAATTAATTTATTAATAAATTATTTTCCAGTTCATTTTCCATAACACAAACAAACACTGGAAAGTATTTTCCAGTTCATTTTTCATAACACTGTCAAACATCGGAATACACTTTCCAGGAATTCACTTTCCAGAAGGAAACCACTTTCCATCAAACAAACGGGGCTAAAAAAAACATCAATTTCCAGCTTTGCATGAAACGGAGTTTTGGAGAGAATTTGGTGTGGGTCCCACACAAAAAATCTGTGTTTACCTGATATCTAAACATTAAATACAAAAGCCGTTTGGCAAACGTGGATGCCACCACAACGGCCACTTAGTTTGACGGTAAAATTGTAAAATTAACATAAAAGTTTTTTTAATTATTAATTATAAAATAATGATAATCTTCTAATTAATTAAATTATAGAATATTCACGATAATTATCCTTTATTAATTCAATGAAAAACACAGAAATATTAACTAAAATATAAAAGATGTTGCCTTTTCCAATAGACAATTTTCCTATGTATATAGACACAAATTATTTTGGATTCAAACAGTAAAATTATCATTTTACCCCTAAATTCGAAAAAAATAACCCCCAAGACCGGGGTCAGTTTCGACATTTCCAGGAGATATAGATAATATTTTTCAGATTTCTTTGCACAATACAACTATTATTTTACCTATGGGTGGTGAGAAAAGGACACGGATCATTGGGGTGTTTTCGGTTTTTTACAATCTCGTGCACGATAAAACTACTAAAATAACCCCTGAAAAAAACAAGAAAGAAGCCTGGAGTTGGGGGGCGTACTTTCACCTTCAGTTTTTCATGGTTATTGTTGTGACTAGGTGTGTATAGATAATTTACCATTATTTTAATTATTTCTTGTTCTTAAACACTGCAGGTGCATCATACGGACACCCCTCCAGTGTTTCACGTCCATGCGCCATTCAAGTGGCTCGTGTGGCCTTCCACCACGTCACTTGGTACGTCGTTGTGTCCTATGCCTGCTAGTGTGGCACGTGTCAGTTAAAGGTAGTTAGTGAATTGTCGGGGAATTATTTTTTCCTTTCCGCTCGTTTCTCTCTCCTACGGTGGAAAGTATATGCAAATCCTTCATGTTTGATATTGTTATATTTTAGTCCTTGATCTTTTAGTTTCAGTTTTATTCTTGATTTCTTCAATTGAAAATTTGATTTTGTCCAATTGAACCTTATTGTATATGCTAGTTTTTAGTTCAATCCTTATTCATTTGATTCTTTATTTATTTTTTGTTCTTTTAATTTTTTTCATATACAGGTTTTTCTTTTTTTTTCATTTCGTCCTGCAATTGAAATTGATCACATATGCTACTTATAATATTAGTTCTTATTCTTTTAATTTTTCAATGAAATTACACTGCATTTATTTAATGCCTTTATTTGTTTTTAATGTTTTTATTTGTTTCAATTTTGTCATTCGATTGTAATTAATTATATAATTTATTTTTTATTTTAGTCCTTATTCTTTGAATTTTTTTGGGTATTAATTCCTTTTGTTTCTTTGGTCCTTCTTGGATAGTGTTTTTTTCACCCGTATTTATGCATATATGCTTTTAGTTTTTATTTTTAATTTTGGCTGTTTTATTTTTTAAAAATAATATTTCATTTTTTTTTCCCTTTGTTCTTTTTTTTTCTTTTTTGTTATTTTATCTATTTTTGGGTCAAATAATTTTATAATTTCATTGTTTGTGCAATAATAATGATAATTTTAGTGATTGTTTTTTGTAAAAATATTTTGCTTTATTTTATTTTATTTTCTCGGTCAATTTAATGGTTTTAATTGTTTGGGAAATAATATTGATAATAATTTTAATTGTTATAGTCATGATAATGATGGTAATCTGGAGATGAATTTTCAATTATGTTTTTTCTTTTCTTTTTGCAGATAGAAAATTAGCTACTTATTTTTTTATTCAATTATTGCATTTGTTTTCTTTTCACAATTTATATTTTGTTTGTTGTGTTTAATTTAAATTAGATTATAAAATGAACTAATCTTAATACGGTGAATTCGATAATCCAGGTATCCAATATTTTTTGCTTTTTTAATAATGATGATAATTTTATCCTAGTGATTTTGTTGAAACTTACTAAATAGATAAATTTATATTGATTTAAGATTTATATATTTGATAGTAAACTTAGAATTCATAGGAATTCTATACAAATTTATTATTTTTATCAAATTTATATTATAATAAAAAATCTCGCAATCAATTTTTTTTTCACTGAAAAAAATATTAATTCCGGACACGACAAGTCTGTGGTAAATGGCTATTACAAACCAACTAAAAGGCGTGGTGAAATTACTGTGTAGATCACTATACATTGTGTGTTATTTCACTGTAGATTGCGGCAGTGTACACCCGTTTTTAGCCCTCGCGTTCGCGGCAAAGTGTGTGGGTAACATGGGGACATTTTTGGCTTTTCCTGTTGTTGTCCTTTTTTTTTAATCAGCCATGAACAGTGTATTAGCGTTTTTGACCCTTAAGCCGGACAAAATAGGGTTATGCGCTCAGGGTTAAGGGTGTAATTGCACGCGTACGGACCGATCCGGTTCGCCCAGTCCGCCGTAACTTTTTTTTTAAATTGCTAAATACAGAAATAGCCCCTAATAAGACAAAATAACTGACTTGGACGCAAGGGTGGAACGGTAATTGACCCATTTTTTTTTATTTTCTCGGAATACTGTCGGCGCGTGTTGTCCACGCGACCGACAGTATTCCGACTCACGCCCTATTAAAGTGTCGCGTGCAGGCTTATAGCGTCACCGGAAAACCAGCGTCTCAGTCGATGCGCCTCCGCGTGGTCTTCCTCCCTGTGTGGCGCGTTCAGTCCGCCAAAGCCCGTGGACACGGCGGTGGCCGGTTAAAGCTGCTGCAACCGTTTCTCTCTCTCCTGCATGTCAAAGTGCAGGAGAGTCCCCCGGTTTTTTTCTTTTGCACTTCGGTCTCTGTACTTTTAATTTTGTTTATGGTCCTTATTTTTAGTATATAAGTGTTGATTTAGTTCAATTGGGTCATTCGATTGAAATTAATTTAATGTGCAATTTGCACTTCGATCCTCCTTCTTTTAATTTCCGGGTTTGGTTTAAATAGCTCAATAAATTCGGTACAGCAGTTTCAATTTTTTCAATTTTGTCCTTTGATTAAAATTTATAATAAAATTGATTTTCATTTCGGTCCTTATACTTTTAATTTTCGGATTATAATCCCTTTAAATTTGATTTTTTATACTTTTAATGTTTTTTTAAATCCATTGATTTCTTTTTATCATATTAATTTTGTTAAAGATTTTATGGTTTTTTTAGTCTTTCATTGATTTTATTTTTTTCATTATTAACACAATAATAATAATAATAAATAATAATAATAATAATAATTTAATTGTTTTTCTTGCTTACTATTTTGTTAGTGTTTTTTATTTTTTTTCCTCTGGATAATTTGATAATTTTTATTGTTTTGGTAGTGATAGCAACGATAGTTTTTTTTATTCTTTTGTTTGATCTTTTGTTGAAGTTTTTAGGATTTTTTTCCCTTCCATTTTTTTCCTCTCATTATTAACACAGAAATAAAATCAAATAAATAATAATAATAATAATAATAATAATAATAATAATAATAATAATAATAATAATAATAATAATAATAATATAATTGTTTTTCTTGCTTACTCTTATGTTAATGTTTTTTATGAGTTTTTTCCTCGGGATAATTTGATATTTTTTTTATTGTTTTGGCGGTAATAGAAACAATAGTTTTTATTTTTGTTTTATTCTTTTGTTTGATCTTTTGTTGAAGTTTTTAGAATTTTCTTTTCTTCCATTTTTTCTCTATCATTATTAAGACAAAAATAAAACAAATAAATGAAAATAATAATGATGATGATGATGATGATGATGATGATGATGATGATGATGATGATGATAATAATAATAATTTAATTGTTTTTCTTGCTTACTCTTTTGTTAATGTTTTTTAGGGTTTTTTTCCTCAGAACAATTTGATAGTTTTTAACTTTTTATTATGTTGACAGTGATAACAATGATAATTTTTAGTTTTTATTGTATTTTTTTTAATCTTTTTTTGTAGTTTTTACAAAAAAAATAATCTTTCATTTATTTATTCTAATAATAATAATAATAATAATAATAATAATAATAATATTTTAATTATTTTTCTTGCTTGTTATTTTATTCATGCTTTTTATTTTTTTTCCTCCTTATAATTTGATAATTTATATTGTTTTAATAGTATCAATAATAATAATTTTAGATGTTAAGACTCCGATGTTGCTATTGTTATAATATTTTAAATTAATATTGCTTTCTTTTCCCCTTTATTTTTTTTTATTATTTTTATTCGCTCTTTGTATTAAATGATTTTTATAATTTTACTATTTGCACAATAATGATTTTATTGATTAATTTTTTTTTCTTATCAAAATATTTTGCTATTTTTTTAATGTTAGTTTGCACTCTTTTTGTGATCTTTTATGATGCAATATCTATATTCTTAAATATATAATTTATACTTGTGTAACAAATTTCTACTTAAAATTATATATATTTTATCTCCTAATTTATAACTTTTATTTAATTATATCATTTAAATTTATATTATAAATTTTAAATTAAATACACAAGAATACTCACGAAAACATGTAGTAAATTAGCTAGTTGCATTATAGAGGTTGTAAGTAACAAATGGTTTTTTGGGGCGAGCGTCAGAAGATCGGTGTATGAAGAGCGTAAGACACAAGTAAACGAGACAAAGTCATCATCAGCGATCACAAGCAAGTCAGCTTCATGCAATGAAGGAGAATCTGAAAAGTACCCTGTGGAGATGATACTAGTGCCCTAGGCCTTAGGCTACGCTACATTATTTCTATTATTATTATTATTATTTTCTGTGTTCGTGGGATAAGGCTTCTAGTTCTAGAGCCAGGCAGCTGTCCTGCCATTGCCATTTACAATGAACCAGCTGCATCATAGATCATCCATTGCTTTGATGTTGCCGATTCGTCACTGTTTATAAGTATGTCTGTCTTTGTTTTTCAAATTATTTTTTATTTAAAAATATATTAAAATAACATATATTTTTTTATATTAGTACATGATCTAAAAACACAAAAATAAATAAAAATAAAATAAATTTATTGCGTGTAATTGAAAGCTCTGCATGTAAATTCAGGTAACATTTACAGGAGCATATATCCCGAACTCGAACCCTGGATTGGATTTGGACATCGTAGCTAACGAGCGAGAAAATAAAAAAAGATTGGTTGTGGATTTATTATTTATTTTCAAAACAAAATCACTGCGGCCTTGAACTTGATCATGCTTTGTTTCACTCATTTTATTACCTGTTTGGGAGTGTGATTGCGATTGTTTTTAAAAATATTTTTTCGTTTAAAAATATATTAAAATTATATTTTTTTTATTTTTTAAAAATTCATTTTTTGATATCAGCACATCAAAATGATTTAAAAACATAAAATTTTATTAATTAAAACTTATAAATAAAATAAAAATTCATTTTTTTTCAAAAACACTTTTGAAAAGCCCTCCCCACACCCCTAGAAGAAAAAAAAACCGAGCTCTGTTTCACTCACTCTGTTCAATTAAGCAAGGTGCGAGTAATATTCCCATTGAAACGCTGCCGAGCCTATCAGCCGAATTTGTGATTTTTATTAAAGAAACTATTGAATAAAATCTACAATATAATTTATATTATTTACTCATATACATTTCTAGAGTGAAAATTCTTGCACTTGAAACTTCCAAAACCTATATTTTATCAAATAAAATAAAAATAATAAAATTTAAATTCACGACTGGTTGATACCGGGATAACTGAACAAACCTTCTACTATCATTATTATTTTGACATTTAGCAAGGTAAAGCTCCTACAACAGCACAGTAAGTAGACTGAACCAAAGGTAACATAGACTCAGCTCAAGCTATCAGTGACCTGCTCGGTTTTGATTGCTGCTTTTTGCTGCATCAAGATAGGAATTATTGTCATTGACAATCAATGCATGACCTCAATACACTATTCCAATAGTTTAAATTGTACGGTATCAAGTGTGTTAAAAATAAATAAATATAAATACCACGGTTCAAACCGGCCACCAATCCATGGGCTCGGCAGTGGTCTTGTTAACGTCCTTTCTTCTTTTGATGGCTCTGTATTTGACTTGTAAATCGCTGCTGTTTTTCATGGAAGATCTCCACTTTCATGATGTTTCAAATCACGGCAAACTTATAATAGCTAGGTAATTTTGTTTTAAAATTGTGTTTTAAAAATGTTTTTTAAAAATATTGTTTTTAAAATTAAATATTTTTGATATTTTAAAATTATTTTCATCTACTAATATTTAAAATGAATCTTTAAAAAATAAAAAACTTATTTATTATATTTTCTAAATAAAAAATAATTTAAATAATAAACAGTCACATAGTTGATTGGCTGTAGATATAAAATATATATATTTTTTAAATATATATATTATTTTGATGTATTTTTCAACACAAAACACTTTTAAAATAACCTCAATTATACTTCAAATTCCAAACAATCACTTATTTTGATGAGTTTTTTTTTCTCGGGTGAATAAATTATTTATAGACAATTACAATTAAAAAAATAATTTTTATTTTAGCATAGAAACAGTGGCAGTGGATACAGCATATATGCAACTTTTAAGATTGTGCAACATAATTAGGCATGCGGATAGTAACTTCGGGTATAGAACATGGGCAACCTTTTAAAATTCCAGCCCAGCTATCTCTCCCAGTCTCGTTGGCCCAGTCAAAACACGGTTTCCCAGAAGTCAATAGAATCACCTCATTTTCATGATAGGTGAAATTTATAGTTAGAAAAATCTTAGTCTCAACACCAAAATAAAAAATAATTGAACAAGCTGATTACAAATTAATATAATTACAAAATTCATTTAACTACATAGCTAAACATCTAATAAATTATATCAATCACAACATGTAGAACAAAAAATAACATATATAATTAATTTTAATTGAAACAAATCAAGACATACAGATCAAATAAAATAAAAGAATAAGGGTGAAATAAAAAATAACATAAATAATTAATTTCAATTGAAAAGTATAATTTAAAAACACCAAAACTTTTATAGAAAAAATCAAGGGGAAAACGAAATAAAAAGATTAAGGACTAAATTGTATTTTGCAATTGTAGGAGAGAGAAAAGAGACAAGAAAAACAAAACTGACTACCATCAACCTTCCACCCGCCTCATGTCGACACACGCCCCACCATATGGAATAAGACATAGTTGAGCATTCGATGACATGATGATAAAACATTTTTCTCGGCCTTTGGACACCTAACACCCTGCCTATAAGGCGTATAAGGGAGGCAACGAAAGACGCGTTTTGTTAATGCGTGTGCCGTTAAAAAGAAAAAATAGTAAACAAATATAAAATTACCTAAATACCCCCAAACCGGAGATAATAACCAAAAAATCTGATCTCAAAATATTATTATGCCCTAGGCCAATCGTTTTTTTTTTTTTTTTATCTTTTCGGAAGATATTTAGTAGTTGTACTATTCACCAAACACATAGAAAACCAAAATTACCCTCACCATTAGTGAATTGTTTTTGTCCAATCCAAAGACAAAAAAGTTAATTTACTGTTCATGATTAGTGTCAAAAACCGACACTACCCTTGTTTCTTTTGTGTTTTACTGTTTTTTATCTGATTCCAAGAGTAAATTCGTGGTTTTATTGTGCAAAACAATATTGAACTAATGAAAATACCCTTTAAAAATCAGATAATACCAACAATTACACATGAAAAGTCTAAAATATTCTCTGTGCCAAGAGTTAAATTTTGGAAATAAAAAGACAAAATAATAATTATATTATTATAATCCACGTTTATTTGTGTGTATTTTTTAGGAGAAGCGGTATTGGTTATTTTTTAATTGCTTTTCAGAGTCTTTTCTCATCTGCTTTTTCTACTTTTCACATTTGGTTTTCAAATGTTCTTGGCCTTGCGATTAATCCAGGTGATGCTCATTGATTCCCGTGTGTTTTTATTTGCGCAGAAGTCAGCTGAAAGACCAAATGCTTTCCGACCATTGTAGTTCCCATGGCTGTTCCCGTTCATTTTAGCTGCTCCTCTCCCTGTTGCCGTCGCGTCCATGCAAGCTGTTATGACTTTGATCCATTGAGTGTACACGGCCATCAAAGTATGTTTATCTCTGCTTGAACATGCCAGCTTGCATTATTTCTATAATTTTTTTCTCTGATTCAAATAAGATGGTCAAACCATTTTTGATGATGAGGGATATTTTAGATGGTCAAATCTTGGCATGTTAAAGCTTTTCTTTGCGATTAGTTTGCTTTTTTTAGGGTAAAAAAGGTCGTCGATCGATCATTTCCTCAATGGGTTTACGTATAACATGCTGACATTCAACAAGTTTCAAGCAAATGAGAGATTGTAGGTTTGTGATTATTTAGGTGATGCCATCACCACTTTATGAGTGCACATACTTGCCTGTTTCCTCCCATAACTCCTGCACGGCATTACTGCCATTTTTTCGCCATGCTGCGATGAACCACTCGCTTCAAGGGAAGCAGCTTTCAAATTTCTTTTTCATGTTTACAAGTAACACTTCCATCGTTTCTGGATTGCAGGATGACTAACTCTGAACCCTGGAATACGTTGTTTGAAGATCTGGGCAGCATCGTGGACTTGCACTGTTGCAAAGAAATTGGCACTCCGCTCTGCATTTGCACTTTATTTACTTGTATCAGACTTCGTTTGACTTTCATTGTTAGTTTTCTTTCTTATTTAACAATTTTTTTAAGCTATGTTATTTTTGAAAATATTTTTTTGTTTAAAAATATATTAAAATAATATTTTTATTTTTAAAAAAATATTTTTGATATTATTATATAAAAAAATTAATTTAAATTAATTTTTTTTAAGTGATGGTTTAGTAAAACGTTGTTTCAAAAGTATATTTTAATTTTTTTAGATATTCTAATATGCTAAGGGTTGAAAACGATTTTTAAAATATAAAAGAATATATTATTTTAATATATTTCTAGATAAAAATAAATTTAAAAAGCAAAATAACCCCCTGATAGTTTGTCGCTATGAATTAGCTTCGAGCGGGAGTGTGACTGAGATTTTGTTCTTAATGTTTTTTTAGTTTATAAATATATATTAAATAATATTTTTTTATTTTTTAAAAACTTATTTTTTTGATATCAGCAATATTATAAAAACATCAATTTTTTTTTAAATTTAAAATAAAAATAAATACAACTGTTTTCTCAAATATTTCAAAAGCAATTTTAAAATGTATTGCCGATCAACTGGTTGAACTCAGATTTTACTTCACCTGCTTCTTTAGAATATCTAAATTCATCAGCATCATCCACTTTCCTCTCCAACTGATTCGATCTAATTGGGCCATCATAAATCATACGATTAAATTTGCATGATGACAAGGTTACAAATCTTTTTGATAAATAATATAAATTTATATTTGTCATGATTTTAAAATGGATTATACAAAAAAATCATAATTAAAAAAATATAGCACTATCAAGTTCTTAAATCGTTACATATTAAATGTTTATTTGAAATTGAGTTTTAAAACGTCTTTTATGAAAAAAAAATATTTTATTGTTTATTTTAAATTAATTTTTTTCAGGTTTTTGGATTATTTTGTTGTATTGATGTCAAAAAAGAATCATTTAAAAATAAAAAAATATATTATTTTGATGTATTTCTAAATAAAAATATTTTATTTAAAAAATAACCTCGAAAAACACCCTTAAACAACTCTAAAACTGTTCACCAAAAAATGAGAATTAATTTTTATGATTTTGAAAACATGAAGTTGACTGTTTTATTATTTTTTTTAAAATTATGCTATTTTATTTTCAAATCCCAACTAAATTAAAAATGGTGACTCCTCCTGGGAAGATCTAGTTCTGGCCACTTCTGCTTTTTTACCGTTTTCCACACAGCACTGAGAAAAGTCGGTGTTTGTACTTTGTAGCCTTGTCATTTAGCACTTACAGGTGAGAAAAGTAAAGAGCAGGCAACTGCAGCAAGGCCATACCAAACCATTTACAGAGAGCACAAATGGTAGAGGGTTTTTTTTGGTTTATAAGATAACAAAAAGAAAAATCTAATTAAAATAATATATATATATTTTATTTTTTAAAAAATTATTTGACATTAACATATTAAAAGATAATTTAAAAATACCAAAAAATTAATTTAAAAAAAATAAATGTATTTAAAAAAAAACACTTTTATCTTCTAACTACAAAACTTTTGTCTGCCCCTTTGTGTTTTCATTTTTTCAAACCCTCCTTTACAATAAAGTAGCGTATAATATACTACTAGCTAGGTATAGCGTATATTTATTTATTTATTTGTTAAAAAAATTGGACGACAGTGTATTTCTCTTGTCCAAAACACAATAATAATAATAAGACACGCCCCTTTATATGAGGCCAGGCAAGCCCCCACCTCTCTGCTCTTACATTTGATAGCAGAAACACAACACCATTACTGTCTCCACCTTGCCAGGCGCCGTTCCTCTCTGTCTCTGCAGTAGTAGTTAGTACTGATCACAAACACTGTCTGTATCTCCCCCACCAAAGTTCTAAATGGTATGTTTTTTGTTTTGTAAACTCTTGTTTTTCTTTTCTTGAATTATTAGCACTGAATTTTTCATGTTTTTGTATGCAGTTGGTTTCTTCAAATCTATCACTGCCTCCTTGGCTGCAAGCACTTCTCTCAGAAAAATTCTTCAATGCTTGTGTAATTCACGAAGGAGCAAGAAAGAATGAAAAGAACATATTTTGCTTGGACTGTTGCGTCAGTATCTGCCCTCACTGTCTGTCTCCTCACGGCTCTCACCGTCTCTTGCAGGTTCCTTCAAAGCTGGCCCGCTAATTAAGATCAGTTTTTGCTCTTACATGACAAATCATGTTTTTAGCAGGTTTTGACACTTTTATCCCTGTATGTTTCAGATAAGAAGATATGTATATAATGATGTTTTAAGGCTAGATGATGCTCAGAAACTGTTCGACTCTGCATTTGTTCAAGTAAGCAACGAATCTTGGTAATTCAAGAACCGTGCGGGAAAACATACAGATATCGCAACCTTCTTGGCATAATTCTACGATTATTATTACTGTTTATATTGATTCTTTCTTGTTTTGAATTTTGATACGCAAATGAAAGCTAGCCGCTACTTTATATGCCTGCCTTTCTGGAAAAAGCAAATTGCACCTACCATTTTGTCCATGACCAATTCCAATTCTCTGTTTTTTTCCCAGTCCTATACTACGAACAGTGCGAAAGTGATATTTTTAAATCAAAGGCCACTACCAAGGCCAGGAAGTATCAGAGGCAACATTTGTAGCAGGTGTGACAGAGGTCTGCAATGCCCTTATCTCTTTTGCTCCATTTCTTGCAAGGTAGCTGGTGATTACCATGCTTAAAACTTTACTCTCTTACTCTTCTATCTCTAACCATTTCATTTCACAACGTTCTTCCCTCATCCGGGCTCTCTCTCATTTCGCTCCGATTCTCTCTTTCTGCAGGTCGATTATATTTTGAGAACAGAAGGTGTGGGTGGGCTTTCAAGTTTCCTGTATGATTGTAAGTTCCTGCCTTTGTCTGAACCGGCTTCAGATGACGGTTTAATGACTCCGGTTTCGTTCATTGCCAAGACAAGTTCTAGTTCGGGAGGGTATGGTGATGGTGGGGTTCCTTGTAGGACTCTTGCCTGTACTGCCGCCACTACGGAGACTGTGAGAAAGAGAAAGGAGTAGCTTATCAAATTCATGCCGGACGATGTTTCCAAGAGACACCGAAATATCAGCCAATTTAATGAACCGTCGAAAGAAGGCACCGAACCGGGCTCCTCTTTATTGAATTATCCGTGGCCGGCCTACTACTAGAGTAGTACATAGGGACTGGGAAAGAGGAAAGTGGCACGGGGAGGTTTGTCTAGAATTGGCAAGTGCTTGTTTATTGGAGGGTGAATCGGGGATTAGCAAAAATGAAAATGAAATTCTCTCAATTCTACTTTGGAGGATTTTTCTAATTAATTTTTGTGAAGGTTCTCATCTTATTTTATATCCCCCCAAATTACAGGGGCTGAAGTAAATAGCAATCTGACATTCAACTTTATTCGGACATTTGTGAGTGAATGTCATAATTTATTACATGGATGTGACTGGGAGATCGTAGAATTCATGCGTGTAAAATGGATGGACAACGTTTAATTCATTCAGTGTCTGTTTGTTCGTATGATGAGGTTTATCTATGATGTTCAGAAATTCATAGGATATAAAAATAATTTAAAATAAAAATAAAAAATAATTCAAATGCATTGACAGACACACCTAACTGGTGGACACGGTGTATCGTCTAATAAAAAGGGACCGCCGGTTTAATACATCAACCGATAATGGTTAAAGACCGAAACATGCACGTGGTTCAGCTCACGGCATGGTGGTGTGTAAGACACGCAGAATCGATCGAACGTGTTTTACTTCAATCTTGGCAGAGCCTCCCATGTCTCTCTTTTTCATGCAAATTGTGTAAGTCCCAAGGCAACGAGAAACAATATTTTTCCACCAGCCCTAATCTAATCACCTTAGGGTCTGGTCTGGTCTGGTCTGCTCTTTATTAAAAAAAAACTTGTAAAAATAGAAGAAATTAACAGAGCTATATGATGAACTCATTTTCATGTTTTGAGCGAATAGTGTGGGCTGCGAATGGAAGACCTCTTGGGCACAGTAAGGGTTGAATAAATGTCATATTTTCACGTGTTTTATAAATTCTTTTTATATATATAAAACAATCTGTCCATGGCATTTCTCCTGCTGTGATGAAAGAATTTATGCCACTCGATAAATTTTCGTCAAAAAAGTACTTTAACAGTTAGGTCTCATAAATGGCTTGAGAAAACCATTGATTATCTGGATTCGGGGCCCCGACTACCATTAAAGTCACCCACAGGCAAATCTCCAGGAAGATAGCAGCAGCTGGATACAATTGCCATTTCTTGCACCAGTGACGAAATTGGAGGGGGGCACAGTCGTTCCCTTTGATTCCTCCCGCTAGATATATCTACCAAAATTGTCAATTCCGTTCTGTTATGTCCGGAACGTTTTGTACCGTTAAAAAAACTGAGATGAAACGACGTCGTTTTTGTATCGGTTTTAATTCCGGTTCATTTCGTAAATTTCGGCCGGAACGTCTCGGTACCGTTCCGGCCTTAAAATCCTCTTTATTTTGATTAACTTGTGATTTTTTTTCTAATTTTGAGATTATGTTTGTTTGATTTTGTGTTTATATTGTATAATTTAAAATTAATTTATCTTGAATTTTAATTATGCTTGTTAAATTAATATTTTAATTATATATATATATAATTAATTATATATGAATAGTATAACCCCAAAACAGCACGTCGAAATGCTTCGAAACCGGAACGTTCTGTTCCAATAAAAAAATCGGAACGACAACCGGAACGGTATTAACAACCTTTGATATCGACTATATAGTAATGATTGTCCCAAAAAGAAAAGGAATATATATATATATATATATATATATATATATATATATATATATATATATATATATATATATGTTTGTTTATAAAAATGTAAATGATACTAGCAAGGTGGTAATAAATCTTATTCGTGAATTTTACAAAACAAGAAAGATACCGGGCGGAAGTTTTCGAGCATGCAGCAATATTGTTATTTTTCCCGCGCACTTGCCCCGTTCTATTCAATTTCAGGACAACGTATTTCAATGAGTTTTCTAATTTCCATATAAATGATCAGCTTTTCACTCTTGAATTCCTGAAGCTGGTGGAAGAACACCGTATGACTCTCAAATTTATTTTATTACCTTTGTGAGCCGACTCACTATTCACCAGTTATGACCAAAAATGAAAAGCCTGCATGCCATGACGGTTCGACCATACATGGCTATGGTAAGAATTTTTTATTTATTAATATGATTGTTTGAACCAATTTATGTAAAACTCGACTAATTATATGAATTTTAAAATTAATAATTGTGTAAGTTTTAGATAATTATTGTATTATTAGCTACAAAACTCAAAATTATAACCTTAACGGAACAAATTTTCTTAATTTTAAAATGACACCTCTAGAACACCTCCTAAATTATTGAAATTTTATTAGTCGAGGTAACAACCGGTGGGGCAGTCCGAATGTGATGTTACAATCACACATTTTAGACTCTTTGAGCCATCGCATTCCTGATTAGAGACACGTGTTTAGCAGGTAATTTTACATTTTTGTCCCTGGCTCTGTCTAGAACTGTCCCGCAGGGTTTTTCTGCCTAACACATCTTTTTCTCATGTACCGAACTACCGATTACCGCAATCATATACTATAAACAAAATAAAAAATAAAAACAGAAACATGGATGGGTAATATTTCATTGCTGATTTTTATGGAATTACCTTCACACTAAGATGAAAAATAAAAAAAAAATAATAAAACTGTCATTGTCAATTCCATAAAGAAAAATTCACAAGTTATTATTACTGCAACATGAAATAATTACATCAATAAATTTAAATAAATTATAACCGACACTTTCTTCTTCTTCTTCTTAAAAAATACCAACAACCCATCAGTCTTGTCGAAAATTTGGTCACCCTAACTTGGTGACATCAATCCACATCTATAAATAGTGTCAGCATCCACTGAATTTGTTTTTGAAGTTTTTATCCCACGTTTATTTAAAATTGTGGATGAGATTATTTAAAAAGTTATTTTCTGATATTAATATATTAAAATAATTTAAAATAAAAAGTAAAAATAATAAAATATATTTTTAAAAAATATTTTAGAAATACAGTGTAAACACCCTCAAAAGTAAGAAAATTCGCATATTTTCTAAACATATTTATAAAAACAATCGCAACCACATTCTCAAACATGTATTATAATTAACTAACAAAAAATTAGTGAAATGCCGATAAAATTAACGATGGATGAATACTTACATTAGAAAATTACAATAAGTTTAGAAATTGGCATCAAAAGAGGACATGGAATTAAGAATACCAAAAACCCAATTAAATTCTTATTGATACTTGATGTTTTAACTTTTAATATGCTGGTGAAATTGTCGACCAAGATTCATTCCATCAGCAAATCTCTGTCCATTTTATCTTAGCCGCTCAAAATAAGCAAAAATGTCATTGCCCCCTCTCTCCACCATAAACAACTGCTTTGCATAAACAACTAGATGAAATAACAAAAAATTAACCGGTGACAGGAAAACCATCGGAGAAGAAGGTTGCTGATGGTTTTGACTTTGAGCATTTATTCACGTATGAAATCTCCACTGATTCTTTCTGGTCTCTTACAGGAAGGGGTGCCTTCTCATAGGCTGGTCTGTGCTCAGACAGATATTGGAATTAGAACCCACGGACCGTTTTGTTGATTTGATCCTGGTTTCTGGGTCTTCTCGCAAGACCAGCATTGGCGCCATGTGAATTGTGAGCACCGTGCTGTTTCTCGGAGTGAGCACTGGTTTCGGTTTGGATAAAAGAATTCAGCCAAACTGAATTTTTTATTCAATATTTCAAATCGGATCGAAAACCGATTTGTTTCGGTTAGGTTTTATCTCTGTTAAGCTGAATAAACTCATTTGTTAGAGAACCGACTAAATTATAATAATAACTTAAAACATTTTTGTTGAAAAAACTTTTTAATATAATATTAGAGTATTAAACTTCAATTTGCCATTCTTATTCTATATAATAAAATCGGTTGAGGAATCATCTCGTCTAGAAACTTAAACTGATAGGTGAGATTCGAGAATATGATTATATTATACTCTAACACCCCCTCAAGTGAAAGTTTTTTGAGTTTAAAACTTGCACAAGCCCGCATTACCTTGTACTTAATTTTTTTTATCAAATAGAATAGGGGTGGTGATATTTGAACTCGTAAACGCTAAGTCAACAAGGCTCTGATACCATATTAATAAACCATCTCACCTAAAAACTTAAGTTAATAAGCGAGACTTCAAAATATAATTATATTATACCATATCAATATCTAGCATAAAATATTGATGGATCTCTGCATGTCTCGGACCTCAAAACCTTCGTTTGAACTAAAATATATAATAGCTGAGCGTTTACACGTGTAACCCTTTCACCGGAAATTATCGTTGCCTTTACACTTTGTTTGAGAAAACTTGTATTTTTTTATTTCATTTTATAATTCGACCTCATCTATTTGCTTTATAAACTTATTTATTCTTTAATGGAGGTTTTTGAAACATCTCCGACAACAGCTCAAAATCTTAATTACTTTGCAATATAAAAAAAAATAATCCAAAATGAGATTATTTTATTTATCATTTGACATAAGATTTGGATCTTTTTTTTTAATACTTAAAAGGACTTTAAATTCAACAAATAAATTCACCACCCTGACAACCTACATTCTTGGTCCAAATTTATGGAGGAAAGGAGTTGAGTTTCACTCTCTAGCAAGAGTCGAACCAAAGAAACTCTTCGATGACGAAGAAACCTGCCAACACTAGGCCGGAAGCTTATCAATTCTAGCAAACGTGTAAACTTATAAGCACGGCGGGAAAATCATTTTTCTTTAATAACCCACCTGGAATCTAAAAAATATTCCTTTTTTTTACTGACTACAGAGAGCTAGGTCGCCTGAATCAATCTAGATGATATTTCTATCAAAACAAACACTAGTAATTGACTTCAAGCACTGAAAATTGGGCCACAACTATTCTAAACTTTAAATCTGGAATTGAAGCTGATGAGGCCGCCAGTTGCAGATAAAAAGCGGTCCAGTCCTGATCCTACTTTGATACTAATTGCTTTGCGTACTGGGCCTGAATGACCATGGGCTTCATTTGGTCAGCCCATACCTCTCCAGATGGGAAATTCGTTAAGAATCCGTTTCCGAAAACCTATCGTTTTTAGTAGTGCAAGTGACTTTTAACTGCTTCTTAATACTTTAAAACCCACAGATACAGCTGTCTTTTAAATATTCAGTAATGCTTAACTTTCAGAAACTATAATCTATACTTTTTGCTTTCAAAAATCTCATCCACAATTAAATTAGTAGTTTTCAAACGAACACCTGGTCTTATTCTTATTAAACTACTGAACTGGTTGAGATTCTATCCTTATTGTCAGTGAGCTAGAGATTTGCATTCAGACAAGGTGGCAATGACGTATAACCCACATGTTTTAATCAAATTGATGGCAAGACACTACACTACCTGCTAATACATACGAGTTGAGTGATTAAGAGTAGAAATTATTAGATGATTGAGCTCTTAATCATCAATGGGGTCCCAATCCTCGAATCCCTCGAAAAGATGCACCTCACAACTTTGGAAAGACTGATTCTTACAGAACAAATTATATAATTCATTTCGCTTTTTAAGTGTGACAAGATCACATCATACTTTTGATTTTTCCCAATACTTTTGGGGTTTTGTTTTGACTCCCCATTGATGATGGCCCCAGTTTTCGCCAACTACCTGCATATAATGTCTCGGCGAAGCCGTCCAGAGTCAGCTTAACACTTCTCGGAACCCTAACCTACTTCTATAAAGAGTGTTTCTTTGGTTGGTACTAGCAATTAGAGTCAACCACCTCCCAGCAGTTATCATCGTGATTCTCTCATCTAGATATTGCATCCACCACATTCACTGTGCGTATCTAAATCGCCCTTTTTCTTAAAGAGCCCAGAAAATAATAATAATTCCTCCGCCGTTTTATCTTCTTACAGATGCCATTATGGAGTGTTTCTGGTGTCGGAAAGACAACGGACGCACAGGATCTCGGCTTGTGAAGGCTTGCCACTAAAATGTGTCGGCTAAAAGCATCACAGACTATATTTCAAGGTTCATAAAGCTGGCGTGATATACAGGGGATTGTATTATAGCAATTTATTGGTGGAGGAGGTAGGAAAGTTTGGAGGGCATGTTGTAAAGCTACTTTGAAGCACATATTTATCACTGCAGCTGATCGATATACAATGGTTGTCTTGTCCCCACACATAAACGATATTGACATGCCGGTCACCGTGACCGGATGTGAGCTGTGACCGGACAACGGCGAGATGTGTTTATGTAGTAAGAAAAAGGGCGAAAATAAAGATTCCAAAATGCCAACAGAAGAGACATGTAATTCTTTGAATATATTAAGATAAAATAAAAATAAAAGAGAGAACTAAAATTTGTTGGCTGGCTAGCTAGCGCAGCACGAGTTCTACTAACTCCGACGATTTTTTAAAGTTGCCTTGACCTAATCCCTGCCGGGGGGAGCCGTATGATAAATTAATATCACAGAAGACGATATTCTTTTCTTTTTATTTATTTATTTATGTTTTTTTGAATGGAAGGTCAATAGTTAGAGTTTGTTTTTTCTAAAATATGAAATTAGCGTGAGAAATATATCTTTAGAATTATTAAAAGATGAAATGTAGTCTTGATTAGCCTATAAACTTGTCTAAAACTATATTTACTGTAGGAAACAAATGGTTAGAAGAGATTGAAAAGGGAAAATCCAAACCTAGTGGATCTCAATTTGATTTTCTTAAAATTGAACTGAATTTTAGTGGGTAGAGACTGGCTCGAATAATTAGGCAGAGGAGTTTACTTGTGAAGCCTGGTCGGTTCCCGAATAATCAGAGAGAAGTGGTACCTTGCTTCTTGTTTATTCCGATGCTATTATTGCTGTACTCTAGTAGGTTTCTAATAAATATTTTAAGGTGGGCTAAGATAGGAAAAATTAAAGCTGTTACTAAATATTAAAAAACAAAATTGAAAATAAATTAATTTCATAATATTTTTTTTTATAAAAATCAAATTGTATTAATTTTTAAAATCCGTTTACTTTAGTGATGAGGTCATGACAAGCCTCATTGGAAGGCGCAAACAAAAAAACAAAAATCTAAATAAAATAATTATTAAGAGATGAAATTAAAAAAAATGCAATAAAAAAGATCATAAAAATAGCAATAAAAAAATGATAACCAAATTCAACATAAAATAAATTAAAATTAAATGTCAAAGGGTAAGATTTTTTTTAAAAATCAAAATAATAAAGATTAAATTTGATATTAGAAATTAAATTAAATCAAATAATACGGGAGAAAATTGAATAGAAAAAATAAATAAATAAATATAAAAATATAGAATAAACAGGAATCAAAATAATGCCAAATCAAACTGGATATTAGAAATAAATAAGAGGACACCTTCACACTTCAAAAGAATAAGGAAAGAAAGAGAGCTCGTTGTGATTGATATACACACACCAAGTGTTTTTCTCCTGTTTTAATATTTTATAGAATGAAACATGATTAAAAAAAGTGCAAAAGAATATATAAAAAAATAGTTCTATTTTTTCTTTTGATTTAAAGGATATTTATGTAATTTTACCATGCATAAAAATATATACACAAAGCACCTACACGCTGTTTTATTTCTCTCTTCCAAATCTAATATAAAAGGATTCATCTAATCCAATACAATCTGGCAAATCGACCACCATGTCTCTATGAAAAAAAAATCATTCTACTCTAATCGGCCAAAATTTATTTGATGATTTCTATAAAAAAAAGTGAGGTTTTGGATTGGTAGAGTACGCATTTTAGGGTTTTATATAGTAATACTCTTTCCTTTCCTTTAGGGTTTTTATATCTATCGTTGAGTATAGACAAATGGCACAAGTGAAGAGTCATGTTCTTCAGATCAATCCTTGAGAACTACATATTACCCTACAACATTAACTCACTGACTGATTGGTTGTCAAATTTATAGCCGTGATGGTTCTAGCTTCTACGCTGTGATGACATAATTCAAAGACAAATTATATTTTTTTCTTGGACTATATATATTATCATCATGAATTCGTGACTGTTTTTTTTATACCATTTCGTTTCTGTCATCTCATCTTGATTTTTTCCATGGTTCGTGTTTACGTGTTCATGTTTCTAGTTTTTAATTGTTTTTATAGTAACTATTGTTATATCTCTTCCTTGTTACCGTTAAATATCGAAGTCCAAAAAGTCAAGCAAGCAAAATTTATTTATTCTAAGAAAAGAGGGAGTGTATATATATGTATATATATATATATATATATATATATATAATCAAGTGAAAACACAGGAAAAGCGCAGCAAACCAAACCTTGCCCATCACCCGCACAATACCTTCCTTCAAAGAGATCCAAAGAACAATCCACGAACCCCAGAAAAAACCCCCCCACTAAATTAGCTGCTGCACTGCCATCAGCACAGCCTCAAAAATTTCCGTCTCTACCTCTCTCACTTTCTCTCGATTCTTCTTTCCTTGAGAAAGTAGAGAAAGTTAGAAGAAGGGAATTCAATTCCATTCTTAACAGACCACAAAGGCAAGAGAGCGGAAATCTTGATTCTTTTGTCTATAATCTCCCAATTTCATGACAGAAACAATGGAAACTGCAACCTCAACAACTCCAAAACAACCCCAAATCTCTGAAATGTTTTCAAAATTTGCTCTTGCTTTCAAGACCAAAACTTTCGAATTCTTCGCCGATGAAACCGCCGCCGCCGATGAAATAGCTGACGGTTTCTCTCTCCTTGATTCCGCTGAGGATTTTATCCCTGATCAGAAAGTCATAATCTTGAAGCCTGATCAACCCTTGAGTCATAATCAAGACTTTTTGCCCCAGAAAGAGTTGACAGTGAAAAATAGCGAGACCCAGATCAAGCCTTTAAATATCCAGTTAGCCAATACTTTGATTTCTTCAGTTTTTGCTACAGCTTCTTCTTTTGAAGCTTCTTATTTGCAGTTACAAACTGCCCATGTGCCTTTTAATGAAGAGAGTATAAAAGTAGCTGACAAGGCTTTGGTTTCGGCTCTTCAGAAATTGTCTGATTTGAAGCACGTTTATAGGGATTTGTGTAAGAATCCTGATTTTGGTGATGATTTGCCAATTGGGTCTTGTTTGGAAGCTCAAGTAGAAGAGAATCAAAGCAAGCTGAGAATTTTGGGGACTGTTTCTAATAGTTTGCAAGCAGAGATTGATCAGAAAGATAGTGAAGTTCCGGTTTTGAAGAAGAAATTGAGCGAGGTACAAAAGTTTAATTCCTTATCGTCTAAGAGGTTGTGCAGTAGTTTGAATTCGAATTCTGAGGTTTTGTTGACTGTTAAGGTCTTTGATTCTGTGTTAAATGATGCTTGTAGAACAATGCATAAGTTTACTAAGATTTTGGTTGATTTGATGAGAAAAGCTGGGTGGGATTTGGATTTGGCAGCGAATTCTGTTCATTCTGATGTTGATTATGTGAAAGGAGGGCATAATCGTTATGCATTTTTATCCTATGTATGTTTGGTGATGTTTAAAGGTTTTAATTTAGAAGGGTTTGGTTTGGAGAGTGAGGGTGAAGTTTCATGTAACAGGTTTGGCTTGGATTCAGTCAAGAGTAACAGTTCATTGAAGCAATTGCTTGAGCATGTATCTAGCAATCCTATGGAGCTGTTAAGTAGGAATCCTACTTGTGAATTTTCGAGATTTTGCGAGAAGAAGTATCAAGAGCTTATGCACCCGGCTATGGAGTCGTCAATTTTCAGCAATTTGGATCAAAACGAAGTTGTGTTGAATTCGTGGAGGTCACTTAGTAAGTTCTACGAGTCATTTGTAAACATGGGCCAGTTCTGTATGGACACTTCACAAGCTGGCATTTTCTTTTGATCCCGTGGTTGATATTTTTCAAGTGGAAAAGAGGGGTTGATTTTTCAATGGTGTACATGGAAGATGTCACGAGGAGATGCACCGTGCCTAATAAAACCAGGCTAAAGGTGGGGTTCACAGTGGTTCCAGGTTTTAAAATCGGAAGAACAGTAATCCAATCTCAGGTTTATTTATGTGCTTGACATGTAATGAGTAATCTCTTACGTTTGCTGCCTAAGCAAAGTAATATGTTTTGGTTGGAATCCCTGTGCTAAGTTCGAACACTGAGGGTTTGGATTGTGGCCAAACTACAGTGACACTAGAATCCAAAGGATTCAGGTCAGGGTTTTATTGCATACACCAGATAACTATGCTCAAGGAGGAGTTGGAAATATATATGATGAGACAATCCAGCTTTTTGTTGTGCTGTTGCACCAGGCATTAAGAGCATCAATGGTATGAGATCTTGTCTTTCTGTTGATGTGCAGTTATAGTGTTATACTTACAGTTAGGCTGTGAATTTACACACCCCCTTTTATCTTTCTTTCATTGTGCTGATTCCTGTGTAAAAATAGCTGTAAATGTTTGTTTCTTTACTTTGTATTGATTGGAAGCTCTCTTCTGACACAGAATACATAACCAAATTGTGTATTTGACCTTAGCTTCATTTGTAACAAAACAATTTACTTGGGAACGGAATGTAGAGTTGTAACATGGTTCTGTTTGTCATAAGCTGCGTGTTGAAGATATGTTGTTAAGTGCTTGAGAGCAGACTTCTTAGACGTTAAACCAATGGCGCGGGTAATATTTCATTTCCATTTTATCCAAGAAACAGTGAAATTCTTCTGGTTTTGAATGGATAATGTTCATCCATTTTGTCCCGTTGGCTGTTTAGAATCTTTGTGTTATATATTATATGAAGCAATTAGCTTGAGAATCCAGCCATCATCCATAACGCATCTTCTGACTCGACCAATTGAATTTCAGTTTTTGCTAATATTCTGGCCATTCGATTCTATGCTTAGTTTGACGTGCCTGCAGCCTAAAGATTTTGCTTTCTTTTTACTCCATGTTGTATGTCCAATAATAATAATAAAATTTGCTGTAGATAAAAGTGTAATTAAGCACTGTTTTAGCTGTTCTTTTAGTAGCTTATTAATATTTTACTTCTACTGGGGTTTTATGTTGGATTCCATGGGGTGATGGGTGTAATTGTGAGTTCTTCTCTGCTGAAAATACTCTGTGTAAAGGTCCCTTTATTTGGACCAATGGTCTATAAATGATTACTGTGTATCACAGTATAGGCAACTGCTTTGTTCAATGAATTATTTCATCACTGATAATTTCTGGAATGTGGGAGCCATTGCTATTTGTCTACATTCTGTTTTGCTGATCTCTGCAGAGTTGGTATTTTGTGACGGGCTCCTCACTGAAGAAATGTCATGATTACGTACTTATCATGCTGTCTTTTTTTTCTTTGGGGTCAATTCTCTTGGAATGAACAATGGAGCTCGGGCTTTCAATTAGGTCATTGAAATGATTATGCAAGTGTTTTGAAAGAATGACAAGGATAGGATTGTTTTTTTGGAAGTGTATTTTTGTTTGGAAATGTATTAAAATAATGCTTTTGCTTTAGTTTTTGATTTTAGCATGTCAAAGCAATTCTAGAATACTAGAAAAAAAACAACTTTGAAGAAATAAATTAAATTTTGATTAATGGGTCATGTTCATCAATCAACAAGACGATAAGGATAAACTAGACTAACATGAATTGTGAAAATTCTGAAAAAGCGAATGCATGGCTCTCATGAGCAATTAGACTTGGCCTTTTTCACAGTTAGAGAGAGATTTGAGCGTCTGTGATCCTACTTACAGTTTCTGAAGTTGTTTTTGGAGGATTTTTTTCATTAATTACAGAGAATAATCAACGAATAAATCCTTATCTGGACTTGCATTTCTTGACTGTGCTGGACCATCAGCTAAACGAGACAGAACGTTGTGCGCGTTCACCGTCGGCCCAACCATGTCAGGCTCAGATCTCCAAGCAAGACCCTGGCCCAATAGAGGTAAAGCGGTGTGTCAAATTGATAATAAAATAATATTTTGTTAATTACTTTTTAGATTTATTTTTAAAAAAATACACATAAGACTCATCAGAAATGATGTTTTTCTCTTCTACTTTTTTTTCTCTTGTTTTTTATTTGACCTATAAAAAATAAAATAAAAAATAGTTATTTTCTAGCCACAAGCACTACATAATTTCTTATCATACTCTACCTATAAATAAAGTATCTCTAGAGGATGTATATCTGACCTAGATCTCAACATTTGTTGAGAAATTACCATTCCGGGGCAAAAACAGTGGAGTAAACTCGAAGTATGAAGGGAATCGTTGATTGGCGTCGAAGAAGAGCAGAGATCCATGCCTTTTCAGGATGTCTTTTTGTCAGCAGTAGTCCTGAGTTAATGCTGTGATTAAAGGATCTTAATTATACCATTTGTTATATTTATATTATTCCTAATGTTATATATGATTGTTTTTTATTAGACACTTTTGTCCCTTATTATCACTAATTTAAGGATACCTGTTAGCTGCTCACAATGCATACTATTTTGCCAACACACATTTTTGTCTCTCGAATTCATTAAGAAGCCTATTTCGGTCCCTTTATTTTATTTTCTTACAAACAAGTCCTTGATCTAAGAACAATACACTATCAAAACCTGAATAATTGATCAAACCGTAAGTTTCAGGTGAATGTTTTTGATAAAATTAGTAGAAAAATTTGCTTGTTTGAATAGATTATTATTACTATTATTATTATTATTATTTGCTTTGTTTGATGTGCGTTTATGTCTATTCCCTAGACACCTTCGCAAACCTATCCCTCAGAAAATCACCATTAAATTCAAGTTTCTTGGATGATTGTTCCATAAGCACGTGACAATGTAACAAGACTGTCACTCGTACCGAAAAGCTATAGTTGTTCTTATTGTCACAAACTTTACCAGAAACTAATGTCAAATAATCACATCAATGGCATCCGGGACCGCGCGAGTCTCTGTAAGCAACCAGCTGGGATAGACATATTAATATGTGGTCCGAGCAATCCCTCTCATTATAATTCAATGACATTGATCCTGAACAGTGACAGATGATCAGCCAATACTGTCTTGCACTTTGTGAAGCACATATGTTCTGCTTTAAGTATTTTGTAAGAAAATGTTTAGGAACGAAAAAAATATATATTTTGTATGTATATTTAATCCCTTGACAAAATTAATTTAAAAAACAATTCTTTCTTTGCTTTATTCCTTTTTAAATTCATAATTTGGCCTAGCGATATTTACCAAAATACGACGGATCAAAAGACTGTCAGGGAAGTTTCTTAAAAAATACAATATTGTTTTTAATAATTTTCGAAGTTAAAAATAATTCATGCATGGGATTTGGTGACTCAATACTCTTCGGCAATGCAAAATCTTCTCGCCCAAGAGATATAAACTTTCAACGATATAGTTAAAAACCAAGCCTCGCGGAACTGTCTTTGAAATCAAGTTAGCTGCAACTCTCTCTCTCTCTCTCTCTCTCTATTTTTTCCCCCAGTTTCGAACTTTTAGAAAATCGATGGGTTTAAAATCAAAATACTCTTCGTCGAACAATAATCTCTTTCATTCTCAGGTTGTGCATGCTGCCTGTGTAGTTGGAATTGAAAAACTACGTACTGAATCCAGCACTCCTATATATATATATATATAGTCATATATATAGAACTATTGAAGAGAAGTGATAGGTAATAAACATTTGATGAAAGAGTTGGATATGGTAGCAGGGCTCATCATCATCACTGTTAATCATAGCTAACGTTTTGAGACCTACCAAATATCAACATCAAAGATTAATTGGATGGTTCGGGGCAGCTTAGCAGCTAGGCTAGCTTCACATACATTTGAGACTTCAAAATCCTCTCCCGACCCAGTACCAACATAAGCCCGCAGCAACCCCATTCTTAGGGGTCTTCTGAAAAGAAAAGCTTAAAACAAGTACCTTAAAAACAGTTACAAGAAAATTCAAAGAGGGAAGTAACAAAGAAAACCCTAAGAGCTCCACTTCTTAGTAGGGAGTGACCCCCACATTTGCAGGAGCAAAAAACTCATCTTTCATGAGCCCGTCCTCTCCTTCCTACAAAATGCAGAGCACAAATTTAAAACTAAAATGCCTTGAAAGGAGGCTATTTCTCCAATTCTCTACTCGAGTGACAAAATATTTGTCGGGAAAAAAAAGGGTTTTGAATTGTTAGGGTTTGAATCAGAAGTACCTGCTGACGCATGTCAGCTTTCTTCACAGGTGGATGATCAGGCATGAGTCCGAAATGGATATGTGGGAAGTGGGCCCACTGAAAGAAACAGACAAATGAAGAAAATTATATATATATCTACACGGTTATTAGTTATCTAATCAATTACTAATCGTAGCTAATGCTGCAGATTATGAAACGCGAACTGAATATGAATAAGGTTTCGAGTTTTCTTGGATCTCACATTCTTTGCAGCTGCACTAAATGCTTCTCTGTGGCTTATATCAGGGTTTCCAGCTTTAATACGCTGGATCTCGTCCCTGCAAATCGGTACATAGTAATGTCAAGGTCATGCACTATATGCTTCATAGAAAAACACAAATTCCTGTCCATTGCCAATAAATATGGAGAATTCAATAAGAGATCAGTAGCTTAATTAGCTATTTCCGCCTGTATCGATATGTGTAACAAATAAATTAATATAGAGAATTTCAAAAAGACTAACAAAAAATCCTAACGTTAATCACAGTTGTATGTGTATATATAATCATGATCATATAAAGTTTAGTTTATAATTAAGATTATAATAACTTACTTGATAAAGCGGTTGTAGGCAGATGGGACTCTATGTCTCTTTTCTGGAGCTGAACATGGAAAACAGACACATATCAACGACAAATAAACAGACAACAGATCTTTAAAATAACTTCGCTGACTCTGTGTGGGATATCTGCTTTTATAATCTCTCTCTCTCTCTCTCTCATAATCATTACTTCATCATCATCTCTAAAGGGCCTGTCCAATCTAACTATCCATGGATTCTATGTCGATATTTTCGGGGGAGAAAGCTGGAAACCCTATCACATGCGTAGAAGTAGACAAAGGTGAGTCACATTTCATATTTTAGGGTTATTAATGAAATACTACATGCAATGGATTCAATGACCCATTTGAGTAAAGATACAGTAAAATTTCAGGACATGATAGTTAAGATGATCAGCTCAAGAAAAATGACAAGGAAGAAGTAGCACTTGAGCAGATAGGTAAGCTATGGAAGTCTCAAAGTAATGCAATTGACCTATTAATTAGCTGCAAGTCCACAGTAGCCTTTTTGGGATCACAAAATAAATTTTGAATAGCATAAAGAAGGCCAGATATGATATTAGTGTCCGAAAGATGCTTGATGCCATCCAACATTTATTTTGTACTAGGGCACTGTTGATTTTCACTTACTTTTTTTCTTGATTAGTCAAGAGACTATAGCTACTGCGTGTAAGAGATGCAAAATTAAAGTGCAATTGAAATGAAGAAAGTTGAAGAGCACCGGTGGAGTCCATTCGATCAAATAATGACTCATTTTCTTAGAGTACTGCGGCTTCTCATAGACAAGTGAAAAAAGCCAATGATATGTCAAAGAGACGAGATAAATCTAAATGAATCTCACGTCTGTTAACCATAGGTGGATTAGGGATCTCGTCAACGCCTCGAATTGGAGTAATCGCTTCATTTGGATTTGGCTGACTGATAAGCAGATTCGGCGGTGCTCCATTCCTGATCTCCTCCTAGAATATAGACAAACATTACCCCGGTAACCATAAAAACACTTGTTAGAATTGAAATCCAAGTTTACACACACACACACACACACACACACAATCATAAGGACTCGTGTTAGAGAAATCAAAGGAAACAACTAGTTTTTTTATAGTTCGAGTATAAAATATACTCGAACCTAATGTTCTATGTGGTATGAATACCTAAAAAAGTTGGTTAAAAAAAGAGGTGTTTGAAATTAATTCTAAAACATTATACCAGGATATTCTGGGGATTGAAGAAGCCATGGCCAAGATAAAATTGATTAGCTGCAGGAAGTAGGCCATGCATGCTCACTGACAAAAGGTTGGTGCAGTGACCGCATCGAACCGCAACAGTCTTGAACAAGCTAGTGCAAGGTACACTAACCTATAAAAAAAACCCAAAAAAAATACAATTGAATCCGTAAGAAACCCATCAAAGAATAAGAAAAAGAAGAAGCCATTTGTGGTTTCGTCAAATGGCTCAAATTCAGGTTCAAGCCTTCATAAGGAGAAGAAGAGCAATAGCGTAACAGAAAATTAGGGATAAGATAGGGGGCAAAAAGTGGAAAAGAAAATGATACCGCGAGGACAGTGTCACAGAAGTTGCAATGGACATAACATAGCTGCTCGAAGGAATTGAGGTGGTCGGGACCAAAGGCAGCTGAAGACGAGGACATCTTTTTTATGATACTTTTCTTTCTTTCTGAGATTTTGTTGATTTGATTGATGGGTTGTCTGATCAGCTGATATTTTGAGGGAACAGATAAAAGTCGTCTTCCTTGGATCTGATCTTCTTGATTGTTGAGTTGTTACTACAGCGAAAGAGAGAAGAGAGAGATATGAAAAAGATAAAAATGAGGAAGATGCCACTCCTAATATACTAGAAGATAGAGAAGAACCAGAAAGTGCTCATCTTCTCTCTCCGCTTCCTAATACTAGAATTTTATTGTCACTGCTATTAATTACTTTTTTACACCTTTTCTTGTACAAGTTCTTGATGTATCATAAACAGGACACAATAGGGGAGAGAGAGAGAGCAAATGAATGGTTGGCATTCCCAATGGGCAATGGATGTGTGTCTGCTTGAAAGGATGAGAGAGAGCTGAGCAGAGGTGGGGAGTGAGAAAAGGACGTTTGCATGGGCTTTGGCTCATTCACATGTTGTTTTCATAGTTAAGATGGCGAGAAGGAAAAACCCACCCCTAATTTTCTTTGTGCCCTACAACTCCATTGTACCCTAGCTCGCAGAAAAAAACACGCCCTATCTCTGATGCTCTTCATACTCGCTTTGACTTGATGATGAATAAAAGCCCTAAACTCGGGCACCTGCCTTCTCTGCGCTTTCGTTGTTATTTATTTAACATCTAATAATAATAATAATAATCAATAATAAGCTAGCCTTCACTCAATCCCAGTTTTTCATGATTTCATTCTGTTTGATTTAGGTTCCATAAGCTCTTCTCTAACCCTTGCATGCTCACCCTATTCTTCCAAATGATCACCTGAAGGTGTTTGTTACAATTTGAGTCCTGCCTGCTGCATCCACGCTAGATTTTCCAGTGCTAATTATTTACCACCAGTCTGATTGATCTATGATGATATTTCATATTTTCCGTGCCGCTTTTTAAACTCATTAATTAGAGATCACATCGTTTGTCAGCCATCAATTCTTTTACGTCAGGCAGCTGCACTCTTCTTCGGTTTCCCTTCATTCTCGAATGTCGATTATGTGTTCACATATATATATATATATATATATATATATATATACACACATTTTTTTCTTTCTTTATTTACTAGTACTAGCGGGGTGCATGTATGTGTACTGTTGAGGACACCACAACTAGTCCAGCAGTACTGTTTTAGACTAGGTACGCTGGGTTTTATTAGTCGTTTGGTTAGCTTCCGAGCCAGTCCATCCCCAGGGTTTGCATAATTTAGATTTCACCCTCAAAACACTGGACAATCAGAGGCAGACGCTCATCGTATAGATAAAACGAGATAATTTACAGGACTAAAATAGTTTGGTCATGCTCAATACAGACAGTCATAGAAGTTGGAAATGAGATAGGTTGATGGTGGAGATCGAGAGGGAGAATGAAAAGAGGTATTGATCAAAAATTAACTATCTTGATCTTAACCAGAAAGGTTGTGGTTAATGATCTAGTTGAAAGGCACACAAACCCACGCAGCAGACTCTAATTAGTTTGGAGTTAAGTGCTAGCTTCTGTTGAGATATGAATTACCCTATCAAAACAATTGCCAGTCCTTTACAATTTAGTAGTTGCTGTGTTGAGAAACTCTTCGATCAATAAATAAGAATTAATGAGCAATTCAATGGTAGAAATTGAACTGAAAAAACAATTGTTTTTGCTGTTTATTATGGATTGGCGTGACTTTTTGAAGATACATTGCATATACCAACAGGGTTCTTCGGGTATATTAGAATTTGTTGTTGATCAGCACACCCATCAAAACTCCACACACCACGTACCCCCTCCTAAAAGAAAGAAAGAAAAGAAAAAGAAAGATGGGAGAGTAAAGACAAATGGTAGGTGAGGGCATAGAGTTGTCTGATGGGGATCCACACCCCTCAAACTCAACATATCCCACAAGGATCATAAAGTTTTATGATACTTAATAATGTGGTGATTCCAAGAATAGCAACGGAAAAAGACTTGTTGCATAAATGTTTTTAGGCTTCCAGTTTCATATTGTATGAGATTAAGTGTGTGTTTAGTATATAGATGCATAATATTTATGAAAATACTTTTTACTTGATTTTTTTTCAATTTTTACATCTCACTTTTAAAATGCATAAAAAACAGAAGCTACCACAGGTACAAACACTCACCAACTAAACACTCTCGGGCCTTTCAAAAACAAAAAAAATAATAATTTAGATGAAGATAACTTTGGTATGGATTATATATTCATTTCTTACACATAGAATGGTTTCCGGTTAAATCACGCATGGAAACTAGCTAGCATGTGCAAATTATATAGAGAATATCAAGGCTTTCATGTTAACAAATAGTGGTAAATTATTATTATTTTTTATTATCACCAATGATTATTGCCATTGGATTGCAAATACAAAAAAAATAGAAAAAACTTTTTTATATTGTTGGATTTAAAAGGGATGTTGCACCACCGCTCCCATCAAGTGAAAAATTATATGACATGGTGTTATAATAAAATGACATCGCATTTGGTTTTCAGTCCTATAATATAGAGGTGTTTTGATTTTAGTTTGATCTATAATTAGATAAAACAAAGTATTTTTTGAGAGTTTCTTTATTGGAAGACCAAAATCCTCCACCGTAACCTTGATGTTATGCATATTGAAAAGAAAATTAATTATTAATGGTTATAATTCACTTACTACGTTTATCAATTGAGAGGTTTATCAAATGTTATGGTATGATACTATTGAAAGAGGAATCATAACACACCCCATCATGACTTGGTCAAAATCAATACAAAAGCTAGACTCCGTAACATCAACGATGTCTTTATTTTTGTCAAGCAATGCCAACAGATTTACTACACATACTCTTTTTTTTAGAAATGACCGTTCAAGAGTTGATTGGTTATCCGCAGTTAAAACAAAACCTAGAGGTCGTGTCTAGATTGTTCAGGATGATAATGACGAATTAATTGTGGAAGATGATGTCTTTCAACTCGATGACTTAAATTATCCATATCAAGTGCTCCATTTAACGACTTAGAAGAAAATTTGAATTTTCACTTCATCGAGAATATTTTTGTTAATGTTGATCTTGAGGAATTAAATGATGTTAAAAATTATTGAATGATGTTAAAAATTATTGTAAGATGAGTACTAAGTAAATGAGAGAGGAAAATAAATTTATGGTGTATTTGGAATTATCAAATTCTCACACTATTAAAATAAATAACAAAATATATTATTATGAGTGAATAATAAAACTCCAAATACACAGACCCTCGCATGAAGGAAAGGATTAAAAGATTTCTCACTATTCTCTTCATTGAAAATAAAACGCTGCATAACATTTGCTGTTCCGAAATGAGTAAGTAACATCTATGTTCCGAATTCAAACCTAAACTATAACCAAGGCTAGAGATAAGGCACTACTGTCAAAAGGCTACTACGAAGAACAACTCTTCTCTCTGGTTTGAAAAAGCCTACGGAAGATTCAGAAATAGTAGAATTAGGGTATTGAAGCTTTGTTTTTAATCTCTGACTGGTCTTCTACCTTTAAGAGTCCCTCACGACAGCTTCTTGAAGTGATCAGCCAAGTTGAAGGGCTGTGGCACGTGCGATTTGAAAGCAACCGGCCGGGGATGACCCAGCTATCTTCTTCTCCACGAGAATCCTGTTCCCTGTAGTTCCAAGACTCTTCCTCACTTATTTTCCAGCTCTATCATTGTCATGACCAGTTTACACATTCAGGTGCGTTTTTAGAAGCATATCAGCACTAACAGTAGTGTCGATTTGTTTAGTAACTGTTTAAACAAATAATAAGATTATTAAAAAAATACATTATCAACGCGTGAAGTGAGGAAAAACCAGCTATGATTTATAACGAGTTTGCATGTTATGCGTTCTTCAATTTGAATTGGAGAAGTTTTGGTTGACAAGTTTGAGAGCACAATTTCTTGAAGATATAATAATTTTTATGTGCAGGAAAAAGAATCGATTTAAATTAAGGTTTTTTAAAACAACATTAGTCATGTTATAAACATTATGCGATTCATTCAGATGATTTCATCCGAAAAAAGTAGATTAAGAACTCAAATGATAATAAGAAACTGGACACTTACCAATTATATAGAAAAATGCTAAATTTATTCATGCCCTTTTCCAGAAAATTTATTCCTAACCCTTCTAAATGCTTTGACAACCTAAATTTGATTTATTTATTTTTATCTCTCCTAAATTTCTGTTCACTTTAAAAATTAAGCATGTGAATGAATGGCTCATGAAAAAAATTACCACTTGATATAGAAATTCTTTCACCTTACTTCTCCTTCCAAACAAAACAAAATATTACAACTTAAAAAAATCAAAATAAACAATACTTCAAAAAAAAACATTCTTGATGTTTGATAAACTTGATTCACTTAGTAATTAGTTCCGAGTACTCAAACTCTAGAATTCAATGCAATTTTATACTGGCAAATACAAACTCGGATGACCCATCGTCCTACTCACTATGCATGACTCAGTTTTGAGATGACCGAACTCCGCCAATTAGTGATGGAGATGAAATTACAAATGAGTGGTACACGTACCTATCTTTATTGGCTCCATGTTCCTGACAAAGTCCTGTTTTCTCCTTCTTCATCAACGCCTCTATTATAGATTAATTGTATTTTAACTTATAAATGTTTAATTATGTAATGAATGTTTGATCTTATATTAATTTAGTGTATTTTGAATTATTTTCTACTTCTACTCAACATATGTTCTTAAAAATATTTATAAATTATTGCTGATGATTTCATTGGTAGATTAAGTCATCAATACATTCAAGAGAGTTGAGAAATAATTACTACAAACGCCACTATAACTATTGAGTCATTGACGAAATTGCATACAATTGACATGTGACTCGTCAAGGCAGACAACAAGAATACCCATTTTAATGGGAAAAAATAGAGTGATCAATGACGTTTTCTAAACTGTATAAATTGCATTATTTTGAAGGATCAAGAATCTAAGTGTATTTGTCATGCAATCTCTGACACACCATCTATGTTTGACTCCTTTTTCCATTTTAATTCTTTATTCTTTCAATTTCACCTTTTATTAAGAAAACGAAATTTTCATCTAGGATCAAATTGCATAAAATAGAAACATAAGGGCAAAACTAAACATAAGTCTACAGATGTGCGTGTGAAGAGTGCAAATGCACAATAATGAAGCCATCCGAAGCAATATATTCGATAGCTATAATATAATATAATATACTATTACCAGAGATGAAGGAAAGATGAATAAAACTTTTATATGTCTACCGATTTGACTACTCAGGTATCTCCTCCCACACCCACACCCACCCACACCCACACCCACACCCATGAACAGAGATACATAGTTGTCAGGAACACCAGAAAGTCAGGGATGCTTTATTATTTGAATTCAAGTTTCTTCTCCCGTGGATAGTGTTTTCTCTCTATATTATTATCTAGGACTAGTTTCAGCTCATGTAGTTAGCCCACTGAGGCCTACACTGTATCACCTACACACAGAGAGGTTTTACTTTCTCTTCTGCAACATGCTAACGCCCCCTGCGCTTGCTGAGAAAGATGGCTGTCGTTTTCCCTCTGATTATTTTTCAAACTATCACCATCCTTCCTCATCTGAGCAAAAGGGTTCCTCTCTCTTCCCGGAAATTGCTTGATCGGTGGAAAAGCTGCCGTCACGCGGTTAGAAATGGCAGTGAGTCCTGAAATGCCATTCTTAACAAAGTACAGCGTCGTCAATTAGACAGCATGCAGGGCTGCTCTCATTGGGCTTGAGGATTTTGTTTGGTTCCTCGTTCAATAGAGAATGGCACGTGTAGTTTTTGTTTTTTATGGGGATTCGAAGATCGGTCTATTTATGATTTGTTTTCAGCTGTGGCGATTTGATACAATAAAAAATGGTTTTGCTTGCTGATCATTTCATGCCAATAATAGCCCACCAAATCAAGCATGTGATGAAGCAGAAACACAAAGACATTACAGCAAAAATAAAATAAAATTATGAGCAAAAAGAGCTGGAAACTTCAAATTCAAGGTTCATTGGAAGTTTCAGCACAATTAGGTAAACTAATTAAATTTGTTTCACTTCAGGGACAATGCCTTTCATCGATTTAGAATGTGTTTGGGAAACCAAAAAAAAAGAGCTTTTGAAAATAAATGATTATCTTTGTTTTAAATTAATTTTTTTGATGTTCTTGGATCATTTTGATGTGTTGATGCCAAAGATAATTTTTTAAAAATAAATAAAAATATTATTTTGATGTATTTCTGAATAAAATACATTTTATAATACAACATCAACCACACTCTTAAACAGACATTTAATGCTCTAATTAGTAGTGTCTCATGTGTGTGTGTGTGTATTATACGAACTCTGAAGTTGAAGGTAAGGACTTCATATGAATCTTGAACAAAAAATGAGCAAAGAAAACATGAGAAAATAGTTTAGTGAGAACATCATTTAATTGATCTTTAAAAGAGATGAATCGGACTTAAATCTCTTTCATTGCAACTGTATCACTATCAAAATAATAGTCAACCTCAATATGTTTAGTATGAACATGAAAAATCATATATATAAACAAATAGGTGGAATCTAAATTACCACAGTATAATGTAGTTGTAAAAAAAAAAGCTAAAGTTTTCACGATAAAGAACAAATCCATAAAATCTTAGCAATACCATATGCTAAAACCTTTTATTAGCTTAATAAAGAGCAAAGCAACGATTCGTTGCTTTTGAGACATTTAGGAAACATGAGTATTGCCAATAAACACAACATGACCACAAGTAGACTTATGATCATCAACATTATCATCCCAATTAGCTTAATTGATTTCATGAAGGAGCAAAGATGAACAACAAGTGATGTGTAAAACATACAAAGCCATGCCCTTCATATACACAAAATACATTCTATAACAGCTCCATAATATTTTTATATGACTATTTAACACCCTCTAACATCAAAAGTTATATAGACTTGAAACTTGTATAATATAATATTATCCCATACTTAAATTCATTAATTAGAATGAAATAATAAGATTTAAACTCGTGATTATTTAATCTTGAAATCTCTACACTAAATTAAAAGAGATAAGTTTGTGTGAAAAATACGAGGCACTAACTATTGTAGCAACCATCCTCTTATATTTACATGCTTAAGGTTATGTACAAATTCTAAGAGTGTAATGCAGTACACAAGATAAAAACAGTATATGGAAGACGGGACCTTGATTCAGAGGTGCATATGAACTTGGATCGTTGCCAGTTTCCTTGTCACAGTGTTCAGAACAAGGCCTAATAGTTCGAGGAGACAGAAAAAAAGACGACAATCATGAAGGTGTACGTATGGTAGGTAGGTCTCGACAAACAACGGCCTCTATTCATCGTGGGGCATATTACAGGTATATTATAGAATCAATTGATTGCTGAGGAGGCCTTCCATGGCATATTCAATTAACACAGCTCCAATAATTCCAAATATGTACATTCTTTTTCTTCGGTCAAATTACTGTCGTTGATGGAACCCCATCATTTGTTTTACATCTTAATTTCATGCTAACTAGCTCTATCTATGTATGTATGTATGTATGTATGTATGTAGCTGGAACCTCCATCATCCGAATAGTGCAATAAGATATTCATAAACGAGAGTGCAGCAAATGGTTTTTGCTACATTAGTCTGGATTTAGACGGTGTATTTAAAACTTTATTGTTAGAAAATTAATAACAATGCATGAAAACGGAACTCAAAATAGTTTTATTCTTTTTTAAATAAGAAAAAAATACATGTAAAGCATAACTAGATTGATAGCCCGCGTAGCGGGGTGAGCCAAATCAATCACATTCTCAAACGAGCAATTAGATGATAGTTAGGTTATTAACTTTATGACATTAAATAACCTTGGTTAATTTAATAATATAATTTAAAAAATAGATAACAACAACATATAAATTTAAAACCTTTTAGGAAATCAAACCAAAAATTATAATAGGTTGGCAAAGATAATATCTGGTGACCCAAACAATTATTTTACAACAAATCCAGATCCAAACACAAACTGGTCAGGCATATTAATATTCCATATTAAAGAGCATAGGTTGAAGATTAGATTATAATAAAAACAAGCAAAAATAGAGTAGTAATTTTTTATTACTAGATCCAAGTTTAGATTTTTCACACTACATGCTGTCAAGCAACCACCAGCTATTTCCTTGGCACCAACTGTTTTCTCCATTCCTGTATCGAATGAATTGAAAGTCGCACCACAGAGAGAACAAAAAAAACAGTAGCAATTTTTGTTGGAGTCCTCTTCCCTTCCCAGTTCATCATCATCACACAGCATTCAGGATTTAAATTTGAGATCTCCAAATGAAAATGGAATATCGGATTTGAAGTGCTGGGAATATGTTTCTTTATCGGAAAACATCAAATCTGTAACATCCTTCACATCACGTACAGTTTACATGACAATAAGACAACCACACACAAATCGTAAACAACAGAAAACAGCCCTCATCTTCCATTATAAAAAACGCACATCCACAGAAGATAAAAAGGCAAAAGCCTTCCGTGTAAAAAGCCTGAGAGAATCGAATAGGGTAGAAATCCAAGAAAGATGGTTTTAGGGCTGTGCAGCAGTTTCTTTTGGCATCTCAAGCTCTGAGAAATAGGGTGGTGTGTGAATGTGGTAGTGTGCAAATTGACTGTCATCGCAACAGATGTAGTCGCAGCAGCAGTAGTGCTGCTACCACTACTACATCAGCCAGCATGGCTGATGAGTTAGGGAGGTAGCCGAGCCACTGTTACACAGAGCCATCCCAAGCTGTAGGCCTCGAGGATTGTCGCAAAAGACATGAAAAATGAGATCCATTTCTTGTTTGTTTTTGTACAGAACTGACACGCTCACTGACTCACCATAAATGGTATAAATTAAATAAAACTGTTTATGGTGTTCGGTTTCTGCCAAAGTACAATCTAGCTAGAAGAAAGAAGCCTGTTAGGTTTCAAAACTTGTCCCCCGTCCCTCTTGTCATGTATTAACTTGCCCCTTTTTTCTCGATGAATAAGATGCTGCGTATCTTAAAATCCATCACATACCATTGTTTCTCATACCTCGACCTCTTTCTCTTGCTGTGCATGCGTAGATTGTTGCACTAAGCTGTCAACTGAAATGTATGTTTGAAGCCCATTTCTAAAATCTTTATTTCTTTCTTTTTGTTTTTTCCTTCTTGGTTGGGTGCGGGAATGAATTTAATTAGAGTTCCTGTCGAAAATGATGAACTTAATCTTACATGCAATGGATACAGAAAAGCTGACTCTACTCTGTGTCTGAAGAAACATCACTTAGAAGCTGTCCTGTGAGCTTAATTAATGAAGTACGTATGTCTAATGAAGGCATGGGTGGGGGGCCATCTCACTTGGAGTGTCTTCGGCTGTAGCAAATTAGATGTGCTGGAAGCCATTGGTGGACTTCTGTTAATTGAAGTTTCATGTCATTATAATAACGTATGCCAAGTTAGCGTGTTTTTATAAATTTTATTTATTATCTAAAATTCATGTTTTGAAAATACCCAAACCAGTGTGAAGAACTAATCAATCTAAATATATATGGCTTTGATAAGGTGTTAATATTATAAATTGAGTCCAAGTATATATAGATATGATCGCGATATGTGAGTCTGGTGAGCCATTAAAACCTAACATCCTTAATCTTAGCTATTTATTAAGTTTAATTATATATGAGTTCATAATTTTTTTCATTTTCAACAGTTTTAGTCTTAGTGTGTGTATAGTCCTTAAAATTTACAAACTTTTAATTATAAGTACCGATTATCAGGTACTTTGGTGTTTAGGGATTGGGTATCGAATAAAAATACATTGGATAAGAAAATTACATCATATTTCTAGAATGAATTCATGATTATCCAATATATAAACTTGGATTTTTTCACTTATTACGACACTGTTTTTGACATTACTTTTTTTTTGAAAAAAAGAAAAAAAATGATTTTTTAATTTTAAATTAAAAAAGATAATTATTTTTACATCATTTTTATGTAATGATATCAAATATAATTTTTAAAAATTAATAAAACATTATTATAATTTATTTCTAAATAAAAAATATTTTACAAAACAAAACAATCGTTACCCTATTTTCAAACTGGCATTACCTGTTGTTTTTATTTAAATCATTTATATTCTCAATGGTGCCGTAAATGACCCATTACTAACTGCCAGACCACCTTTCGGTTAATAGATGGACCATTGTTGTTGATGGCTTGTGCGTTCGATTGAAATGTAATTGCGTGTAGTTAATTTTTTTTTTTAAAAAAAATTATTTTTTACATTACCATATAAATAATCTAAAATTTATAAAATAATTAATTTTTTTAAAAAAATCAAATCAATGTTTTTTCAACCGTGATTGTGCAATTAGAAACCTGTTAAACAAATAAATTTATATCACTTTAAAATTCATATATTTTCTTAGAAACACGCATTCCACAAAAATTCTATACAAATTTATTATTTTACTTAAATTTATAGTATATAAAAAAAATCATATTGTTAATATTTTTTTGTATTAAAAAAAATATGATTCGACTGACTACAAGTGATGTGTGTATACATACACAAAGAAAGATGAAAAGACCAATATGACATTGCTTGCTAATATAGGCCGAAAGTGCTGCTCAGGCAAGGGTAAATTCTGACTATTGAAATCATCTGGCAAGCAACTAGGATTTCACCTTGAAAATTTTATGCAGCTACATGTTATAAACGGGAAATAAAAAGCTGCTACCCGACAGGAGCAGCTCCAGAAAGTTTAATTGAGGGCAGCCTCGGTAGGAATGGCTCCCCGCAGTAGAACAGGAGCGAATAAGGACGTGATGGAGAATTCCATATCAAGAAATGAATACAACAAGAGACATGTCCGGCACTCACGTGCCCCCTTCCGGCAAAATTTATGTGCATTCGAAGTGAGGTTGATGAGCTGTAAAATCAGAGTTATTGCACATACAAACACATGTTTTAATGTAATCCAAACAAGTGCGAAAGCTGCGCCACAGGAGAAATTGATGTTTCAAGGCATGACAAGGAACCATCATGCAGCAAAGCGATATGTTGAAACTTTCTTTTTTGTTTTCCTTCCTCTTGTTGACATCTACATCCTTGTGTAGCTGTTCATATGAGCAGTAATTTACATCTAGCCATGTGTTAGGAGCAAGTAAATCCCATGCGAAGCAGAATGATGTACTTACATGAGGATGCAAACTACAGAGGTAAATTTTGATTTCGAAGAGCATTATCGTTTTGTTCATTTTGTAGCGATAAATAACACCTTTTATTTTGAAAGCCAATAGATAATGAGAAACAATGTGCAAGCAGCAATAACAGCCGACAGAATGAGGGTGTCTCTGGATCTCCGCCTCCTGATAGAACCTTGGAAAACAGAAGAAGAAGAAGAAGACTAAGAATTTTTATACAACTAATGAAAACTGCAGAATATAAGGAAATAAACGTTTATAATAAAGATAGATGGCTTTTGTAAAGTACCAAGAAGGCCACGGATAATTGGAAATTTGTCACTTAGAAGCTTCACTTTCCCCTGAACATCTCCAAAAATAGTCCTTTGAGAACCCAAAACAGCCCTGGTCGTTTGAGCCTGATTAATAACATCATCTATCTGCACAGATGTGGACCAACATTGTTAATTGACTTGAGTGCGTGTTTGATACTGTGGTAGAATTTGCTTTTCAAAGTAGTGTGGGAAGAGGGAAGCAGTTGAAAACAAAAAATGCAGCAGAATAATGGTTAAAACTAGGATAAAATGAAGTTGGAACATGATAATTGAATTTAGGGTTCATAGGAACCCTCAAGAATCTGAATAGATTGATAAATTAACAAAAGCTACATTTTAGAATAACCTAACAGTCTATTATAATAGTTCAAGCCCCATGTCCTTGTGGGAAAATGATTCCTAGTGTGAGTCCCCAGGTAAAACTACTTTACCTATAAGAGAAATATTTTAAATAAATTAACTTTAATATCAGAAATATAATAAAAATGAATCTTTAAACAAAGCTCCCAAGTCATTCTCCCCAAGTTTGAAGAAACACATTCTCGAGTTGAAACCATTCTTGCCTCAATATCATGGATGTCCAATCAAGAGTTGCCATGCTTTCTTTTTCTTTGGCGTTTCAAGTACATATCCAAAACTGAATAGTTGTTTCCTTTAATGCATGCTAACACTAGCACACCAAATTTGGACCTTGAAATTTATTCCTCTTCCATTGTTTTCTTAGGCAGCACAGCCATTTTTTATCAACATCCGCAACCAACATATAACATTTGTAAATGGTTATGTTTTGAGGTTCTATCAAGTAGTCGAAAGGATCAACATATCACAGACCAATGTATTCCTTTTGTAGAATTGCTACTATGATATTATTTTCTAGCTCAACTTTAGACTTTTCAGTGCAGACATCATATGTATCATTACTGTCACTTTTGCTTCCATAATTAACATTGGAATCATAATCAGAATATATATCATCAATCGGTAAAAAATTCAATACATATTTATTTCATTATAAATGGACAAAGAATTCTAATACACTACTTCTTTCTCAACAAATAGTGTCTTGTGCTTGTTGTTCTTCAACTCTCTTCCTCTATTGAAGTGCAGCTATTGTTCCTCTCTTCCAATCCAAATCACAACATATGATTTATGACTTTAGCATCATGAAACTACTTTTACTTGAAACCTAAAAAGTTCAGAAACACCTGATTCTATATACAAGCACAACTTATATTTTGCAAGGTGAAGTTTATCTCAAATCAATTTTAGGATTCCATCAGAAATCATGTTAAATCAATTCTGGTAAATTGTTTTGTGGCATCAAACCATTTGTTTAAGAAGCAGACATCAGAAAATAGAAGGAAAAAAAAATACCATGAACAGAATTTTAATGACTGCTATTTATTGAGCAAGAGTAACTGATGCTATGTTTGGGACTAGAAAGTAGTGAAGAAAGAGACGGGATTATGAGAGGAATGAGATTACAAGGGAAGATAACATTCTGCCCATGTATTTGGGGGACGTGGAAAATAACAGGAATGAATGGGAGTTTTTGTTCTGTTTGAAAGCATAAACAGGATGGGGAATGAAAATTATGAATGGCAACGTTACAATTATCACATGGAAAAGAAGTTGAATTTCCATTTTTGTCTAATTTATTAGTACATATGATTTTCTAACAGATAAACCAAATACCTTTGTCATATTGGGAAAGTCAGTATGATTTGCTAGTCACATAAAATGAAGCGAGAGAATGGACAAGCAGCTTGTGTGAATTAGAAGTTGAATTTGTGGAGGGATAAGCGAAACACTAGAAATGAAGGATTAATATGGAAAAGTGCAAGTACATATACTTTGAAGTCTCTTTCTAAATAGATAAAATTGGATACGGTGGCCATGGAAAGGATATTTCTTTCATTCTACTCCTTATTTCCTTGTTTCTGCAGGAGATACATAGGTGGGAAACCAAGTTCCTCAACATATTTTTCTTCCACCTACTTTTCATTGGTGAGAATCTGACGTATATATGGCAAAAAGAAAGTGCGGCTATACAGCAAATTTATCTCACTTTCCCAGCCCTGCAGCACACTGCTAGTAAACTAGAGATACAGTAAACTCACACTGTTCATATTAGCTGAGACTTTGCTAAGTGCAATGCTGTAGAGGCTCAGGGTTCATACCCAATTAAAGGAGTTGGTGGTGATTAGATTTACAGGTCCGGTAACAAATAAGTAAAACTGGTGAACATCAAAGGAGAGGGAAAAAAAATCAACTCCCACTATCGCATTTCCTTCCATTTTCACCTGTCTATGCCAGATATGCCAGCTCTCAGGCTATTGAAATTTCTTATTGCACTCACAAATCTTTTATTGCCTTTTCCAGCTTCCTCTTCTTGTAGCACCCTGAATTAGTCAATGACTTCAGTTCATCCTGTCTCTACATCCTAGATAAGAGAACCCTATTATTTAACTCTATCCTGTTCATTATAGCCAGTTGTTTGTTCCAACCTCCGTATTTCTTTTTCTATCAACTAAAATTGAAAGAAATGTAAGGCAAAATTTTCATCTAATGAATCTGATGTATTTATGGAAAAAAGAAACTGGGAAAGTCTTACATGAGCAATGCTTCCGTGGATCGCAGCTCTTTCTCGTAGTAACTGCACTCTCGGAGACATGCTACCAGATGCCTGTACGTACACAGGTAAACAAACATCAAATTTTGAGAAACAAAAACATGAGATCATAGAACAGGTTTGTAAGATTTCAAATGACGCTCACCTTGTACTCATTGATATCGTCTCTGACAGAACTTAGAAGCTCAGCATGTTCCCTCATTGAGTTTATGTTTCCCTTGATTCGTCTAAACTCCTAAAGTAACAAATTCTATTTTGCTCAATAAGACAGAAGCCACTTACACAGCAATTCTTAGCACAAGAATATAAAGGTTGTGTCCACAAAGAAATAAAAAAAGATTAGGGATGTGATGAAATATGAAGCATTCATGAAGGGAAAAAATGTCCAAATAGAAGCGGCATGAAAAATTCCTAATATGCTTGTGTATTTGAGCATCTAAATAATCCAATAACTAGTTAAATGGAACATGAGCAAAGAGGTGAACAAAATCAATTTTGGAGCAATTCTGCATAGCAAGTTTTCTTTCTTGTTATCCCCTGCCACTAATCTTTGAAGTGCTATCTTGGGCTTTGCTATTCAATCATAAAATGACAGCTGCAAAATTAAACCGGCAACTGCCAAATAGAAAGAGAAATTTTGAATAAGATCTTAAGTTGAACTTAAGGCGTCAACAGGAATAAAAGATGCATTTTGATAAAAAGTTTCTACAAGATCAGATGCATACCTCTAAATTAATATTACCCTTTGATATTTTATTCAGGTAAGCACAAATAGCTAACCTGTAACTATCCATTCTTTCTCACTGTTTAAGGTGCAGGAATAGCAATTAAGTCCGGCAAACAGAGCATGATCCATACAGTCTTCCAATGAAAAAAAGCAAGGGAAGTAAAAAAACTGAAACGGATTTTGCCTTCAATCATGACAGACTGATGGAGATTAAGCACAAAGACAGTAACAAACAAATCAACTATCTTCTCACAACAAAATATCGAAAACATCCACCCCAACATTTCCCAATTAAGGTTCTTGCACTAGCTTGTAAATTGTATTTCTTCTTCATTCTATACTTGTCCCATTTTAAAACAAGCCACATTTCTTTCTATCTTTTTTTCCCTTTCTGATCGGAATTAAGACACATTAATCTAAGAAAAAAATAATATCAAATTTCCTATCCTCATTGCTGCCATACACGCATCACCCACATACAACACAACAAAGAAATTTCCTAACATTACGTTACAAAACAGAAAAAAGATAGTAGATAGAACCAAATTAGTAAAAACAAGTACCAAACCTGCGTAAACTCATGAAGTATATCTCTATGCCTTGCTAGCTTTTGAGTAACTGAAGTAGCAGCGGACGCAGCAGCACATCTACTCATAGCATCATTTATATCAAGTAAGTTCTCAAGTAAAGATTCAATTTCCATTTCCATTGATTTCCATGACCTACTGGATCCAACTGTTGGCGAACCACTTTCCACGTAACCTGATTCACACCCATCACCTCACATTACCTAAAATGATTTCCACTTAAACAATTAATCAAAACTAAAACAAAATTCACCTCCTCCTTGAGTAGTGAATCGAGCGCCAAGTTTAGCATATGAAGAGAGTTTGACATCGAGATCTCCTTCGATCTTTCTTGCTTCTCTTCTAAGTTCTTCCCAACCGGATTCTTGTAACTCTAGATTTGGATCACTCATTTTGGATACGATCCTCACGAATTACAATAAGGATCCCACTACAGCTATTGCCTTATTTCGCGATATAACGGTATCACCGTTTATTATCCTCACCGATTTATTATTTATGTCTCTAACTTGTACTGGATGCTTCATCCCACTCGAATCGCAGCGAAAGAAAGAAGAGTGAGATGACGAAGGGGGACACTCCCTTTCTTTCTGTCTGGGCCTCAAATGCTAAAATTTATAGGTGGGCTTAGATTACCTGGGCTTTAATTGGGCCGATAAATAATGGCCTTTGATTCACTGGACCAACTTTGAGAAAGCTAAAGCCACCGAAATATTGTTGATCGCTCCAAGCACCACCTGGCTTCTCTGATTTATGAACGAGAACTTACAGATTGTATTTTTTTTTGGTTGGTACGTAAATGCATTATAACCTGAAAAAAAAACATAAAACAACTAAAAAATAAATATATCAAAAAATAAATTTAAAAGTTGTGGTGCGACTGGAATATAGCATATTTGAGGGGTTTAAAATAATTTTTTTTATGTTTTTTTTATTATTGATTTTAAAAACAAATTTAAAAAAATAAAAAATACTTGAAAAACAACTTTTATTACTGTGAAGAACAAAGACTATATACACCTCGGCTTCTAGAAGCTTTTTAAAATTTGCAGACAGCGGCCGATGTCCAAGATACAACTAACCAGCGCCAAACTATGCATTTAATTAAGCAAATATATTCTGGTTAGAAAGCCCAACACGACTTATTAGAGGCAGGTACGGCACGTGTGTCCGTACAAATAAAAATCAAACCATGCAAGCCGAAAAGGTTTGGAGGGTTACAGTTATTATATAATATATGGCTCTTATGGTCAACAAAATTACTAGAATAACCCCACAGAACCGGCCGGTGAGACATGGCTTTTCAATGTCCGCAACGGGCGTGGAAGTTTGAAGATAACTTTTCAAAGCATGCTGATGAGGACAATGGGATCATCGTGGAAGACACTGCCATATTTCTTAATGTTTTTATATTTTGAACAGTAACTTGTTTTTATTGAATGAAGTTTCCTTCACTGTGTTATTTTACATTATTTTATCAATTTGTTTTCCTTACAATGCTAAAATCCAAAAACAAATAATCTTAGCTTACGTGGCTATTGCCCGATGTCACATCAGCTTTTGATGCGGTCCGAGGGAAAGTACATACAGTGTACGGTATACGGAGTTTTGGAATGCCTGCTTCAATACCCTACAAGCACTGTGTTGATTCTTCTCAAACTGGTAGTTTTAATACATGTAAATTTATTGAGAGACTCGAGCCACTATATCACCATTTTATATCGCGGGTTAAATTTATAAATTATATTTTAGAATTTTATTTAAGAGGTTAAGTTTTTAAATGAGATGGTTTTTCAATATTGTATTAAAGTTTTATTGACCTCACGAGTTTCAAATTTCACTATTTTTATTCTATTTGATAAAAATTAAGTACAAGATAGTTGAGTCTATGCAAGTTTTAAGCTCAGAGAATTTTCACATGAGAGTGCGTGTTGAAAAATAATATAAATTATATTTTAGAACCTTTACTTGAGAATTTAAACTCTTAAATAAAATAATTACTTGACATATGATATCCTCTATTGTGGCTTGGAAATAAATATTCTCTAATGCTACCATCATCTCCATTTTTCAACCTCCTAAGTCCTAACCATTTCTGTTTTATTTATTTATTTCCCCACCAACTACGTGATGTTCTTAGATGATGGTCCCACAATGATGTTACTCCTGGCCTCTCAATTTCCATCTTCTTCGTTTATTTTTTGGTCTGGACAGAATTTTCTTATACGAAAAGTAGAGTGGATTGTAACTTAATCAACGTTAGACGAGAAAAAAGAAATTAATTAATTCGATTAATATGATTTGTTCTTCGTCGACTTGGTAGATGAAATTACCCCAGAACAAGTAAAAAGGAGAACGAGCTTATTTACGCGTCCAAGACCTGGTGACGATTGCAGTCATTTTTTCATAAACTAATTATTTCATGGATTAATTAGTCGTAGGTAGCTGGAAAAAAAATCATAAATTCACCACATTAAACAATGGGTTTTTTCTTTTCGAGAAGGTTATTTTTCTCACATTCCCAACAATGTACGTCGCAGAATGCAGCAACTTCTCGGAAGGAGCCCCGGTCAAAAAATCTGGGACGCTAGATCAACCATCAACCGTCTTAAAATGCCTGGACAAGTACAGATCAACGATCCACATCACCATTACTAGTTTCTTTAAGTTTCCAACGACTTTTCGTGTAAATCTCTCCGAAGCCATCTCATCTGACCGTACGGTTTGTCTGACCCATGCCTTCTCTGTCTTTAAAATTTCAACACGCGCACACAGATATATGTTTTTTTTTTTGGTTTTAATGAATTTCTTCCAGGAATTCAGAATCGCGTGGCTGACTGTATCAAAACTCCCCGTCTCTTTCTTCGTTCCTCCACTTTTGACTTGTTAAGATTTTAAACTCCCATGTTTGACTTTAATACGGCGGATAAAAGAAAGACTGGAAAGAAGATTACTCCTTGTCCGTCCTTATAAGGTACGGTATACTTATTAACAAATAAATAAGTCCTCAATGTTTTAATTTTTTTTCAATTACTTTGATTTTTCTATACTCTGGTGCTCCGGCTAGAAATATTAAATAAATTATATTTTTAGTTTAGTTCAAGGATAATTTTCTCCATTTATAAACAGCAAACACCTACATTTATAGTTTGCACTAGTTTTTTTTTAGAGAAAAAAACATTTATTTTTAATTAAGCTATAAACATAAATAAGAACTTTCAAATAAAAACAAACAGGGAAAATCAAAAAGTTGGGCTAGGGAAAAACAATAAAAGATTGTAAGGTTGGGGGCTGGATTGAAACGTAAGCTCCCTTTCTTTATTTATATAAAGGGAGAGGGCTGCTTTGTAATTTACTCAAATATAAAATTCCCAGATCTTTTACTTTTCACCTATGAGCTTGTCTTCTTCATTTGCATCCCTATATATACAATACAACCTCTCTATAGTTCCCAAAGATCATCCCTGATCACCTCAACCTCCACACACGAATAACCAGCACCACCGCCTTCCACCACCACGATCGCCACCACAAGACCTTATACTTGACGGGTAGAGGAAACGGTTCAGACAGACAAATGTTACGGCTCCTTCGAATGAAAGTCTCATTTTGTAGCTTAAATTGAGATGTCCAGCATACTAACTTCTCTTTCTGAAGTATGCCTTGCCCTCTTCCGCTTAACCATGTCTACAGCAGACTCATGGCCCTTTTCAAACCCCATCACACTCTCACATAGCGCCCGGTTTACATCCTCGTAAGAAGTCATAAAACGCACACCTGTACCCCCAAAAACACCTTCTTTTTTTTCTTGCACACTTAATATATCAAATGATGAGAAAGATGAGAGGTTTCAAGGTTGGAAAACGGTTTGTCCGGATCTCAACTTGGATCTCCAGTCGGACGGGGATCCACCCACCTGGTGGCAAACGTTTTAGGCCAATCAGAAACAGCATGCAGGTCGAGGTCAAAGCCCTTATCGAAAATCATCAATTGGGGCCGTCGTTTAAAAAAGAGAGCTAAATCACTTAGCCGAGCAAAGCCCGGGTCGGGTTATATACCCGTGGGTCATGGATCGGTTTGCGATGAACCGGTTTCAGTGCCAAGGGGGCATTTGGCTGTTTATGTGGGTCAAAAGGATGGTGAATTTCATAGAGTTTTGGTGCCTTTGATTTATTTTAATCACCCTTTGTTTGGTGAATTGTTAAGAGAAGCAGAAGAGGAATATGGTTTTAATCAGCAAGGTGGGATTACCATTCCTTGCCATTTTTCGGAGTTTGAGAGGGTCCAGACCCGGATTAAAGCTGGGTCATGTCGAAGGAAGCTGGCGTGGAAACGTAAACACCATTGAGGAAGTGGGTTTTTTTCTTTAATGATGATGACGACGATAATGCTGTTTAGATGGTGATTATGCTGGAGTTTTTATTTAGGCATTGCTCTTCTTTTTTTTTCTTTTTTCATTTTTCACTATTGTTTTGTCACTCTCTCTCCCTCTTTTTTTTTCTTACCTGTACTTATTGTAATGGATTTATAGGTGTATATTGATAGAGAGTTTGTCCTTCGATCGTTATATTGAATTTAGCTGATATCAGGAAAAATTTTGCAGCCATGAAAATCTTGCTGGGATCTAAAACAGAAATATAAAAGTATGATCAGAGGCTAAAGAATGCAAGGAATTATTATGTTATGCAGAGTTTTCAAAGGTTCGTTTCAGGTAGAATTTAGGTAAGTATGAATACCTGAGTGCTACATGACTGGACAAAAGATCCGACCAAATCTGTTTTTCCAATTCACACCTAAAGATTTGGTTTTGATTAAAAGGTAAAAATAGCAGCAATAAATAACCTGCCGTCCCTTCATTAATTTGCCATTGATGTGTAGTGGAGAATATTGTGATCGAACTCAACTTGAGTACGACGCATCACCCACCACAACTTGATCGGAAAATAAAAGTCCTCTGATTGTGTCAAGGTCTATATATGCCACTTACGTACAGGTTAAAATGGACCACATGGAGTATTTGCTGTATATTGAAGCTTGCCAATGGATGTGATTGACCCTTCTGGTAAAATTTACCAATTAGCAAGGTACTGTATCACGTTTCCAGGAATAGTTCTTTATACACATTTTTTTTTAGGAAAACCAAAGGAAGCACGGAAAGTTTTGGCACTATCCGGCGAGTAAATATGCATTACGGGTAATTTATTGCATGTTGATCGGAATTTTTTTTAATGGTTTCAATCTCTATGCAAAGCGTGCTTGGCCTTTTGACATTCAATTTTGCTTGCAGAAAATTTATGCGGTGTTTACTGCAGTCCCTTTCAGTATAGCTTTAGTTCAGGAAAATTTCATTCCTTAGCATTTTGAAGCTGTTTGTATCGGCCCAAAACAAACGAATCGTGCAATACATTCGGAGTTTTACTTCCCTCTCTCGCTTTTAAATGAAATGAGGTATGGAAATTCCATTTTTATGCGAAAGAAGGGTACAAACAATTCGGGTGTTTCCGTCGATACTTGTTTCGTGCTTGACAAACGATCAGTTTGTGCAAAAGTTTTGAGTATGCTTTGTTTACTTCGTAAATCATGTCCTCCTACTTCGAGGAAAAGAAACTGGCAAAGCGTCTCGACGTCAGATTTAATAATTGCCTGATACATGAAGATTAGGTTTTGTAGAAAATTGAAATGCATGTGTGAGTGAACCAATCGCGGCGTGAGGTTAGGTATAAGAGGTTTGAGATTGTCATAGTTTAAGCTTTTGGATTAAAGATTGTGCTCTCATCAATTTGTGAGGCCCTCAAGTGTAAGTGAGCAGGCCCATGAAAAATCCTCAGTACAGATCTCCCAATAAGTTCCATATGTGCTTAATTATGATTTCCTTTTTCCCAGGAACTTACTTGGAAAGGGCAGTGATCTTTTCACCAATTTTGACAACTTTTCTGATGTGCCGGCAATTGAATTGTCTTTGTTGGTGCTTTTAAGGTTGCTTGTTCATTGCTGCAGATGAGGTGAAGGAATAATCTTATGTTGATCTTACATTTTTTTCACTGACTGCAGAACTGTTGACCAGTTTGCTGTCAGTAATGGCAAATATATGATTCTGAAACTATATATCAAGATTGTTTTATAAGGAACTGGCCAGCAACTTGGCGTACAATGTTTCCACTCGCTTCTCACTATGAATCATATTCTTGGTTGAGACTCAATGTGCTTAAGCCACAAAGCACAAACAAGATTCCTGTTTGCTGTAGTAGATTTGTAAACAGTACGGATCGAAGTTCATCTCTTGCTTATTCCCACCGCAATCTCCTTCCCTACAAACAAAAGCAGCGCATAGAATCCGCTTTGTATTAGTCATTATTCTTGCAATAAGAGTGGTAATGTTGAAGTAGAATGAGTAACACTAAATTTTGAAACACGATTGCATATTTTTTTTATAAAAAAAATCAATTAAAAATTGTTCCCGCATAAATCGATTCTGATGAACATCGCATGTCGAGATAAAAATGAATGTTCTTTTCCCCGCATAGATGTCACTTTCTTTTCGAGATAAAAATTGTTCTTCCCGCATAGATTCCCCTAATTTGTTTATATGGAACTGATCATCTGTTGAGGTAAAGGTGTAGCACATTTCTGATAATAAAACTTGCTGTAGTTTCCTTTGTTCAGCTCTCTGCTAATGTGTTTTACCGTTAGTTCATAGCTTATGTAGCTAAGCAGAGTGCTTCACAAGTCTGTAAGAAGGCATCATTTCAATCTGACTGGCTGCAGCAACAACTTTCCCACTATCAGATTAGAATAATGCTGTTTAGAAACTGCTTTTCTAGGTCTTGGCAAGAATTAAAAGCAATGGTATATGCTGATCTTTAATGAGGATGAAGAAAAAGTTGAAGATGTCAGAACTTACAAAAGTAAATCACGAAGAACAAATGGCTCCCTTTTCTTGGTGGGGAAAAAAAAATCTCTAAATAAGAATTCAGGGAAATCCGAAAGGCAACCACATTTTCACTCCCTCGCCATCAGAGCAAAACAGAAAACAGAAAATAAAACAAAAGAAAGGAAGGCCCAGCACAGAAAAAAAAACAAGATAAAAGAAATGCTGAGAAGGCTTCACTCGTACTCCACTCACAAAACAATCCCAGCTCCGAGACTCGCTTTACTCTTCTTTCTCTTCCTTTCACTCAGTAACCATGACAGCTTTGTCAAAGCTCGTATCTTCATCTATGCAGACTGCTCTCAAGAAACGTACGCGCCCAACTCTCCATTCGAAGAAAACCACAATCCCCTTCTAGCTTCCATTGTCAGCTCATCTTCTCAAGCTTATTACAACAGCTTTGCCTTTGGAAATGGAAGCTCAGCACCCACCGAAGGAATCTGCTATGGCTTGTATCAGTGCAGGGGTGATTTAAGGATCACCGATTGTTCAAGATGCATTGAAAGTGCTGTTACCCAGATAAGTTTGGCTTGTCCATACTCTTACGGAGCTGCTTTGCAACTTGAATCTTGCTATGTAAGATATGAGAATATTGATTTCCTGGGAATGCTCGATAAGAAACTGAAATACATAAAGTGCAGTAAAAGTGTAAACAACGACGTCGAGTTCTATAAGCGAAGAGATGATGTTCTTGCTGACTTGTCAACGGCCATGGGATTTAAAGTTAGCAGTTCAGGCTCAGTAGAAGGATATGCACAGTGTTTTGGCGATTTGAGCTCTGGTGATTGCTCTTCGTGTCTCGCGGATGCTGTCGGGCGGTTTAAGGATCTGTGCGGATCGGCGGCGGCGGCGGCAGTGTACCTGGGTCAATGTTATGCTCGCTACTGGGAATCCGGTTACTATGATCTCTCTTCAGGTTTGATTCATGCTTGCTTTCTTATTCATTAACAAAAAGTAATTGGAGAGTGATTTTCACTATAACCTGTGAGTGACGTGATTTCACATCTAACACTCATTGTTGAAGGTATTTTGATCTTTCCACAAGCTCCGTTAATTATTATAAAATTAATTTGAAATAAATATTTTTTTCCATTTTAAATGCACTAAAAATTACTAAACTATCATTAGAACAAAAACATCTAAAACATAGATATTTTTGCATTTTTTACAATGAGTTTTTTGTAATGGAAGAAAATTTAATATTTGACCAAGTATAAAAATAAAATAAAATAAAAAATACAATGAAAAATAATTAGAATATCTATTTTTGTTATTTTTTAGCCCTTAGTTTAGAGAGGGGTTACAAGATTCCAGTGGTAGAGAGAGAAACATATCATTGGTGTTGATTTAGGTCATTGAAATAAATGAAATTTTGGAGTATTATTTGATGTTATTTTTAGATTTATCATGGTTCATAAATTGTTTTAATGGATATCTTGGGTTGAAATAAGTATAGGTAAAAAACTTTTAAGCTTTGATTTTCTGGCCACTAAGTGACTGGAATTTAGGCAAGATCAGGTGACGCGTCACCTCATTATTTTTGTTTCTGAAAGAAACGAGGATGACGACATGTTGTCCGCCCAGTGCATTAATAAAACCTAGTCATGAGGGACTACCTGGCAGACCCAACTCATGACCTCAATCTAAATGGGTCATACCTAGTAGTGCCTAATCTTTTTTTTTCTTTTTTTTTCAATTAATGTTTTTTTTATATATTTTTTTTATATAAAACAATCATATTTAGATTAATACCCATTTCTCTCTTTTATTTTATTCATAGAGCCTTTTTTGAATGATGGTGGTTTTTTTTATATACATCTATTTTTTTTAAAAAAAAACTTTGATTCATCTGTAATCTTTTTTGATGTATTTTGTAGATATAATATATTTTTTAAAAATAAAAAAAAATAGTTTTAGATAATATTTCTAATATGTGTAGTCATGCATCATATTTTTATTTTCTTTTTATTTTATTTAGTCAATTGAATGTGTTTGTCTTTTTTATTATCGTTATAAAAAGTGATAAACAAAACTATAAATCCTCCAATTTCTCACCCTCTTACAAATAATTATGGATTATAATGGTATTTTTTGATAAATTTTTATTTTGGTCCTCAGATTTTTTCTTTGCACAATCAAGTTTTTTTAAGCACACAATTTCATGTTTTTTTTTAAAAGGATGGTTAAAATAAAATACAGAGGATTAAAGTGAGAACTCGGGTAGCATAAACGATTCTTTAGAAATTATTTGGGAAATTACATTTAATATTTAAAGTTAAAGATAAGGGAGAAACATTATTTCTCTGGACTTATTAGCATTGTGGATTACAATAGTAATCCCTTTTTTTTTCATTTTGACCCCCCTTATTTTTCTTTTTTTATTCTTTTTTTTTAATGTCGATCCTTTTATTACGTGTTTCTCAATATTTAGAATTGACAATTTATTTTAATTTGTCTTTTATATTGGTTGAAAAATAAACTGCAAAAATTTTATTCTCCAATCCGCATTTAAATGTTTTTGATTTTGCTTTTTATATAGATTTTTTTAATAGTTGATAATCTATTTTTAGTTATTATATAATTAAATAAACAATAATTTAGAAAAAAATAAATATTAATCCCACTGGAGTCTATTATGTAGTTTATAGGTTTGAAAATTTGACCTGAATTACTCGATTCATAACTTTGATGGGTTTACTCATCAAATATGATATGTTTTAAAAAAAATAAAAGAGAAAAAAGTAATGTTACTTATTTAAGCCTACTTCCGATGATTAAAAATGATATTCAAGTTTTATTGGGACACATTAAACTGATTAATTTATTTTAGATTTGGTTCTCATATTATTTAATTTAAAACTCAAGCTAGACATTGATTCATATTACCCATTTTCAAAACTAAACCACTCAATTGAATTTAAATATAGCTAAAAAAATCCTTATACTTTTAATACTTTATTAAAAAAATTTAAAAATATTCTGACGCTGGGAATATAATAGTTTGTTTCGAAACGTGTTTTTGCGCCATCTTTAAAAGGAACAATGATACGATGTAGTGGCGGCTTTATCAAGTCTCTTGTCAAGTTGTTTGCATGGGACTTATTCTATCGCCTTTGGTTTCGTATAGATTCCTCCACCGAGGATGACGTGGGCAAAACAGTAGCCATTGTTGTTGGCATAATAGCAGGTCTAGCCATCGTAATCGTTCTCCTCTCATTTTGTAGAAGAGTAATGGGTAATTAATTTCTGTTTTCCAAATTTTTTGTTATTTTTACTTTCATTCTAATTATAAATGATATTGGTTATTGAATCTTTAATGCAGATTAAGAAGAAGAACACAACGTATGGTATCTTACAATCATTGTTGAAGTTAATCATGTGGTGGCTAAGTCCTTATTGTTTGTTTTAATATATTTGTGAGAGAGATTGGTTCTCTACATTTGTCTATTTTAAATAATAAACTGATTTTTTACGCAAAATAAGTAGTATAAAGAAACACAAGGGGAAGGGTGAGCAAAAAGAGTTATAAAATCGATTAAAATTGAGAAAATAAAAAAGGATAATTGAGAAAAATTGAACCATTAAAAAATCACGATTAAACTGATTAAAATGTTTTTAAAAACTTTTCCGGTCCAGTTCGGTTACTAAAAATGATAAACTTTGAATCTAAATCAAATCGGTTCAAATTAAAAAATATATATATACTGTAAAAAAAACTTTTTATTTTTCCAGCTTGGTTAGAATTTTTTGTTCTGTTTCTTATTTTGATGAAATGAAAGTAGGGAAAGACTTGGTTAAAATAAAATAAAAAAAATATAAAAAACAATGTATTATTTTTTATTTTTTTTACATAAAAAACTGAACCGATATAAACCAGTTAGATTGTTTTTTTTTAATTATAATTATAATTTTGTTGTTCTTACCCAAAATAAGCAGGTGTTATCTCCTTGTATGAAGTAACACCATTCATCTCTATCAACTTCAAGAGAGCTGCTGTTTCCCTTATCTTCAGAGTCAAGTCCGTATTTGGGTCACTCTGACGGCCCTCTTTTCATAATTTGAGTTGGGCTTGCAGGTAAGGAAAGCCCCGAGTCTCAACCGTGTGGGAAGAAGTATGGGCCAGGCCTCAAGTATAAAATACATGTTCTGCTGTTAAAATACTTCCCTCTACGTATTTGATTAGTTATTATTAGATTATGGAGTGTTGCGGCCTTGGTGTGCTCAAAGAGAAATGAAAAACTTCTCCTTGGCATCTATCCTCTGCATGTTATTAGGTTAGGACCAGAATAATCAACTCGAAGAACTCATATGCGGTTGAGATTTAAGGGATTAGATTTCTCAGTTCTCTTACCAGTAAGATAAGAAAATGGAGAAGACAGAGACAAGGGGCATAAACTCGAATCAACTTGTTCACATTCTTAAGCATGAAGTTGTAGTTAGAAAAGGGTGGTTCTGATCAATTAAGACCAAACCAAATTAATTATGATCTCTCAATCATGGCAAAGGGTAGTTTGAAATGATCTGGTCCAAGGATGACGTGTCATCGATTGACCAAGTTATTGATGGAAGATCATTGAGCAACTGTTTTATTTAAATGGTCGATGATGGTGGGTGGCATTTTAAGCAACGAAATACTCTGGTCAGATTATTATGAAGACAACGAGAGATAAAATCCAAAAGCTCTGCATTACAAATTTACAATTATTACACGAGTGAAAGATCATAAATTTGTGCCAGAAGAAATTTACAGATTATTAATTACAAGTTTCTAGATTATTCATTGGCAATTTATTTTGTTTTGTGCCAGAAGAAACTCATATCAGTATACCCGGCCCGGAAACAAATTATCTAAATAACAATCCCTTAGGCAATCCATATAGATAGATAGATATATAATTATAGGCCGGCGGTGAATGGTACGTTGGTGGCCGGCAACCAGTTACTCCCGGAAATGAAGCTTCCCACGGTGAATTTCGATGCTTCGGATGAGCTAGTGATGACGCGGTAGCCTTTCCAGTTAACCCTGTTGGCAGTAGATGATCCAGAGCCAGTATTCATGTATTCTCCGTAATACAAAGTATTGAGAGCAAAATTACCACTCCATGGCATCCAACCAGCTGGGTTAATCAAGCTATCGAGGAAGGTTTTCATGAAAACAGTCCTCGAGTACTCTTTCCACGGCCTCCCGAGGTATGTCTTGACGGAGCTTTGGACCGGCTTCAGATCGGAAGCAGCAGTAACCCTACAATTGTGAATCGAAATTCCGGTGTTCTGGTTGGGGTCAGTTCTACCTTGAGCAGTGATTGTGTTGGTCTTGCTCGGAGGGTTTCGCGCGTAGATGTTACAGTTTTGGAAAACAACTGCAGCATTTCCGAATATGAAGTCAACGGTACCATAGATGTCACATTCTCTGTAGAATTGTCTCTGAGAATGGACGTAGAGAGTGTCCTGGTAACCTTCGAAGCTGCACTTGTAGAACACTGAAAAATCCGAGCCCGAACGTAAGGCAACTGCCTGGTGATTATTGGCACCGGCTGTGTTTCCTAAATGTCATGTCCCGAGCAATAAAATTATCTCCGACCACCGCTGAAAACATTCAAAATGATACTTAGAATGTTTCATAAATTATTTTCATCAATGTTAAAGAACAAAACGGTTGCCTGATTGTAAATACAGTAAATTCCTCACTGCTTTCTTATAAGTATTATGATGGTACGTAAACGTACATGCAACTTGTACAAACTACAAAGTCTTAACGTATAAGAAAGTTTTGACTGACTCATGAGCGGAGTTGAATCCTTACGATTAAAATATATCACGAACCAAATTTTCTGGACAATTTCTACCTGCCATTTTCAAAGAAAGTTTCCATAATATTAAGGAAAATGAATAGCTAGCATTGAAGTTTGAGTATCCGTCTGATGACGCCAACTTTAGCGCTATATTGTAGATCAATAAACAATCTTAAAATATAATGATTGAAGTCAGGAGATCATGTTTGCTGTCTGAGCAATCTCTGTTGGCCCCCAAAATAATTAATTAGGCTAGCAAATATCAAAAGCTTAAGACTTTGTAAGCGGGGGGACCCCCTAGCTTAGACTTTTAGGATTTGACATTGCTTAAAATATATTGTTGTTTCTTCCTCTCACGCAATTAAAAACCTATTGGCTACGTGCCTATTAGAGTCATGGACCGGCCAAGCCTGTGTAGATAGTAGTATAAGGTCCCGGATGATAGACAGGTTCCCAAAAATTCAAACTTGAAGTTATCGATTGTCACTTTCAATATGACATGCGCAAAATTAAATATGTTTCATTAGTCAAATTTTTGACATTTGAATACGTTTCAAAGTATTTCATGTGTATTCACTACTAAGAGAAGGTTACTTCTTGTGTTTGGTATGGTAAACAGTGTTTTTATAAATATCTTTTTATTTACTTTTTTTTTATAAAAAAAAATTAGCAAGCTCAAATATAGTCTTTAAACACACTACAAGCAACCTTAATATATCCTCAATTTGGGTTTTTTTCTTTTTCAAGAAGGTTGAAAATCTTAATTAATTTATTTATTAAGCAGGCTGATCGAATAGGGATACTCACCAAAAGTAGCTGACTTGAAAGTTGTAGTACCTCCTCCAACGCTTTTGCTGCCGGTGACAATTGTCTTCCCCATACCATCACCAACAAACATAACATTCTTCACCTTTTTTCCCACCTCAACGTTTTCATTGTATGTCCCTGCTTTCACATATATCACATACCTCCCTGTCCCTGACCTTTTCGATGCCGCATCTACGGCCTCCTTGATGGTCTTGACGTTCCCTGACCCATCTATTGCCACCACAATGTTCGCCTGAGAAGCTGGTGAAGATGATTGCAAGAGTTTCCGGTCACCAGGGCTGACCCAGGAAGGAAACCCATCTTTGTAACTAGGCTCACTATAGGGTACCTTGTTTATAGCCAGAGTGTTGCTAATTAACTTGGACACATTATTATTCATCAAAGGCAAGATAAAGTCAGTCATCTCGAATTCAGCGAACCCGGTTCGGCACGTTTCTAGGTTGGTCAGAGCCGTGCTGAGCCATGTTTGTGCATCATAGTTTGTGCACTTGCCGGTAGTGGTTTGGTTGAGCTGTAGAATGATGTCTTCATAGAGCTCGAGGCAATCCTCCCATGCAGCCTTTTCAAGCCTGTTTCTACATTTCGAGCCTAGGGAATAAGTGGTGAATTTACCATTCATGGCACGGGCTAAGGCTAGACGCGTGGCAATTTTGAGAAAGTCGGACGCATATTTAATGGGGGTATTTTCTTGGTCATGGCTTAAAAAATACTCACATGGTTGTGGATTAGGTGTTTTGCTACACCAAGATATTACCTCATCGGAATTATACCCCAGAACGGTTGTGGAGAGTAGAAAAGGCACAAATAGAAATGCTAGCACGATTCGAACAGCCATAGAAATGGCTTGTTGAAGTTGATGGGTGGCAAGTTTGAAATGGGTTTTGAGTGAAGGTTTAGGGCTTACGAGTTTGTGTGGGTTCGTGTTCTAAATGAATTGCCTTTTATAGAAGCTGAGTGGTGGTTTGGTCGCGTAATAATTAACCAGTGGGTACAAACTTGCACAACCTTCTTTCCTGACAGCTTATTAATTTATGTATCTGTGAACTCAAACAATTTGGACGAGGAAAAATTAAGGATGATGGGAGCAACAGACAATTAACATAAAATAATTCCTGAAGAATAAAATGTAATGATAATTAATGAGGATTGGTTTCCTGGCCCCTGATCCTATCAGTTTTTAGCTTGTGTTTGACTTGAAACGAGAGAGTTAGAGACAACAAACGCGTTATTGAAAGTTCACTTGCATGCAGTCATTATTCAAACGAAGTAAAGTGTAAACCAGTGAAGATTTTCCGCTGCTGATTGGTAATAATATTATTGAAGAATAAAGAAAAAGATATCCATGCAAAAGGATGGCTCAGTCAAGAAAGAAAATGAACTTGGCTGGTCCTGGTTGATAATTTCTCATCCTCTTCGAATGAGAGACAGAACTAGCTGTTTTCGTCGTGTTCTTTGTGACAAGTGATCATCGTATGTATACGTATATGTATATCAGTATATGTATATGTATATAGAGAGAGAAAGAGAATAAAAAAGAAAAGAACAGTAGCTCATATATTATTCGGTGTTCTCCACCGCGGATGGAGATAAGGAAATCCTTAGCTTACAATAATTATTTTTTAAAAATATTTTTTTATTTAAAAACATATTAAAAAAAAATAGTTTCAGAATTTAATTTTTTATAACTATCCATGAATATAAAAAAAACTGATTAAAAAATAAGATAAAAATAAAATTTTAAAACACAACAACTTGCCATTATTGATAAGACTAACATTCTCCATTGCTAGTCAACGATTATGCTCATCCGTTTTTAGATTAATTAACTATATGCATTTGCATTTATTTGAGTCTATGGAGTAAACAAATCAAAACGGTGGCTTGTTAGAATAACATTGCCAGCTGCTGCTTTAAAGTTTAAACCATGGGTAACAGGGCCGATGCTGCAAGTTGCACCGTGTAACAGTACTATCAGCATTTAATTATTTTAATTATTATGTAACAATAAAAATTGAAGGATTTTTTATGTTTCTTGAAAGTCCAAACTGTAAATATAAAGCTTTTAAATTCATGTAATAATAAAACAAGTTTACGATACATTAAAGTATTGATAATAAATTTTATGTTTTTCTATTCTCTAAGATGTCAAGGTGCTAATAATAAAAACATTAAGTATTTATAATAATGTTTTTTTTTATGTTTGTTAAGTGATTATTTATTTATTAATAATATGTGAAATTGATGTTAATGTGTGATTGTTACAGATAAAATGGCTAACCCTACTTATGGAAAATGCACCATTATTTGGCATTGTCATAAGGGTGTGATTAGCAGGTAATTAATAAATTAAATTACCGTATCTAAAATATTTTCTAAAATGTTTAGGTGTGTTTTGAGTTGAGAAAATTGATTTCTTGAAACTATATAATTTGATTTAAAAAAGTCCTAGTCTAGTTTTTCGACCACCTCTTTTAATGGTAAAAAAAATGAAGGAATTTTGGCAACTCATCATCTACTACAGCGTATGATAAAAATCATGCCATGAAAGTTTATATGCAATTGAATGAGAAAAGGAATAATTAACCCATGAAACTTTTGTCAAGAATTTATGATAAATTAAATAAATTTTATTATGGTCAAAAATTATTTTTATTGATTATTCGTGATGAAAAAAATTAAAGACAAATGCATTTTAGATTCATATTTAATAGTTAAAGAAATTATGGCCAATGTTTTTTTCTTAAAAAAAATGTTATGATGCATTTTGAAAATTAAGGAAAAATAATGAAATAATATTAAAATATAATTTTATCCATAATTAAATTTAATTTTAAATTAACAAAATAAAAAAAACTCGATAAAAAGAGGTCAGGCATGTTGGCCTAGAAGGTTGGACTCATGCCCCTAGCCCAAAACAAAACAAAAAGACAAAATTCTTTCCTTTTAATTTAATTTTTTTTTATGGGGACAATGGGATCGTTAACTATAACCAAAAGATGTTTGATCAACTGGTTAAGATCTCGACCATCAACATTAGATAAAAAGTTGGTGTTTGGGTTATAAGACACCATAAACCCATTTATTCATATTTTTTGTAGATAAAAGATTCTTATTTGATGAAATAAATTTAACATATTCATTAGGGTAGTACAAATTTAGAGTAGAAGCTCCAATTATTATGGTAATGAATAATTAAGTAATTCACTAATTCCTTATACACTAAACATAATGGACAAAATACATCCCTAGCCTTAAAAATACCCCACCCAACCAAGATTCTCTAGTGTTGATTTTACCTATAATAGCCATCCAACAAGAAATCCCAAGTTTTGGAGGGAACCAATCATTTCCATACACCAATAAAAGAATTACATGAACTAGGAGATTATAAAAGGCCACAACTCAATCGCAGCTCCCTCACTTCTCTCAAGAGGTGTTTGTGACATTATTTTTTTAAAAACAAATACATTAAAATATTTTATTTTATTTTATTTTTTAAAAAATTATTTTAATATCAACACATTATAATAATCTAATTTTTTTTTAATCAAATTCTCATGAAAGGCCATTTGGGACACAGGTTCAAACGACACCTACACACAAGTTGTTACCATTACAAAATCTATGTTGGTCCAAAAACTGAGTTTCTATCTTAAAAAGAAAATAGCACAATTTTACAACCTTATTCGGAGATATAGTATAATAATAATAAGGGCAAATAACATAATTTTGAAAGGTTGAGCCACCCTGAATGATGCTATTAAAAAGAATATTAGCAAAGAAATTGCAGTACTGGTTGATATTAACAGCTGCAGCCTATAAAAAACATAATTTAAAGAAAAAACTTTTTATATTTAGGTTGACAATCCATTCTTATAATTGCATGTCATGATTTATTATAGGGCCTGTTGTTTTGGTGGTATATAACCGCTGTTTGCTCAAAATTCAATTTTTTTTTTCATTTTAAATTTTTAATGTTTTTAAATCATTTTAATGTACTGATATCAAAAATAATTTTTTAAAAAAATAAAAAAAATATTATTTTAATATATTTTCTAAATAAAAAATACTTTAAAAAACAATCACAACCAAATCGTTCCAAAAAATACGGTGTGGCGGAGATAGGTGGCCCGGCCCTGGAAGGAAAAGAAATTTTCAAGCCTCCTTAGCAATAAACAAATGATTTACACGCAATATTTATCTGCAGGTTGACAGCCAATCCAGGTTTTTGTTTTCTTTTTTATTACTGGGACCCCTTTGAGAATATAGCATTTCGTTTTGAAAGATTGTTTCACTTCCAATGCCGGCAAAATAAATAAATAAAACTATAACACGGTCGCGCAAGTCGTATTGCCACAAAATTGCACCAGCCCGATAGGTGCTATGCAATTTTTAAAAAAATAAAAACAGTTGCACCTAATAAATTTGTTTAAAATTTTCCAAATATTAAATTTGTTTTAATTTTTTTCATCTACAGGCTGGCAATCCATCCTTATCCTTGTGTGGTTTTATATTGATTTTTAATCAGTTTATTTTACAATATATTTTTTTAGATGCGAGGAAACTCTATCTATAAAAACCCTATTTTGTGGGCTTAGATTACCAAGTAAAATTCCAAACATCTCAGGTTCTTATAAGAAATACACGCTCTAATTCAAACTCGAGACCTGTTATACAGATCATAAGATCTCTATCATCATACCATGACCCAGAAGACCCTAGAATAAAAAAAATTTCGTCTGAGAGGAGATTCTATTTAGGATTTATTAAAAAAGAATAATTTATTAATATGGAGACCCTTCAAAATTGTGACAATAAGAGAAGTCAAATATTTTGATGCGTCTAAACAAATTATTAGACTATAATTAGACTTGGTTTTATTAGAGATTCTGTTTTCTGCGGTGAGATCCACATAGCTTAATTTGGACCAACATGAACACACAATTTACGAGGATAATTCTATCTACTTCCAATAATTGAATGCAAGATCTTTTTAAATGAAATTCAATGGTGCAATGGAGAGCAATTTTTTTTTAAAAAATTATTTTTTATTTCAATACACTAAAATATCTAAAAATACAAAAAAAAAACATGTTGTAAGAATGGATGTTTTTATTCTCTTTCTCATGGGTGGTAGTATACTAGCTTGGAATGTATGCGTTTTGAGAAACGTAATCAGAAAGAGTAATAATTACTTTATTTGTGTTTAGGGGACTAAATTATATATTGTTAGTGATGTTTGGGAGATGAGAATGCAGCTCTTGGTACGCTGTTCCTTTGCTGGAATTCTTTGCGTAAGGAATCATTCGTGTCAACTTGTCCTGTGCTGGTTTGAATGGAAAAGTTATCCTGCATATCGAAGGTGTCTGTTCTCATTATAACTTTTGAATGTGCAATTATAATGGATGATAGTACAAACTGGGGTCCTAAACCCTTCAAGCTACTATTCACTACGTACTGAAATGCATGAATCTGCCTGTCGGGGGCAACATTTTCTCGCTGTCTATGTGAAAACCTATAATCAGCAGAATCAGCTCACGGCTTAGTGCTTGAAAAGGAAGACACTTATGGAATGGTGGGAGGGTTTGTCTCATTGAATACGTTTTAAACATGTTCGTATATAATCTGTCTTTATTCCCTGTTCCTTTCGAAGATCTTATCTAAAATCGAAAGACATTCGTTTCTTTTTGTGGTCTACAAAGGAGGAGGTAGAGAAATGTGTAATGTCAAGTGGGCTTCAGTGGTATTTCAAAATGTCAGGGTGGTTTTGGGATAAAATTAAAGCTTGGTGGCTAGCTTAAGTGGCTTTGGAGATATGGGATTATGGAAAGATGAGGTCTTTACTATTCATAAATTGAAATTGGCTTTTAATCTACCCATGGATAAGGTTAAGACTAGAGGCAGTCCCTGGGATAGAATTGTTAACGTTTGTGCCACAAAACATGAAGTGTGTTTTATGACACTCGTTTTTGCATTGACCTTTGACAGGGTAATTCTAAATAAGCAGTACAGTTTCATAGATTATGTAAGCAGTCTGAAGACAAGGACTCATCTGTAGCCTTTTATCATCTAATTGACAATCTGGTGGTATTTGTTTTTTCTCTAATGGCCTTATGGAATGGTTAAGTATTTACTAAAGTGGGTTCTTTTTCTGGTTGGCAATTCTCCACGGAATCAACACCGAAATGGTTTTAGCTTAGAGGGGCATCATTGGTGTCGTGGATGCAGTTTGTCTTCTGTCAGAGGAGTCGGTGGAACATCTCCTAGTAAATTGTCATCGTCACTGGAAAATTTGGGCTAAATTCATTGCATGGAGGTGGGGTTCATCCTACTGTTGTCCAAATAGCTTATTTGACTCCGTACAACAATGGGAAGTCCTCGTTGAAGGGAAGCTTCAAAAGAAGGGATGGTTTTCGTGTTATTATGGCTTTCCCAGAGTATATTGTTTTTTAATCTAAAATAGCTAGGTTTTGGTTCTTTATTTCTTCTTATCTTAACCAGACTCCATGTGTGGATATTAAAAGCTCTCTTTCCTGACCCTCATCATTGTGTCCTGGATTTGCTTTTGTCTTCCGAATTGATGGACAAATCTTCATGGAGGTTTTCATGCCTCGGGACTCTGTTAAATGGGGACAAGATTCTTGATTGCAATGAGTTTCAGAGGGATATAAAGTCTATGGATGAAGGAGATCATCTTTGGTTGCGTGCCTGTGGAAGGCTTTGGCAGGGGATAGATCTCTACTTTTCCTAATTTCTGTTGTTAATTTTGCCTTCTTCATGCTTTAATGTTTCTGCCAAAATAAAATAAAATAAAAAAACCCACCGGGTTGATTCCTTGAGAACTCATTATAATGAGTTAGATTTTCTAAACAAAACTGTGAAGAATTTCTTGATTTTTTACACTAAAAAACATAATTCATGGAGCATTATAAGTGATGGGCACGAATAACTTCAGAAAAACCACGATTCATACCTACTCAGAGAGAGAGAGAGAGAGAGAGAGAGAGAGAGACGAATAACTTCAAGATCTATCAGGAAATTCATCGCTTGTTAACAAGTGGATGTTTGCATCTTCTAATGTAGCTCTTCCGTTTGTTTAAGATCTTAATTACTTCATTTAGTTTAGCAAAACTGTAGGAACCTCTCTTCTGCTTTTATTATTTGTAATTACGCTAAATGAATATTATAATTAATACTAAGATGTAACGATAAAAAAAAAATGTTTGCTTCTTCCCCTAGATGTTTATATATGGATCTACCTAGATTCATATTTTCAATACCTCAAAGCCTATGTTTGTCACGTATATAGATCGATCTTCAAATTAAAACAAAAATGTCATTTACTAGCGCCGCCACCATTTTCCTCCTCCTGGCCGTAGCTGCCACCACCACCTTTAGCCACCAAGAATCGGAGACATCAGAAAACTTCCGAGCCCAAACTGATCAAGCTAGTGATGCTCTGGCTTTGAATGTGAAGTCCGGTAAAGGGCTGAAAAGAATATCTTAATATGGCTATTTCACTTGTATACGGCCCCGTTCACAAAACTTTTTCTTTCTTTCTTAATGATAATTAAGGCTTTTAAATCAGCAAATACCTCCCTTTTTTTATTTTATTATTATTATACTCTATGCCAAAAGCAATTTCTAAAGACGCCAAAATTCTCCAAATCCCAATCATATATGCTCGTTCTGCAGCTGCCATGCATTCCAAAATTTTTTGCTGGGGATTAAATTTCTTTTCTGATTCTGCATTTCAGGAAAACCTAACGGGAAACTTTTGACATCATGGAATCCAGCATGTTCGAAGGCGGACTACGTGGTGGCGCAGGATGGCTCCGGTACACACAAGACAATTAATGCTGCCCTTGATGCACTTGACAGAACTGGTGGTGACCGGAGAAACCGAAGAGTGATAGTCTACGTTAAAGCAGGGGAGTACAATGAGAGAGTGGTAATTAAAAAGAACATGGGAAAATTGATGTTTGTGGGCGATGGCATGGATAGAACCATCGTCACAGGCGACAGAAATTTTAAACGCGATGGATATATCACGCACGAGACAGCTACATTCTGTAAGATCATTGAAAGTGGAGCGTATTTCAGATTGTACAATCTGATGGTATTTTTTTATCTTTTCAAAGATCGAGCCCTGTTTGAACTACAGATTGATCTTCTATTTCGTGCAGGTGTATACGCAGATGGGTTCTGGGCTAGAGACATGACATTTGAAAACACGGCTGGCCCCGACGGAAGCCAAGCAGTGGCACTGATGATGAGGTCGGAGAAGTCGGTTGTTTATCGTTGTAGCGTCAAAGGTTACCAAAACACACTCTATGTACAATACAAAAGGCAATTTTATCGCGACTGCCATATCTATGGCACCGTGGATTTCATATTTGGCAACTCTGCGGTGGTTTTTCAAAACTGTGACATCTTTGTGCGAAAACCAAATGACAACCAAAAGAACGTGATAGTTTCGCAAGGAAGACAAAACCCTGATGAAAACACAGGAGTTTCTATTCAAGGATCACGTATTAGGCCGGCCCCTGGTTTTGATGGCGTCAAAAACATCCCTACTTTCTTCGGCAGGCCATGGAAAAAGTATGCCAGGATAGTAATTTTCGAGACGGACATCGATGGTTTTATTGATCCGGCAGGGTGGTTGCCGTGGGACGGCGGTGTTTACCTTGACACGTTGTTTTTTGCAGAGTATAACAACACCGGTCGCGGTGCATCAACAGAGCTCAGGGTAGAATGGCCTGGCTTTCATGTGCTTAAAAATAAGGAGGAGGCCAGTCGTTTTACTGTGAATCATCTCATAAAAGGGAAGTCATGGATTTCTCAGACAGGTGTGTCCTATAAGTAGAGTCTCTAATCAGTTTTCTATCCATTAGCATCAAAAGTGCCCTATGAAATAAATTACATTTTTGTTTTGTGTGCCTCCATCTCTCCTTACTTTCCTGCCTCAAATAATGTCATGGCATTTCTCTAACAGAGAAACTGCAATCTCTAAATCCGAAATTCGATGCAGAAAAAAACTGTTTTAAGGGCTGTTTGTTCAAAGTGTTTTTCATGCCGAAATACATCAAAATTATGTTTTTTTTTATTTTTTAAAAATTATTTTTGACATCAACATATCAAAATGATCTAAAAACACCAAAACATATTCATTTAAAATAATAAAAAAAGTGATTTTTCTAGAAACAGCGTTTGAAAACGGGAACTTAATAGCCGACTTGAAACCGCAAGCGGTCACTAGGTGTAAATAATAATACAAATTGGCTTGCTTATTTCCAGAATTTCATCCGATTCAAAACCTCATTCGATCCTTCTAAAACGAATAATTTGCATTAACGAAGAAACGGGTACGGCTCCAATAGCTCACCCTGCTACTCATACGTATCCGTCTGCACGAGTATTATAGATAAAAAATTATCTTATTTTCAAATAAGTACATGATCAAAGAGGAAGGAGAGGAGTACAATGGAGCGGATCTAGGAGAGACCGGAGACTTGTTGATTAGAAACGATGTCGTCAAAGAGAGATTTGACGAGTTTCCATTCTTGTAAGAAGTGTTTTAGGAGAAATCTCTCTTTTGAGCCGTGCTCCGTCGTCGTATGCACTCGGCGCTTGTATGAGTTTTGTATATATCCACCGTGTGAATTGTAAACGACTGTGGATTTGAGCCACAGATGTAATTTCAAAAAGTTTCCGTTGCCGGGTCGCTCGGGTGAGAGCCGAGCATCCTAACCAGCTAGACTACAACGGATTTGTTGATTTGAGAAATACTTGTTTATATATGTTACAAATTATCGAAAATTAAGTAAACAGACTAGTTTTTTCAACAGTTTGAATAGTTCATGTGGAGGATATACATTCTCGTCCAGAAAAAAGAATGATATACAAACCGGACCCCTGGGTGAACATTGCTGCATTTGCAAATTATTGTATTAAAACCAAAAGGGGTAGTGTGTTTTATTGTGGCACAAAACTTCGTTCATCCTCTTGCAAATCACTCTAAATTGGAGTAGTTGTTTTAAAAAAGTTTTTAATTTAATCCTTAGACTTTTATGTTGCACAATTGAGATCATTACAGCTCAAATTATGGCACTCAATTACATCTTTTTTAGGGGAGGGGTTGAATTACAAGACAGGGAACTAAAGTAAAAATCAAGGGTAGCATGGGTGGCGTCTTTGCAAGTTGTTTGAAAAGTACAACTTAGTCCTTCATCTTTTTTTACTATCAAGAGACGGGTTGTCTAAATCTAAAAAATTATATTTTGGTATAAAACTTTAGAAGAGCGAGAGGAGTTGTTTGATTACAGCAAAGAGATGGAAAGCTTTTTTTTGTTAGCGACGATTTCAACTATCAAACAAGTTAAAATTGGTGTCAACATATTTTTCTAGACGAACATAGTTCTAGGTGGTTATTTTAAGTCTCAATGTAGCCTAAAAATCATATCTAAGTCAAGGATGAAATATGTTTTTCAATTAGAATATGTGGTTTGGATTGTTATTTTTTTGGATTTGTTAAGTTGATTTCTTGGTGTTTTATGGTTGGAAAAAAAGAGGATGAATTGTAAATATGATTTTCCAACTACATTAAAGTGACTACGATCTGAGATGGCATACAACATGTTATATATCACAACAAATAACATGTCATCTATTTATAGGACATGCATAAAAATAAGTAAAAAATAATAATTGGCCTAGGTGTGAGATATTGGACTTCAAGGCCCACGCAACTAGGTTTTTCCTTGATACTTTTTTTTTTCAATTATTAATCTTTTTAGGTTTTTTTTAAAATATTGTTTCATTTTTAACTAATATCCCTTGTGTGTCATTTTTTAGATTATTTATCCCCTTTTAAATAGTAATTGTTTTTTTAATTATATCGGGTGTCTCTAATATTTAATAAAAAAATTTTGTATATTCATATAGATTAAATTTATGTTTAAAATTAGAAATATTTTTTGTATGATATTCTTAATGTGTGCACCTAACATACAATTGTTTTTATTTTATTTTATTTTATTCAAAAAAAAATTACGTGTTTGTTGATTTCCATTTCAAATTAATCTCAATAAATAAACTCATTAAAGACAATCTAGTAAATAACTTGTGTCACGCTTCTAAATATCTTGATATATATAATTGTCTCTTAGTATTTTTTTCAGTTTCATTTTTATTTATCATTAAAAAAAATTTCTATCGAGTTAGTCTGATCTTATGATCTAGGACATATGATAAACATGTAATATGGACAAATCTTATATTCATGTCATAGATATCATGTGTTAACCTAGCTTCGTCTAAAACAATATTTTTTTTTCATTCATTTCTTATTGTAATTGCCTTATTTTTTATTGTAAAAAAAAATATTAGTTTGATTAACAAATCCCTCTTACTTCTTTCAAAGTATAATCATTTTTTTAGTTAAAAAAAAATTAATCGAGCTCACGGCGTTGCTCTTCCGTATCAATCTAATATTGGCCAAAAATGTTAATATTTGAGGTGTTTTTTCCCGGCTCCACCTACTTATAAAATGTTACTCAATGCCTCAATTAGCTTGCTTTTTACTAAAAATGAGCCTTAAAAACTATCATTTTAAGACATTAAAAGTGTCAAGCTATCAAATCATTATAGTTTACTCATATGACCAAATGGATATGGAACAGTGAACTCCCCCCTCCTCATTTAGTCTGTGGTAATAATAATAATAATAATAATAAGTGTAGGTTAGACACATCATTTGGAGGGATGGACTCATAATGAAGGGGGTAGTGAGGTTGAAGGCTTAGATAACCCGCTCTTTCACCAATAATGTCATTGAAGAAAGAAAGAAGGTAAGAAAAGTAGATTCACGGGAGACTTGCTATTTTAAAATTCATAAACCGTGCAGGGTGCAGGCAAAATCATTTTTACAAGAAACAGAGCCAAAAAAGAAGGAGAAAAACAAACGATAATCTCAACATCTTACGCAGAAGGATGGGATTCCTATCCAGTTATTATTGATTCTTCAAGGTGTTTTGTTAACAGAACCTTAAAAACCTACACAAAAGAAATTTTGACGTACGAAGTTTGATTCAGAGACACAATCAAGGTTTACATGTAGCCTCATGGCTTGTACTTCGCAGCGTACCGGTGAAACAAAGCTAACGCATTGCTAGCAGTCTGTGCCACATTCAAAACCTTGGCCATAATTACTGCCTTCAACTTGTTCACTTTCTTCCCCGGCAACTCATCCACGCAAGTACGGGCATCAGTCATGGCGGAGCTCACCCAGGTCTCGACATTGCTTACGAGCCAAAAGACGCCTTCACCGCCCGCAGCATCTGGATGTTCCAGGCGATAGAGCTCTCTAACTGATTGGCTAAGTCGATCCACGCTATCACCAATTTGATCCAAGCAGTCTTTCACAGCCTGGTAATCCTTAGATTTCATTGCCTTGAGCTCCTTAGCCACTTTCAACACGAATGTTCTTGTTTGGAGGGCCCTTGTACAGGCTCACGGACAGGGCAGCCTGGGCTAGCTGTTGCGGGGTTTCTATTGTTGAGTTCGCGAAGACTGATAGGTATTGGATGCACAGGGATGGATAAAGGGTCTTCGTGCACGAGCTCTCGATGTAGGCCTGACCCCGGGAGTGTCTGGCTAGCCTTGCTGGCTCCACTCTGCCTGAAATGCAAAACATGGATGGTAGCAGAAGCAGTATGGAAAGGCTGGGGCGATTCATTCTTGTCGAAGCTGGTGAAATTGAAGGTGAGGAAACGTGTCAAACGCAGAAATGAACTTGGCTGAGAGAAGCGGGGTGGGGTGAGGCTGTGTATATGAAAGAGGCTGTCACGGGCAGCCTGCATTATCGAGAGGATCTCGGATCTGCAGTGATGAAAAACAAACCCTGTCACGAAGATGATAGTTATCAGAAAACTTAACTCTTCCATGAAACACTGGCAGGGTTTCTCGGGAAGGAGCACGTGCATTTTGTTGGTCAACATTTCAGGTTCTTTATGTTTCATAATGACTCGGAAAGTTGGATCCATTATACAGTGGTGGTGAGCTGCCGACTCCTTCCATGATAAATCAAAATGGTAAATCACGTAAGCTTTTTACCAGTAACGACCAGAATTCGTAGATTCAACAGATTATTTGTTTCCTGCCGTTGGATCGGTTGCACTAGAGAGGGTTCAGCGATGCCCGTGGCGACCTGTCTATAAACATGGCGATTGCTATTAATTGCAGCCAGCAACCATAAACAGTGTGGTCAAATGCAATTTAAAAAATGATGAGACTTTTAAGCCATTCAATTTGACACTTCGCAAATCATGTGCTTCTGAACCTGAGTGATCTTTCAGCAAGGATCAGCAGACACAATATCTATCAAATCCACTTTTTTTATGCTCCTGTGGATTCTTGAGCATATCTTGCGTTGTTCTCCAATAACATGATTGTCTTGCATATTCTTCAATCCAGGCATCTATATCCTCCCAGAGATTATACCACAATTCCAAACGAGATGCACATTCACAGAAATGAATGGCACTGATTTCTCATAACAATATACCGATTTGCTCTCTGGAACGTACAAACCCAATCAAGATCATGAGGCAGAGACAGAGACAGAGAGGGGCGGAGTGGATATGAAGCTCATCTCATTCAAAGAGGAAGACAATTACATAAATTACAGCATAACAAAGGAAACACAAACTGAATTCAAACACACCACATAAACAACACAGCAAATATTTGTTCAGGTTTGGTGATCATTCGGCAACCTTCACACCTGAGAGATAAACACGGCTCTGAATCACACTGCCTCCTATCCAGAAACCCGGCATAACCATTAGACCAACCCTAGGTTTTGGGTCATTTTCATCTAATATCAGGTTTTTTACAACACTTTCCATGTAAACCTCTGAGAACTCATTTCCTCTCTTAACTTGGAAGACCTTAACATTTGGATCAAAGGAATACGCCAGCCTGTGCAAAAGCCAGATCGACTTGGCCAGTTTCAAGAACACCTGGTAGAAGGGTGTTCTTGGATGCCCTCCCCCATTTATATAACTTCGCTGATCTAAATTTCCAAAGAACGAAGCCTCCATCTTTGGGTGAACCACCACCAGGTACTTGCTCGTGCAAAATTTCCCAAAAGCAGAATCTGGGTTCTGACCTAGCATGTCCAAAGGATCCATTTCCCTCATAGAAAGAAATTGGTGGAAGAAAGTCTCCTTTGAAACTTCCCCACTGTCTACTTTAACTGAGAAGTTCTCGTGCTGAAACCCACTGAACATTCTTTGACATATATGAGACTCAAATGCATACTTTTTGTGGGCTCTCTTTGCATAAACAACGTTGGGTTCAATGGAGTTAGCTGCAGCATCAAGATCCCACCCAGCTGCTTTCATCATGTTGATCAATGGTTTAGAAAAATCATGAATGGCTTTGAAAGCAGTTTCTACAGCAGATATGAAGAGCTCCGGGGTTAGATCCACAGAATAAAAACCACTTTCATCTCCAGAACCCTCTGATTCTTTGGTTGACAAGCCCCTGAGTTTAAGATTCTTTTCCAGTTTTGCTCGTTTCTGGTTTGCCTCCTCAATCATCTGCTGCATCTGAAGAATCTCAGAATCTTTATTCTGAATTTCAGATTGGAATTTCTTCACCATAACCTCATATGTTTTGAGCAGGCTCTGCTGTTCTTGGATCTCTGCAGCTAACCGAGAGTCCTGAGGAGAAACACATATTGGCTTGGGGTTGTTTTCCCTGTAGAAATGCTTGAGCTCTGATAGATTTTTCAGCTCGGAGATCACAACTTTGTCAGCAGCCTGTATCTTATCAGGATCATAGGGAGTATGAGCAGATTGGAGCTGGATGTAAGCTGACTTCAGAGAGGAGATGTTGGTAAATATTTTGGATATCAAGGATTCCAAAGCTTCTGGATTTTGATTTGCAGAATCTTCCATGGGTTGAGGGTGGACCTTTTGACTGTTGCTCTCGCGGGGTTGATTATCTTTCAACCCAGTGGGTAGCATATCTACTTTCAAAGGATGGGCAGTCTAGTTGGATTCCTTTTGAAAATACAACGGTGTGGCACAACCTGCAAAATCCCACAAAAGTATTAATGCTATCCAAGACTATCAGCAATGAAAGAAGCCAGAACTCAAGCATTTGCCAGTAATATTTCACACATGCAAAATATAAGATCCTGCTTCTTGTTGCTTACTAAAAACACACTTACAAGGTGATACCCCAAACATTGTTAGGGGTTCATATAAGCAACTATTAACAAGGGACTGAAGAAACCAAAGATGCCATAAGGCATATATATCAACATGATCCCAATAAGGCAAGAGAGTCACGATGCCAGTATACCTAGAATCAATCACTTCTATTTTTAGTAAAATAATTGCATTGGAAGATTTGTGCCTAAAACTCATTCTGACCAAAGCTCATATTGATTGGAGACAAATCATCCCCTTTAGCGCTTGGACAAGAACCTAATGGCCTCTCAATCACCAAATTGATCGGAGGGAAATCCTTCTATGCTTGACAGGTGAGCCTATAACGTCAGGAGCCCAGACACAATACTCCAGCTAAAACCTTAATATAGTTAGAGAATAACGAGAACTATATAAGTCAAGAATTGACCTAGATCACAAAAATGGCCTAATGATATATGAAAGATCTAACACCAGCTCGGTTTTTAAACAATCTGATTGCAGGACCTTCTTTTGGCACAACCAACTAAAAATATAAGAGTTTTTAGGGCTAGTTTGCAGAAAACAAATATTAGCTCTTTGTGTTTGGGATCGAGGGTAAGTTGGCAAAAAGGTAGAAGTGAGTGAAAAAAGAAAAGACCACCAAGCATCAATCCAAAATGTCCCTTATCATAAAAGATATGCTGTTGGCTACCACATTATAGCATCTGAAGAAAAAATCTCAAAGTGAGTCCAACTTGAAAAAAGACCAGTTTTAAATAATTTCCTCAAACTTGTTTTTCTGAAATCCCAAATTTTGATCACTTTTTATCATCAAACCCTATAATGAAATGACACCCTTGACTACAGTCGATCCTCAGTAGAAACTTGAAGTGTGAAGTGAAGACTCAAACTTAACATATATGCGAGCTTGTAGTAACTCACATAAATTGATATGAATTCTCAGTCGAAACTTGCATAGAAAAGACAAATTCAAACTCTTATGTACATTACGTGCTTGCAGCAAAGACAGGTCTAGGGCTCCAGTCATGACATGACATGTGCTCCCAGATTACAGCTCAGTGACACCACTTATCAGCACTTCAACCATGCGCATATGATGCAGTGATCAACTTGATTCAGAGAAAGGCAAGTCACAGCATGGAACACCAGTTAAATCATCGAAAGATCAAGCTTCGAGAACATTTAGAAGAAGCCAAAAATGAAAAGGACACAAATAACTAGTATGATAAGGTCAAAATCTAGCGGTTTCACTCTTTCTGTAGCCAAAACAAAATCAAAACTAAAACTCTTCAAAAACATTCATATAAGTTCAAATTTTCGTGCCGTAGAATTACATTACTTCTCACTTGATATCTTACTTAGAAAAAGAAAAAGAAAAAGAAAAGGTTCATCGAGTCTTGAAAGATCAGAAAGCACTTTGAGCGGCTTGCTTACCTATAAAGATCAGAAAGCACCCTGAGAGTGTACCCAGCAAACATAATACCCGTCAACCTAAAATAAAAAAAAAACAATACACAACCAGTTCAGTGCCATCGAGTCTTGAAAGTTCTATCAAAACCCTAACCCTAGCAGTATAGCACAAAAAAACTCCAAATTCGGCACCCATTCAGTTTAATTGAGTGCACAGGAGGTAAAATCGGGGGGAGAAAGAAGAGAAATACCTGATCGGAGACGTTTCCGGGGAGTGACCGGAGATTTGTGGGGCAAGGAATCGATGAATGTAAAGGAGGGTTTGGTAAAGTTAAGGTTTCGACAAAAATGTACCTCACCCCGGAACTCCCTTTGTTGCTTCACTGTCTTTCTATTTCTGTTTTTTTTTTTATCCGTGGGTTTTTAATAAATAAATAAATAAATAAAATAGTTGTCTTTATTTTGGGTTTTTAATAGTGGAGGGAGTGACCGTGGAATCTATGATGATGAGTCATCAAAACACACTCCTCTGTGTTTCCATTCCCATAATATCAATAATTGATAGATTTACTATTTCATCATAATTCACCATAATCACTTGTCTCCCACGCTTTCTTTTTCTTAGCTCACTCACCTTGCTTGGACAATTTATTTATTTTTTAAATAAAAAAGAATGGCAAAGTTAAAAGGTATTTATTGGTATCACTAGGTTTCTGCTGGCTAATCTATCGTGCTGTTACTGTTTACATAGATACAATGATACATTTTTCATGTTAATGTCATCATTAATGATTTTTTTTTAATATTTTTTATGCTTTGATTTTTATTTGTTTCTGTTTATTACACCTTAATATTTTATTTTTAATAATTTACATTTAAATCTTAACGTTAATTTCTTGTACATTTTAGCTCTTAATAGTTAAGAGATAAAAGAGAAAGTTAGTGAAAAAGAAAGGAGAAAGAAAGCTCTCTCACTCGGTCACCATGTGTTTAATTATAAATCTTGATTTTAATAATTTATTTTGATGAAAATGAGTTCAATTAAGATGATGTGATTTTCTAGTAATTCTAGAAAAAAATATATCAATAAAGTTTTGTTTGGTTTTGTCTCATTTTTTTTAATTTTTAAGCTAATTAAAGGTATTTTGCTTTTGGGTAATGGGGTTATTGAGGTTCTAAATATGTATTTTGGATGATTTTCGGTGAAAAGGCATTGAAAATCTATTATTTTTTTATTCCAATTCCTTATATTTTCTCCTGAATTAATTATTCTTTAATTCTCTCACAAAATCCTATGAATGGATTAGAAACATCATTTTTTTATTTCTTAGATGAAAATTGCTTACAAATCATTGCAAGTTTTTATTTTAGAAAAATTATTATTAAAGTAGAAAAAAAACAAAAAAGGAAAGTCACAGCTAAAAAAATTATATGGTTTTTCTTTAAATTAAAATTATTTAGATTTTTATAAATATTTATTTCAATTGTTTTTAGTTTTTATTAAAACATAAATAACTATATTGTCATTTTTTTTAAAATGCATAAATAAAATAAATATTTCGTTTTTAGTCGAAATTTAAATATTTTTTACTTCTTAAAAATACTTGTTTTTATTATATAAAAATGCATATAAAAAAAAACTCAAATTTAAGTGCCTTCCAAACCAAAAAAGCAAGAGGAAAAATGTATATAATTCTTTTTCCATCTTGACTCTTTGAAACCATTAAATTGAACTGGAGAAAAAGGAGAGAGAAAGAACGGTACCGTACCATAATCTTCCACCACTGTCAAATTCTCCTCTACGGTATGTTTCTTTCTTTTAGCATTTAAATCAATTTCTTGCCTGTCTCCTTAATTGCTTGCTTAATTAAGCAATCTAAATAGGCATTTCAGGTAATTTAATGACTGCTGTATTGCAAATGAGTTAATTTAGGGTTAGTAAATGACTCGCTCGAGTTGTACTGAACCAGACTCACTCAGCAATCCTATGATTTTTTATTTTTTTTGCAGGTTTGTATTGTTGGGTTCCACCATTTATTTTTTGCGGTAATGGCAACTACTATGACATTGCCTAATAATCCGATAAAATCTAAAACTTCGACTACAAAGTGTTTGAAAACAGCAGGATTTCATAGAACTGCCTGTGCTTCTGGCCGGAAATTATATTCTCGGTGTTCTTTTGTCCATGTGGCTGAACCCTATTTGGCCAAGAATTTTCGGTAAGCATCCAACACAATCGTTTTTGAAGTTAATTATTAATATTGTTTGTGCTGCTCAGCTAAGGTGCTTAAAAAATGAGTCTTTTATTTATGTTTTAGTGAGTTTATAGAGAAATAGTGCTTCAAGTGGAATCGAGAGCTGAATACCATATTTAGACTAGACGATCACTCTGTTCATGTCTAGGTTTTGGTAGATTTCTCTGAGCAGCGTATTTATTGATAGGGTCATTAGAGTAATTGAGGCGCCCATGATAGATTTTACTTGTATGGGCAATCAGAAAAGTATCCTCAATTTCTAACAAATTATTCGTTGCTAACTAATAGTTTCATGTGAATTTACACAATTTTTAGCGAAGCTGCTGTAGTTTCTTTGCAACAAGAAGTAATGTTCACATTATGTTTTGGTGTTATGAGTTGTGTTTACGGTAGTGAAATATATCATGGTCATATTGTTCACATTTGTCTCTTGATGTTATATGTTTACAGTAGTGAAATTTATCAGGGTCATATTGTTCACATTTGTCTCTTGATGTTATTGAGAGCTTCTCTTTGAATCGTCAAGCAGGAGGGTTTGGCAGATTAAGAGCAGTGTAGATAGTAGTGGATTGGATCCTACTTCCTCAAGTAGTGGTGGTGGTGGAACACGATTAGTTAGGGCAATTCAAGCTTTCCGGACCAGACTGGGTGCAAGAATCCGGGAGATAAGGAAAAATCTTCCCATGAAATTACTTTTTTTCTTGGTGGGATTTTATTGTGCAACTGCCTTTGCTACGGTTATTGGTCAGACAGGTGACTGGGACATCTTATCTGCAGCCTTGGCGGTGGTGGTTGTGGAGGGGATTGGAGCCCTTATGTACAGGGCTTCTTTTTCCTTGGTCAAAAGCATTAGGAGCATAATCAGCATGTTTAATTACTGGAAAGCTGGCCTTACTCTTGGTCTGTTTTTGGATTCATTTAAATATGAAATTGACAAGATTATGAGCTTCAGCAACTTGTTCAGTCTTGAAATGGATATTGTCTCTCTGATTTTGTGAAAGTTGTCCATTCCAGATGCTATCGGCCAATATAGTTTGCACCTAAGCATTATGAGATGATTGTACATACAAGTCAGGACTTGATTTCACACATGTGCTTCGCAGGTTGAAAGCTCTGCAGGGTCAACAGCGCTTAGGTTGAGGCATACCTTATGGGATCCCTTGTTGCCTTCAAAGTTCCATCAATAGTAAGCATGTTGAGTTTATTAACTGAAGATGGTGTCTAGCAATTTACTTTGAGCCATGAGATCCTCTTATAGTTTTGATTGGTTGTACGCCATTAACATATGGCTTCTGTAGATACATAAATTTATATTATGGGTGCAAAATATAGATTTTTTATTCGTTTAGTGCCTTGCATCTGACCATTCTCTCTTTCTGTTGTGGAAGTTGCTTTATGTAAGGAGGATACCATTGGATCTGATTTCATTTCAGGATTTCTGGATAGCAAGGCTTCCCCACTTGAAATGGGCTATGGTTTTAAATAGAGTTGTTCAAGCCTATGACTAAGCAACTGAGAGGAAGGGTACTTATTTCACACCAGGATGACTATAACATGAAAATTTTCCATTTGAGATAACACACTGATTCACTGTAGTTTAGTTTATAGGAATTGATCAGCGCAGATAATATTCAAATGCTTTGGTGAATCAACTCTTAAGGAGAATATTTTAGATGCAAAAGTGGCAGTCCCATTGTGCCATATTGTTTTCTCTCATGCAGCCATGGAATTGGACACTGGGTCAAGCAGTCACGCACTTAATGGTGGAAACTCGCACATCGGCTATTTACACATTGTATACAGTTTATGAAGCGATCAAAGATATCTATTATGTAACTCATTATTTTAGTCAGAGTTACACTTTACAACATGTAAAACTATCCTTGTTCAAGCCAATGGAAGAACAATCGGAACACTCTCGGCCTGTCTCTCGCTCCCCTCTCCCACCCCAGACAGCTAAACCTGAAAAAATAGAAAAAGGCAGTGGAAGAAATTATGAAGTTAATGTCACGCAGGGGACGTTGTATAAACCGAAGAATACTAATTATATTCTCCTATGAAGTAGTAACTCTTCGATAGCTATTCTTTTTGTACTTCTCTTGATGACAAAAGGCAGCTGACAGAAGGTATTGAGGCAAACATATTGCAATCATGCATCAGTGCTCGGGCCAGGATAAGCTGGCAGACTCATTATCCGCTTGTCCAAGACAGGGCCTCCAACAGTGAAGTGATAAAGACTTTGAAAGTTTGATCCCATTAATCCAAGAATTTCATGCACTGCACCAGAATAACAACAGTTTCAAGCTTACAATTTCAGGATATAAAATGCAAGAATTCTACAACGGGGTTCATGAGCTTAACAAAGGAGAATTATTTATGGCTTAACAATCTTTGATCTAGAATATCCTGATAGTAACACGGCACTTCCTAGAACCTAACTAGCAGACTTGAGTACAGACTGCTCTGCAATGATCTTCTCTACTAACTAAAGAATGCTGTCATGGAGTACAATCCAGATGAGCTTCTTTTTGAAGAAATTCTTGATATGAAAACCATTCACAATTAACCACATTTCAACTGAGCGCCAGGATATTACATATGGTGCCAGAGAACTGGAGACCAAGGCGAAAAGAAGGTAAAAAAGAGAAACATACCAGGATCATCAAAGAAGCAACCAATCCCAGTAGCAGAAATGCCAACTGCATGTGCTTCAAGGTACAAAACCTGGCCAAGAACTCCAGTCTCCCAAAACAATCTAGGATACATCCATGCACCCTTGCTGTGCAAAGTAGGCTCAAAATGAGCCACCATACCAAGGCTGAAGCAGCCATCACTAGCAATGTCCTACATGAAAGGAATGTGCTAATTTAGCAGGAATTGGATTGTTTCAGGCCACCCACATCAGAGTTTAGTATTTCAGTTTCAAATTGAGAAAATCAATACACAGAAGTGACTAAAACCTCAAAATTGTTCTCAGGTTATTGAAATACATATTTGTTTGCTGGTGATACTGGAGACAAATTAATGAAGTCCTTTGAATCGATGATAATTCAAGGTTTTTACAATAGTTTTGATGCTTGAAACTTGCAACAATAATTTCTTAATTGTTTACAGGCTGTTTGGAACCCTTGGAATGGAATTCAAAGACGAGTAAATTTTGTTAAAAAGACCTCTTTTCCTTCCTTCTTTCGTTCTTTCTGTTGATAAGTGAGGAATGCAAGGTGATCGACATTTTTTCCATTGAAACACAAAGAGGTGCTTTTATAAATCCACAAAAAGATGATGCCTCATTTAAATTTGTTGTCCTATCCAAATTCATGTTCATAAACTAGGATTATTTGTTGAGCACCAATTTCAGTTTCAGAATCACATGCTTGCCTCGCAATCTACTTGTAATACTAAGAAATTGCAACAGAAAAAGTTAAGTAATGGCACACCTGATGGCACGAGAGCTGTTTAGCAATCTGCTGGCAATCACCCCTAGCAAGTTCATACAAGGGCAAGTCAGCAGGACATCCCTCTGGTTTCTCCCACTTAAACTCGGCCCTTGTGACTTTCTTAAGCTCATCCAAATGATCTTCATTCCTCACCAAGAAATACAACCCTTTCGACAATCCAACCACTCTATGCACAAACAAAACTGCATGCACCTCCGCATCCCATGAAAGTGCCCGAAATGGCAATGCCAATTGCCTCTTCTGCTTCTCTCCACTTCCACAACCAGAAGGAAGACAATGCAACATGATCTGATAAAACGTATCTCTCTCAATTTTAGTAACTCCATCCATATCTGCCGCACTCCTCCTCTTCCTAATAATTTCCCTAGCGCTAAAACCCTTATAAGACCCTTCACTACATACCCCACTGTTCTGAAATTTATCAACTAAAAACTTATCATCTATCTTTAAGGGCTTTTTAACAGCTTCTGCAGTTACATAAATTACATCCCAACAAGCATGCTCTTTGCTAAGCGAATTTGGATTCCCTACCCACTCTAAATTCCCAAATTCCATTATCGCCGAGCTCAATTCCTTATAATTCACATTAAAATCATTGACACCATTAGGAAAAACAACAAGCACACAATCTGGATGCTCAAATTCAATCTCAGGAAACTTACCTTTAATTGGCTTATCCGGGATTCGAAACCCCTGATAAATTCCAAGCCCCATTAGCCCCTCCAACTCCTTAAACCCTAACCCATCAAGCAACTTCACATCCCAACCAAGCTCAGCCGCAGCAAATGAAACAGCAGCAATAGCATGACCCACATCATGATTGCAATACCTAAACGCCCTCTCTCCATATTTCCACGCTTCCCGCCAAAAAATGGACGAAACCCCTATCAAAAAAGCATTACTTGGAAAAAATCTAGGCAAAAAAGTCTCTGGGATTTTCGCTCTAAGTTCTAAAGAATGCTCTTTTGGTGCATAATGTGCTACAAAAGCAGAATCACAAACAGAATCAATCGCTGGGCTAATAATATAAGCCTCTGTGGGATGCAAATTGCCACTACTGGGATTAGCCCTGAGAGACCAAGTAGAAAAGCCAGTTGTTTTCCAAGCAGATAAGGCTAAAGAATCATAAAACAACTGAGAAACTGAGGATTTAGAAATGGGACTTTGGAGATGGAAGTGACTTAAAAAGAGAATGATACAAAGGAGCAGAAACAGAAGTCGAGTCTTGACTATTTTCAACGGGGAAGTGAAGGAGGGGGAGGAGCGGAGAAGAAACGTAACGTCTAAACGGGTTAGGTTGGTTAGCCCAGTCAAGACCACGAGGGCCTCTAGCATAGTTAGTGAAGAAGTGTTTGGTTTGATTGTGGTATTTTAGGACCTGGGCTATTAGGTTTTCAGTGTCTTTGTGTTCGTTGGGGGTTGTTTGACACTGATTGTGAAGGTGAAGAAGAGAGGGACATGGTGATTGCGGTGGTGGAGATTGGTCTTTTCGTGGTGGAGAGATTTATGAGAGGAAACGATGGAGAAGAAAACCTTGAAGGGCAGGTGTAGTGATGGCATGCTATACTTTCGATGTCGTTTCTGGGATTTTTAATGGAACAGAAGAGGTTTTACTTTATGCTGCTTTCTCAATTCTTCTAGTAGAGTCTGTCGGTCTTCCATGGATTTTGGAGAGCAGCCATCTGTGATGTTGATTGGTATAACAGTGGTGATAAGGGATCCGATTTCATCAGGTATGGGCCTAAAAATCTAACTCCAACAAGAAGCAGCGTCTTCCTTGAGAAATTTACCTGAACTGAACCAAATACTAATTTAAACCGAACCGATTTGGTTTAGTCAGGGTTGGTTTTTAGCATTAAAAACTGAAAACGAGCTCGTTATGGTTTTTCAAAAGCCTTTAGAGCTTAATATTTTTTTAAGGCTTTTAATCAATTTTTATTTATTTTTTAATAAAAACCAGCCTGATTGAAAAATAAATCTCACATGACCCAATTATACATGATCACTTGTTTTTTTTATTTGCTGGGCCTTCTGTTTTTCTTGTGGGTGTGAATAAAAATGGATATTAGCGCTGCTTTTAGTGTCAATTTTTAAATTATCATGCATTGACCAATAGTAAAATTCCTTTCCTGTGTTCAAGAATGGAAAAGAGAACCAAAGCATTGGTTTATTTTGGTTTTGTTACTGTATCAATACTTATGCTATGCATGACGTTTAAATTGGACAGCCCATTCTAATTACAAAAAAAAAAAAAACTTAACTCATACTAAAGGAAGGGTGTTTGAGAAGTGCTTAAAAATTGTTTTTCAAAAAATTTGAATTATTTTTTGCTTTAAATAAAAAAATTAATAATTTTAAATCATTTTAATATGTTGACGTAAAAAATATTTCTATATAAAAAAAATATTATTTTAATATATTTTTAAATAACAATAACTTTTAAAACCAACCGCAATTACAAAAACTTTCTGAAAAGTTATATAATTAAAAGAATAGTGGTAAGTGTAAATAATAAGGAAAAGAATTAGGAACTTGAATGAAAAGAAAATAAAAAGAAACAACCAGTTCAGTTCCCAGATGAACTCCCTTTCTCAATCGAATGACTTTACACTTCAAACCTCTCATTTTTTTTCTCCGACCGCACGCAGATTGTTTTCCCCACCTATTTAGCTCCTTCAAGCCGCGAGTCAACCACCACAGTAGCACTGGTAACCGCCGTAAACCGGTCCTTTTTGATCCACGAACCAGCCTGGCCCGCTAAACATGTATGTGTTTGAACAACAAAAGAAAGTGCAGAAGGCAGATATCAACACTACGCATGGAGAAGAACATATTAAGAAAGAAAGAAAGAAATAAAGAAAGAAAAAGACCCCTTTCAGAGATGATAGGAATATTTAAGAGCGGCATTTAGCAGGTGATTCTTGATGAGATTGTAAGAATTTGAAATACTATTAATTTTAGTATATTCAGTGTATTTTCCTCTTACAATTGAGAGTAAATTTATAGATAAATTACAAGATTAAATTAACTAAATAAAATTTATTTTATCTGTCTACTTTACACGGTTTCCATAACTGGAAATTAATGGCCATATATTTTAACATTGATGATTATATATTGTCTTTAGAATGTAAAGACAATATATAACTGAATTATTTTTCTCTCACTCAATTTGGTTTTTTCTATCATTGCTGGTTGGTTTTTCTGAACTGCTATAATTGACACTTATGAGTCATGGTTAGATAAATGAATAAAATATTGTGTATTATAAAAATTCTCAATAGTATGGTGTAATTATAAAAAGTTTGTGATCTGTAGAGCAAGTTTTGAGTTCGAGTCAAGATATACATTCTTTGTAAGAGTCTAAGAGGTTTTACTCGTTCATCTAGGTCCACAAAATACGTTTTCCGAAGAATTGAGTTTCATCGCATCCAAAAAAAAATTGTTTACTATAAAAACACTTAAAATCGTTTAGTTTTTTTTAATAGTTAATTATCTTTTCTTTCAAAGACATATATTCATATTAATGATATTTTATAGATATTAATAGGAAGATTTCTTCATATTTATATGATATTGAAACATCTTGAAATAATTTCTTACTATACCTTCCGATATTACTAATAATTAAATTGTTTTCTATCTATTTTTACTAAAACCTAAATCTTCAATTTATAAATAAATTAGATGCTCGTAAGAAAACAACTTTTAGATATTTAATACTTCTTTTACAATAATTATTTGTATAGTTATAATTCAGTGAATTTTGTAACGATGATGTGTCTCGTTTTGTTTTCGATCATTTCATCAGTGCTTCTTCCTTTCCACCTGCCTCCATCATTAGGAAGGCGTGCTGAGAGTTTTTCTTTTCTACTAAGTTAGCTCTATTTTTTTTATTAAGTTTGTGTTTGATATTGTATTTTAAAGTATATTTTTAACATTTTTGAATTATTTTAATTCGGTAATATAAAAAATAATTTTAACATATTTATAAATAAAATAAAAAATAGTATTAATCAAATTCTAAAACATACACTAAGAAAACAATAGCTTGTTCGAAATCACCTCAAAAGTATTTTTTTTGAAAGAAAAAAAATATTATTTTTATTTAATATTTTTAGATTATTTTAATATTAAAAAATAATTTTTAAAAAAAATATAAATCAATTTAGCAACACGGGGATGCGTGAGGCGCTCAGCGGCGCAATTACCATAGATGCGAAAAGAGGTGACGCCATGTTCCACTTTGGGATTGTTAGTTCGTTCGAGGATTTGCCTCGTGACTCGGCAAAATCACAATCTTGGACGACTGACGTCCTCATCCTCCCTGGGAAAACTGTTTTTGCTCCACCTTGCTTTTGATAGGAGCGCTCCTCCTCACTTCAATAGACGCATCTACCCTTCATATCAGAAAAGCATTTCCTCTGTTGATGTATGTGTAATCCAACATATCAAATTAATATTATCTAAATTAAAATATTATATATACTAATATATTAAATTAATATACGTTTAGATTGTAAAATTATATTTTAAAATATGTTATTGATATATCATTGTTTATATATATATATATATAAAGAATAATGACATACTGTACATAAATTTCCTACACTTAGTGATGCCTACATAAATTATTGACAAGTAAAATGATTTATTTCAAGCAAAGCAAAAAGGACCAAGCATTCTTTATATTTTATGATGATGGGTATCATTTAGCATGTTCATTAAATTATATTTATCATGACTTTATACAATTTAGCCATCACTTGTTGGAAGGTGGAACAAAGCACAAAAAGGCAGAAATCATATTATAAAAAAAAAAGAAAAAAGAAAAGGCCAAGGTGCATCCTTCTAGAAGGTAGAGTTTTATTGATATTCGAGCAAAAACAAAATTGAGAAAAAAAAAGTATTTTAGGAATGAATTTTTATATTTCAAAACATAAAGTATATAAGCATATTTCCTACAAGATAATATTTGATATTTATTATTCCTAAAATATTAATATCAAAAACTCTCAATTATAAAATTACTTAAGACATGTAAAAACACGTACAATTATATTATTACAATTTTAAAACCTGATTTAGTGCATGGTGTAAGTCACAACTAAGACCTAAAGGTCAACAAGTTTTTAACTTGTTTTATACCGGATTGACTCAAGTTTTTTATTTAGTCAAACTAAAACAAATTTTTGTATTTTTTTATAATCCGGACAAGCCTAGGCCCCGGGTCATTTGTTTTTCAGAATAGTTTGTTAAGGAACCATCTCACCTAAAAGCTTAAGCTTGTAAGTGAGGCCTCAGAATATGATTTATATTATTCTCTAACACCCATCCTCAAGTGCAAGCCTTTTGGGCTTGAAACTTGCACAAATCCATATTACTTGTGCTTGCTTTTTATCAAATAGAATGGGGATAGTGAGATTTGAACTCGTGATTGTTGGGTCAACAAGGCTCTGATACTATGTTAAGGAACTATCTCACCTAAAAGTTTAAGTCTGTAAGTGAGACCCCAGAATATAATTTATATTATTCTCTAACGTAGTTGAGTTGCAAGTTGATCTATTAAGCTAGTTCAATCTTGCAATTAGAGTTATTATACTATTATTAATTTCAGCACTTGATATATAAAAAAGAAAAGTTAACATTTATTTTTAATAATCATAAATATATATATTATTATATCTCATCAAATCTTATTTATCATGAATCAAACAAAATTCAAATATACGATATTATCTCATATATCATCAACAAACACAAATTACGTGGATCTCTTATTTTATTTATTCCATGTATAGTGTTTTAGGACGCAACAACGCACTTGCTCATGGGTAAGAGCGTCTTTTCATCGAAGCAACGGGCGTGTCATAAATAAACTCTCTTAAATTTTCATCGTAGGTGGAAAAGACGAGTGGGCTAATCACTCCCAGACATCGCTATCCAAAAATGCAGCGTAGCGTTCTTCCCTTCCTCTGAAACGGCCACTTCTCTTTGTGCGAGCGCCAATTCCCTCTCCCCATTCAATCGCTAATAACTGCCCCCTTCCTGCCTCTGCTGCTCATCTGATCCCTCACACACACTCTCTCTACAAGGTAACCAAAATCCTTGAAGTTTTCCTTCCTTTCCTGTTTGTTAATCCTTAAAGTCTAATTATGATCATCATTATTTGTTGCAGATATGTCAATTATAGGGAAGAGAGGAATTCATTACCTAAAAACTGCGAACATCCCTCCCGAATTGCTTGAAAGAGGCCAAAATCGCGTCATCGATGCTTCTCTCACGCTTATTCGCGAGCGTGCTAAGCTTAAGGTATATTCGTCTAAATCGCATTTAAATTACCATAAGTAGCATTTTTTTTATTAATTTGTTTTTGCAGGGAGAGCTTTTGCGAGCATTAGGAGGTGTAAAAGCAGCCTCAACGCTTCTTGGAGTTCCTCTGGGACACAATTCATCGTTTCTTCAGGGACCGGCGTTTGCTCCTCCGCGTATTAGGGAAGCGATTTGGTGTGGCAGCACGAACTCGAGCACGGAAGAAGGTAGTGCCTGGGGATAAATTTTTTTTATTATTAATATTAGTTTAGACCATTTTTTGTTTGTTAATTGGATTTTAACAAACTAATTACCGATAGTTATAGTTTTTGAAGGCTCCCATTTCGTATGCTTTGGTGTTTGGATCAACGATGATGTAAATTAGTGCTTGCATATGCTCATGCATGTTGCTTCGCTGCTTGCAGGTAAAGAATTAAATGATCCACGAGTGCTAACTGATGTTGGTGATGTTCCGGTTCAAGAAATTCGAGATTGTGGTGTGGATGATGATAGACTGATGAATGTTATTAGTGAATCAGTCAAGCTCGTGATGGAAGAGGTGATTGCTGTTTTTTCTTTCTTTCTAATTTTTTTGTTCATCGGTTGTTCTGATTTTTTTCCCCTGCATTTAATTTGACTTAAATAGTAGTATCAGCGATTCTGTAAAGAGATTCCGCATGATTTTTCTCTTGTTAGGAGCTTTAAGTTCTTTAAATATTGGAGGCTAAGAAAACGTCTGCTATCTACAGGATCCATTGCGCCCGTTAGTCTTAGGTGGTGACCACTCAATATCTTTTCCTGTGGTTAGAGCTGTCTCTGAGAAGCTTGGGGGTCCTGTAGATATTCTTCATCTAGATGCCCATCCTGACATCTATCATTGCTTTGAAGGAAATAAGTATTCTCATGCATCTTCCTTTGCCCGAATTATGGAGGGTGGTTATGCTCGGCGGCTGTTTGCAAGTATGTTTTCATCTTTCAATATTCTTTCTATTAATCTCTGATGTTCTTGTGGTTAATCTAGTATATATTTCTGCTTTTGAACCATAACATTAACTTTCTTTGTCATCTAACTAATGTTTTTAATTTATCTATAGTTAGAACGGACTATGATAAGTATAAAAATCCTATCCAAAAGGTGTAGATTGGTGATATCCCCTTTAGTGATTCTATTACAAACTCTTCTAGTTATCATAAGTTGAGGGAAACCATATGCTGTTTCAGCTCATTGTTTCAAAGTATATGACTGCATCTATTGTTTGCACCCAAGATTTTGAGGTGTTAAGATAGCTGGTAATTTCTTAAATGTTATATTGATGAGATTGAATGCTGAATTTTAGGTGGGTATCAGATCAATAACAAAAGAAGGGCGTGAGCAAGGCAAACGTTTTGGAGTAGAACAATATGAAATGCGAACCTTCTCAAGGGATCGGCAGCTATTGGAAAACCTGGTCTCTCTCTTTCGCTCTCTCTCTTCTTCTCACAGGCACACGCATGCACACAACATACATGTGTATAAGTTGGTTTAGGGATTTTAACACATTTTTATTTCATGGCCTGTTCCTGGACAGAAACTAGGGGAAGGTGTAAAAGGTGTTTATATCTCGGTAGATGTGGACTGCCTAGATCCTGCCTTCGCTCCTGGTGTATCACATATTGAGCCGGGCGGTCTTTCTTTCCGCAATGTTCTTGACATTCTTCAGAACCTCCAAGCTGATGTTGTTGCAGCAGATGTGGTTGAATTCAACCCACAACGTGACACTGTTGATGGAATGACTGCAATGGTTGCTGCTAAGCTAGTAAGGGAACTGACTGCAAAAATCTCAAAATGATGCTACAAACAGTTCCCTATCAAGACATTCTAATGTTACTAAGTCTCTGGTCAACTGTAAAGTTTGAGCAAATGGCCTCCCATCATTCACATGTTTTCACCCTCAAGCTCATAGGCATCGCTGGAAGAATTGTGGAACAACCTTCAAGCCAGATATCTCACTCTGGTCACCCTAGTTTTCTCGTCGCTACATGTTTGTGGTAATAGTTATTTTGTATTCCACAGTAGGCATATTGTGGCAATTCGTCTCCTGCTTAAAATAAAAATATGAATAATATTTTCGAGTTTAATGTTGCGTCCCTGTATTTTCTTGCATTTAAGATATTTGAAGCTTGCATTTTATCACTCAGTGAATTTCAGGTGTTGATGGGTGGACTAATGCTGGTGTTTTCTATCACTAAATCTTGGTGCTAGGAGCTTACTTCTTGAGCTGTCTCATACTCTCGCATATGTTATTGTTGGTCTATTGCAATCACACGCCTTGAAAAACAAAATCGTTCAAGCGTGTGACTATTTGATAGTATTTTTTTATAATATTGTTTTTGAAAGTGTTTTTGGTTTAGAAATATATAAAAATAATATTATTTATTTTTTTAAAAATCATTTTTTATATCATCATATATAAATAATCTAAAAATATTAAAAATATTTAATTTAATATAAAAAATGAAAATAAAAACTTTAAATTTTTTTTAAAATATTTTTGAAATGGAATGTTAAACACGGACTAAATCCATAACCTTCTTCTGGTTTATCTCACTGTCTCCGGGGATGAAAACATGTAGCGGTCACGGTCCCAGCACAAGTGAGAAATCGGAGCAGCAGAAAAAAAAAAAGAAATCTGTCTAAATGACCATGATTTACATTAGGAGGAACCCAACCTGGCTTCCTATTCTTCGGATGTGTTTGGTATTCCGGTTATTTTTATATGATTGGGGTTTTAAAAAAATAGTTTCATGAAAAATATTTTTAGCTGCGATTCATAACTGAAATTAAAATGTTTGGTTAAAACTGTGGTTGAGTATGAGGTTAATAAAAAGCAGTTTCATGTATTTGGTTACCATACTTTTTATATTGTTGTCAGCTTGTAAAATTACTTTAAAGAGCATATACATAGACACCCACCCACACACACACACACACACATATATATATATATATTATTTAAATATTATATATTTAATAACCATATATATAAAAAATAATATCAATTACATTTCTAAACAAACAGTATTTTAACGGTGTTTAGAAGACACTTATGTTCTTAGTTTTTTTGTTTGTATGTCTGGTTTAATTAAACAATACAAAATTGAGAAAATAGTAAAATTGATATATAAAAACGACATTATTTTAGTTATGCTTATATTATATATTTTTTAAAAGCATTTTTAAAATGAATTATCAAACACCCCATTAATCATCTTCTTGAATTTAAATTTTAAAATTAGCTTTCAAATGTATTTTCTTAAAAATAATTTTTGAAAGGCAAAAATAAATAAATCAAACACTTGATAATATGTTCAATATTGTGATGCATGATGATTTTTAAAATAATTTTTTAAAACAAAATTTTAAAGTGAAACGTATTTTTAAAACACACAAAAAGTAATTACTCTTCTAAATATTAATTTTAGAACTTGTTTAATATTATGTTAAAAGTTGTTTTTCAAAGTGTATTTTAATTATAAATACATTAAAATAATATTTTTAAATTTATTTTTAATATTAGCAAATCAAAATCATAAAAAAAAAACTTATTTTTTTTCAAAAACATTTAGAAACAAAGAGGCTATTAATATTATATTGATGTTGGATTGATTTTTAAAATAAATGTCTATTTATATTTTTTCTTAATAACTCTAATATTAAGATATTAAAAGAAAAGAAATCACTTTTAACTACATTTCTAACGTAAAGAGGGAGTTTGTCCAGTAAATCACTTTGAAATCACTTTCAAAGTGGAGAGTTCGAGGGTGTTTGTTTTTGTGGTGCACTCTCCGGTTAAAAAAAAAAAAAAAAAAAAGCTTTCTTTTAGCGATGCAAAAAATTCCATTTGAGCTACGTGCACGAATGCTTCGGACATTCCGACGAGCACATATTGTGGAGTCTGCCACGAAACATGAAACAGACATTTCTATTCTTCATTATTACAAGCGTGCTTTAGCCTTTGTTGCTTGACCGAAAGACTGCAACACACCATGGCTAATATTCCAAAGTCCCTTTTCTCTGTTGTTCACTAGGAGTTTAAGCCTGTGATTTTGTATTTTAATGAACAGAGGAAGAATCTTCTTGTCAACAAATGTTTTTTAATTATAAATATATTTAAAAAATATTTTTAATATCAATATATCAAAATGATCGAAAAATATATAAAAAAATTAATTACAAAAAATAATAATTTTTTTCAAAAATATTTTTGAAACATAATATCAAACATCAAAGATATTAGGTTGAGCACACCCAAATTGACAATAGTTTGACACAAATTATAGCAGGAAAAATAGATATAGGATTTTCAAAACCTAAACAATAAAAAAAATTATAATTTTTAATGTATTATGAAGGATGGATAATTCATATACTTCTGTACTAAAAAAATAGCATGCAAGATTATTTAAATACAAGAAAAACTTTCTAATGTCATCCCCTTGAATCTCTATTAAACCCGAAGGCCGAATCATTTTAAATATTGGACAACATATTATCCGTCTACTTTTTCATTATATGATTCCTATACTCTCTTTATTTTCACTCAAAAACTCATTTTCAAAACTATTTTTATTTAAAACATCTAAAAAAACGCTATATGAACTCTGCTAAACAAATCCATCGCTATAAAAAAAATGCAACAAAAAAACACTTCAAAACTTGAAATCAACCTAAAAAAAAAAGTTGCTTAAATAGGCAACTTCAAAGTAAAAGAAACACATTGTTTGAACTTTTCTCATCATATAAAAGTATTTGACAAAAAAAAAACCATTTTAATGACTCAAATTGTCACCAATGATAACTTTTTTCCTCCACATCGAAATCCACTAAGGTCCTCTCTCCTCTCATTAGAAAAGACTGAAAAAATAAAAAATAAAGATTGGTATCAAAATTAAATTCTTGAAAATGAAAAGGGCCGATTACTTGAAATTAAAAAAGGATAGGAGATAAAAATGAACTTTTAAGATAAACTAAAATTACAACCTATTCCATCCATTTTCTTTTTCATTCTAGTACTCTATATTGACTCCAACTCTCTCTCCTACAAAATATATAATTGAGTGATAATTTTGTCTAAAAAAAACTAAATCGTGTAAAATAAAAATTCAAAGTTCAAATTTTAAATTTATTTTAAAAAAAAAATCATAGCTCAACTTCACAGTGATCTATAAGATGATGAAAAATAATCTCACTATAGTAAAAAAAAAAAAAAAAAGGAAAAAGGTATGTTAATCATGATGGGCTTGTATAATTTGAACAAAATTTCAACACAAAGTAATTCACTTGCTAATCCTTTTTGTCATCCACCAAACCATCTCAACTTTTCAATGCCAACAACCCCTAACTTTAAAATAAAATTTTATAGGAACTCTTTTATGTTTTGCATAATTGCTACTTTGTTGATGCTTTGAAGTTTTCTAAATATTGAGATGAAAATTTAATTATAGATATTTAATAATATAAAATGTATATGCTTAAGAATACACACACACACACATATAATTAATCTTAGTTAACATTCAAACTCATTTAAAAACACCTTAAAATATATATAAAAAATATTGATCAAATGTTCTTGTTGATTAAATTCTTATGGTAGGGTTTTTTATTGTGCCTCATGAGCAATTACATGCGATGGATTATCTCCACCCCTGCGTCACATAATGAGTTGCCATTGTCTTCTTCCATTAAAAATACCACTAAGTTTTGGTATGGGTTGACATCATATATGCAATGAATAATAACCAAGGTTCTCAAATTATAAGTTTTCAAGAAGAAATTGTAGAGAAATAAAGAGAAAACTTTGATATTTTATGAAAAGTTTGTAATTCAGTAATCTAATAAAAATAATTTTGTTCATGAAATTAAAAAAAAAATTAACATCTTTGTCATATTGGCTTAGAGTTTTTTTTGTAAAAAACTATTTTTTTTATTCAAGTTATTTTTTTTTGTATTTTTAGATCGTTTGGGTGTTATGATATAAGAAATAATTTAAATAAATAAATAAATAAAATATAATTTTGATACATTTTAAAATAAATGTTTTCTTTAAAACAATCATTACCATAAAATTTCATTTTGCTTTTCATTTGAAACTCAATTGAAAAGAAAGTACCATTTTCCATCCATGCACATTATGAATTTCTATATTTTTACTATTAAAATGTTTATATATATGTCTGTGTGTGTGTTTTTGTAAGAATGTAAAGACTAAGATTTTTTTTCTTAATCAAACATTCTAAGTGCATGTTTGAGAGTTTGATTGAGATTGTTTTTTAAAATACTTTTCATATAGAAATTCATTAAAATAATTTTATTATTATTATTATTATTTTAAAAATATTTTTTGACATTAGTACATGAAAATAATCTAAAAACATTAAAAATTTTTATAATTTAAAATAAAAAATAAAAATAAAAATAAAAAATAAAAAAAATCAATTTTTTTCAAAAGCATTTTAAAAACTCAATGCTAAACAGGACCTAAATATCAAAAATTTCAATCAATTTATTTATGAAATTCTTAATTTTAATATTAAAGCATACATTGAATATGGAAAATAGTATTTTTAGGAACCTCTTAATTCTAAGATCCATAGTTGGATTGAAAATATAATTTTAATTCGAGTATATACACTGTACAAAAACCAATCTAACTAACCACGATCCAACTCAACGAAGAAAATAATAATTATTTTCTAAAATATTTTGTATTCTGAAAGAAAGAAGAAAAACGAAAGGTGGAGCATTTTCCAAACTCCTACCCATAGTCAATGGCATAGATTTTCTCTCTTTCCCCGTCAGTGTGAATCCAATGGTCAAGAAAAGAGGAGAAAATGGAAGGCAGATAACTTTCCATTTCCTACCCATACCCATCGGTCTAGATCACATCCTCCTCCAAAATTTATCAGTCTCTGTGTGCATTGCGAGAAGTCCAAAGATAAGTAAAAATATAAATTATTTATTTAGTCCTTTGATTTGTTCAACTAATTATAAATTAATCCTTCATGTTTAAAAACATATAGCTTGGTCATTAATTCTTGCTGACTGTTTTTCCTGTGATACAAATGTTGGTTTTTTATTAATACAATCCAATTTCATCCTTTTGATAATTTTGAATTCTTGGCTTGGAGAAACACGAATTCGTGAAGATTTGGAGAAAATTAAAATGTTTTAATAAGGGAATGGCAAATTCGAGTCAAAGGGCTAAATCACAAAATTTATAAACTGTATTTATTAAGTTGTAGTTGTTCCCAAACATGAGGAACTAAAATATAGTTTGTGTCAAATAAGAGCTGTAGTGTAGTCCCTTGCCTCCTCCTTTCACGTATAAATTTAACTCTCTCTAGAATATCAACAACAGACCCAGCAAAAACCAGAGAGAGAGAGTTTCAAAATTCAGCAATGGCTTCCACTTCTTCTCTTACTCTATCTCAAGCCCTTCTGGCTAGAGCCGTTTCTCACCATGCCACTGAACACCGCCGTGACAGCCGTCTCTCTCCTGTCTCCCTTCCTACTTTCTCCGGCCTCAAATCCATCACCTCTACAGCCACACGCGCCACAACAGCCACTAACTGCCGCCGCGTGTCTTCCCGACAAGTAAGGGCAGCGGCAGTGGAGACACTGGATGCGACAACAGATACCTCATTGGTGGAGAAGTCGATTAATACGATTAGATTTCTTGCTATTGATGCTGTTGAAAAGGCTAATTCAGGTCACCCTGGTTTGCCTATGGGGTGTGCTCCGATGGGTCATATTTTGTACGATGAGGTCATGAGGTACAATCCGAAGAACCCATATTGGTTCAATCGTGACCGATTTGTTTTGTCTGCTGGCCATGGCTGTATGTTGCAATATGCTCTGCTTCACCTTGCTGGATATGATAGTGTCAAGGTTGGTGATTTCCTTCTTCTTGTTGCTTAAGATATTTTTATATATATAGAAACTGAGTTTCTTAAGTTGTTTTTGTTGGGTGTTTTTCTGAGGTGGATCTGGATTTTTTTATCAAGGAACTAAAGAGATTGTTAAAGAAGACCCAACATGTTATTATTTTATTGCCAATGAGTGGTTTTCAAGTTTATTAATTATAATTATGTTATCGCATGTAGAAGATCAAGCTTGAATTATGCAAATGGAGCTAAATTATACCGCTGTTATTGTTTATTTGGACATTTGATTATTGGTATTGTTGAAGTCAATTGAGCATTCTGATTTGGTTGGTTTAACAGGAAGAAGACTTGAAGAGTTTCCGTCAGTGGGAAAGCAGGACACCTGGACATCCTGAGAACTTTGAGACTCCCGGTGTTGAAGTCACAACTGGTCAGATTAAAGTTTTTACTTCTTTTTTTTTACCAATTTTATCTATTATTTGCATGTTTTTAAGTGCTTACCTGAATTCGAAACTTAATTCTTTGTATTTTCTTCTTCAGGTCCTCTTGGACAGGGTATTGCCAATGCTGTCGGTTTGGCACTTGCTGAGAAGCACTTGGCTGCTCGCTACAACAAGCCAGACAGTGAGATTGTTGACCACTACACGTATGATAACTGTCTCAGTCTTTTCTATTTTGTTAATTGTTCTTCCATGTAAATTTATTGAGCCTTGTCTTCTGTGGCTATATCTTTTCATTTGTTTCGTGTAGATATGTTATCTTGGGAGATGGTTGTCAAATGGAGGGTATTTCAAATGAGGCTTGCTCATTGGCCTCACACTGGGGACTCGGAAAGTTGATTGCTTTCTATGATGACAACCATATCTCTATTGATGGTGATACTGAGATTGCATTCACTGAGGATGTAGACAAACGTTTTGAGGGTCTTGGGTGGCATGTTATCTGGGTGAAGAATGGAAACACTGGATATGATGAGATTCGAGCTGCCATTAAGGAGGCTAAGGCTGTGAAGGACAAACCCACTCTGATCAAGGTTAGATATTTCATCTCTAATAAACGTGATGTGTTTTGAACGTGAGCTAGCAAAATATTTGCTAGGGTGATGAAATAATATGGGGAGTCTTCTGAATAGGCACTGATAAATCAATGTAAGGGTACACTGGAGACAACATTGAAGTTGCAGCTAAAAAAATTATACATTAATTGGACGGCATGCTCAAAATTTGCTGTACATTTTATTTTCTTTGAAGGTGACTACGACCATTGGTTATGGATCTCCAAACAAATCAAACTCTTACAGCGTACACGGGAGTGCATTGGGTGCCAAGGAAGTTGATGCTACCAGGCAGAACCTTGGATGGCCATACGAGCCTTTCCATGTTCCAGATGATGTTAAGCAGTGAGTAAAGCAAGATTATGTTTCCACACACTACTTTAGTTGAATTGATATTCATAAACTGTCTGGGTTTTTCTTAGGCACTGGAGCCGCCACACCCCAGCTGGTGCAACTTTTGAAGCTGAATGGAATGCCAAGTTTGCCGAGTATGAGAAGAAGTACAGCGAAGAAGCTGCAGAGTTGAAGTCTATTATTAATGGTGTGCTGCCTGCTGGTTGGGAGAAAGCTCTTCCTGTGAGTAAATTCAATTTTGTTTTCTACTGATCTTTCCTGGAGGACCTCCTTGTTGAATCTATATTTATATCTTTTAATGAGTTTTTTCATACTGTCATGAATTATGGATGCTGAGTCTATAGATATTTCATTTGGAGTAAAGGTCAACTTTAAATAAAAAAAAATGCAATGTTGCAGACTTATACTCCAGAGAGCCCAGCAGATGCCACCAGAAATCTGTCTCAGCAAAACCTAAATGCTCTTGCAAAAGTGCTCCCTGGTCTTCTTGGTGGCAGTGCAGATCTTGCCTCTTCCAACATGACCTTGTTAAAAATGTTTGGGGACTTTCAGAAAGGACACTCCTGAGGAACGCAATGTCAGGTTTGGTGTCAGAGAGCATGGAATGGGAGCCATCTGCAATGGCATTGCACTTCACAGTCCTGGCTTGATCCCCTACTGTGCTACTTTCTTTGTTTTCACAGATTACATGAGAGCTGCCATGAGGATTTCTGCTCTGTCAGAGGCTGGAGTCATATATGTCATGACCCATGATTCCATTGGTCTTGGAGAGGATGGACCAACCCACCAGCCAATCGAGCACCTGGCAAGCTTCCGTGCAATGCCCAACATTTTGATGCTCCGCCCAGCTGATGGAAATGAAACTGCTGGCGCATACAAGGTTGCTGTCCTCAGCAGAAAGAGACCCTCTATCCTAGCCCTCTCCAGGCAAAAGCTACCCCAACTTCCTGGAACCTCCATTGAGGGAGTTGAGAAAGGGTGGCTACATCATTTCAGATAACTCCTCTAGTAACAAGCCTGATGTTATCTTGATTGGTACTGGTTCAGAGCTGGAAATTGCTGCTAAAGCTGCCGAGGAACTTAGAAAGGAAGGCAAGGCTGTAAGAGTTGTTTCCTTCATTTCATGGGAGCTTTTTGACGAGCAATCAGATGCCTACAAGGAAAGTGTTTTGCCAGCAGCTGTAGAAGCTAGGGTTAGCATCGAAGCTGGATCAACATTTGGATGGGAGAAGATCGTTGGAGACAAAGGAAAGGCAATTGGAATTGACCGGTTTGGAGCAAGTGCACCAGCAGGTAAAATATACAAGGAGTTTGGTATCACCGCAGAGGCTGTTATCGCAGCTGCCAAACAAGTCAGCTAGGTGGATCAATATTCACTCACAACATCTTGTTAAATGCGCCTTTGATTTGGGTTAGAGAATGGAGAGGTCATTCTGGGAGACCTGTTTCATTACTTGGCCTCTTTTGTTTCAATAAAAGACTGGGATTAATTCTTCTTCCTTTGAGCAAGCTGGATCAAATAGAGAGTTGGGTTTATGATATCTTTGAATTTGTAACTAGTGTGGCATCTCATCTCTCTTGAGTTTTGTAGTGTTCTGTGGTTACTTGCAATGAGTTGAAGATGAATTATTATTATTGTTTCTCTTTCATGTTATTATGGCATAGCTCGACCATACAAGAAACAATCATTTTAACTTGCAAAATTATATGGAGCGAGACTTCTCTGGGGTCCACTTGTGGGTGTGGAAGGATGGGAGACCTTGACCAATCGCTAATCTGTGGTTGATGGAACTCGAAATCTCAGCCCCCTATCCATACATCGTCCTCTACCACCGAAAGCTCCCTTCTATTTGTTTGGTCGGCACACAGGTAGAGGTATAGCTGGGCCCACCTGCCCTTACAGCATCTACAATGGTTTTATCTGATGTCTGGTTTTGTTTGTCGCATGTATTATGAAAGATTTTCAGATATCCACGGCATATTCTCCCTTCGGGGTTTGAATCATTGCTTCACTGGTGGAGTGGCTAGATGTAGAGATCATCCATGAAGGAGCCCCAAACTGGATCTTTCTGATCTAAACGAACTGGGCTCTGCTTTGTCGATCTCTTCTGGTTTGGTTGTCATCAAAATCAAATGACGGGGTGCTGATTCCCGTTTTGAAACATAAAATAGTATGATGTCTTGATGAAGTCGCCTAAAAACTTCATAAAGAAATGGAACTTCCCTAACTTTATGAGTTTGGATCTACGTTGATCCTGCACAACAAGTCTTTCATAAAAAGAGAGAAGATAAGTTAGTGTTTGGAGAAATACAAGTGAAAATGTACAATTTATGAATAATTCCATGCATATATACTATTCATGATATGTAATGAATAATAAACTGAGGTGAGTCAAAATACCTCCGTCAAACTGAGCCCTGATGCTTAGTGGAGTCTCAACCAAAAATATACAGAGATGAAAGGAAGAGATAGGAAAAAGGGGGGCGAGTGGGGAGGGAAAGCTCTGCTGGGTCATGGCCCAACCAAGCTCGGGGGCTTGGTTAGTCCTAGGCCTAATCGAGTTGTGGTATGCAGTTAGGTTGAGGTCCAACCTGGTCTTTTTTTTGCTATCAATTTCCCCTTGAAATCTTGTAAAAATACATGTTTATAAGACTTTAACCAAATAAAAAACAAGAGAAAATACTCATAGTGTATGCTTTGCATAAAAATACTACATGTATAAGCATGCATTTGAATGTTTGTTTATTCTTGAATTATTAAGATATTTTTGTCAATGTTTTAAGGATAAATATCTATGATTTTTTAAAGATAAAAATCATAGCATGCATTTGAATGTTTGTTTAGTCTTGAATTATTAAGATATTTTTGTCAATGTTTTAAGGATAAATATCTATGATTTTTTAAAGATAACAATCATAGACTTTGAGAAAGTTGGTCACGGGGTATCCTCAAGAGAATTGGTTATGAGGACCCCTGAAAAAAATTGGTTGTGTGGACCTGGTGACATGATGAAGATTAATGAAAACTTTTTTGGGAAGGAATTTCATGAAGACCCTGTGTGTTTCGAGACGTGAAGATGCATTGCTGTTATTTATTTATTTAAAAGATGATGAAGATATATTTTTTGAGATTTATCTTATTCGATGTAATGCTTATGAGGATTGTTTTCTATTTGTTCATATTGTATCTTCTCATTTATATATTATTGAAGGTACTCTTTATAGATCAATATTTCTATTTTTTTTATGAGTGCATGATATTTTCGTGTTGCATCTATGATCATGGTGAAAATGACAAAACTTGTTGGTGTTGTTTGTGTTTGAACCATTTTCATTGAAAGATAGGTATTTTGTGTATGGAAACATGATTAACCCTTTTCTATCACTTTATGTTCTTCCACCCTAACATATTTTGTTATTTAGGCTAAAGAGATTTTTATCAGAGAGTGTGTATAACATTTCTCACAAAGAATAGTTGTAGACTTTATTAATCAAGACTTTGGTGATGATTAATTCATGTAGATACTCCAAGATAAACATTCCTAATTAAATAGAGATATGCCCTTGTGTTTTCATCATTTTTTTTATGATGACAAATAACTTTGTAGTGTTTTTTTTAAGAGAATACTGAAGAGATATCAGTGATATGTCAAGCATGATTCCAGCCATTGACTTCATTACTCTGATCTGCATACGAGATTACCTTCCAAACACAGCATGATAGGTTGAGATTATGTTTCCATATATAGCTCATAATCTTCCATGTATAGCACAATAGACAACCATGAATTGGCTATGTAACCGTTACATATATTCCTGTAATTCTCTATTTAAAGATGAATCAAATCAAAGGAAAGACAAGTTAGTTTTCCTACATGGTATCAGAGCTTTTAGAGGTATCACAAACAATGGAGTCTTCTACCTCTGTGATCCCACCCGTGACCAGTTCTCACTCCTCTGAAACCTCACCCGTTATTCCTCATTTACCTGATATCTCTGTTAAGCTAGCTTCCAATAATTATTTGTTATGGAAAACACAAGTCATTCCCATTTTACGTGGCAATGGACTTCTTAGCTATGTGCAGAATCAAGATTCTTGCCCATCACAAACCATCACTGGTGAAGATGGTGTGTCAAAAACCAATCCAGCAGCAACTATGTGGCTGCGAACTGATCAATTGATCCTTGGGTGGATCAATAGCTCCCTCTCTGATGGTCCCCTATCCCAAGTCATCAGCAGTGAAACCTCCTATGATGCTTGGCATGTCTTGCAGACTCTTTATGGAAGTCACACTAGGGATCGTCTTCAACAGATAAAGGGCGAATTGCAGTCGCTCAACAAAGGCAGTTCTTCTTTGGAAGACTACCTGCACAAGGCCAAATCTTTATCCTTGTCCTTGCGAGGTGCAGGTAAGCCAATGGATGACGATGAGTTCATCATATGCATTCTTAGAGGTTTAGGGTCTGAGTTTGATCCTATGGTGGCAGCCTTGAATGCTAGAGATGTTTTTCCACCTCTTGAAGGAGTGATTGGAAAATTACGTGATTTTGAAATACGTCTTCAAGCAACACGAGTGAATGTGCCTCCTCCTAATGTTGCGTTTTTCACAAACCGTGGCAGACCCAATAATAAGTTTCGTGGAACTTATGGCTCTCGGGGTCGTAATAATACTACACCAAACCAGCCGTCTCCTCCATTTCATCAAAGAGATGGTCGTCTGCCACGCTTCATAAGAGGTAATTCTGGAACTCGTACTCAAACCTTTCCAAATCGTGGTGGACGCAGTGCTGTTCGTGGACGTGGAGGCATAACTTGCTTCAGGTGTGGAGGTCCAAATCATAAGGCTGATGGGTGCTTTGCCACTGATGAGGAAGCAGAGCAATTCAAAGCCTTTGCTGCAATTCAAATTGCAGATCCTACAGAAGACACTTGGTACACCGATACAGGCGCAAATAACCATATGACAGCTGATACAAGTGAGGTGCAAGGTATTCACTCTTATCTTGGCAAGAATCTGTTATGGTTGGAAATGGAAATGGATTACAAATATCTGGTATTGGTCAAGTTTCTCTACCTGCTACTGATATTAAACTCAATAATGTTCTTGTGGTTCCTGACATTAAAAAGAAATTGCTCTCTGTATCTCAACTTACAAAGGAACATAACTGCTATTTCATATTTTATTCTTGGGGCTTTCTTCTTAAGGACTTGAGGACGAAACAGGTGCTGCTTAAAGGCTACATGGTTGATGGTTTGTATCCACTCCAGCTACGACATGGTTGTGCAAAATCTCCAGTTGGTTTGTTATCAACAAAAGAATCTGGCAGCTTGTGGCATGCTCGACTGGGACATCCTCAATCTCGAGTTCTTCAGTTTTTACGTTTATCATCTTTGAATAATACTGTTGGTTTTTGTGAAAGTTGTGCTTTGGGTACTTCCTCAAAGCTACCATTTTGCTCACGAAAGACATATGCTACTACTTTTTTGCACACTCTTCATACCGATGTGTGGGGACCGGCTTCAATTCCATCCTATGATGGATTTCGATTTTATTTAATAATTGTTGATGAATATTCCCGATACATATGGCATTTTCCTATGGCACGTAAATCTGATGTTCTTACTATATTTCCAGCATTTCTGAAGCAAATGACTAATCAGTTCAATACCACTGTAAAAATAATTCAAAGTGATGGTGGAGGAGAATTTGTAAATCAGAGTTTACAAGATTATTTTGTATCCACTGGGATTATTCACAGATTATCATGTCCTGGCACACCAGAGCAAAATGGACTGGCCGAACGTCAACATCGGCATGTTGTGGAGACTGGTTTAACTTTAATGGCGCATGCATCCATTCCATCGCAATTTTGGTCAGCTGCATTCACAACGGCAGTATTCCTGATCAATCGACTTCCGACTTCTATTCTTGGAAATAAGTCCCCTTGTGAGCTTGTCTTTGGATCACCACCATCATATTCTCTGTTAAGAGTTTTCGGGTGTGCCTGTTATCCTTTACTTACCCCGTTTGGGAGATCCAAATTGGACTATAAATCTGTTCGCTGTGTGTTCTTGGGCTACTCTACACAGCACAAAGGATATCAGTGCTTAAACATGCAAACAGGTCGCATATACATCTCTCGGCATGTTAAATTTGATGAGCTAACCTTTCCCTTCAGGTCTGCACAAAGGAGCACAAAGTCTGATTTTCGTGAGTTCAAAGTACGTGCACTTCCCAGGCCCCTTCAACTTAAAACCGTGGAATCTATACCACGGTCTTCGTTGCCTCCAGCTGTCACTGTTAGTGATAATGAGCAGTCTCCATCTATGTCTCATTCCACTCCATGCCATGACTCTTCTCCTATCATGGTCATCCAGGATGCACCTGCCATTTCTCCTCCCGTTGCTGAAACAGAGTCATCTCCTCTACCACCTAAGACTAGTCCACCATCTGCTCCACGTCGCAGCCATCATATGGTCACCTGAGCTCAAACAGGCTCCTTAAAGCCTAAAACTTTCCTTGCTACGAGATATCCAATATCTGAATGTTTTCTTGCAGATTTTGCTAATCATCCACAGGAGCCTCGGTCGTATAAACAAGCTCTTAATGATCCAAAATGGCAGCTAGCCATGCAAGCTGAAATGACTGCCCTCGCCAGCAACAATACATGGACTTTGGTGCCTCGACGACCAGACATGAACATAGTCAGCAGTAAATGGGTGTTTAAAATTAAAACACGCTCTGATGGCTCAATCGAGCGCTATAAAGCCCGCCTGGTTGCCCGTGGCTTCACCCAATTACCTGGCTTGGACTATGATGAAACTTTTAGTCCAGTGGTTAAACATGGCACAATCAGATTGGTTCTCACACTTGGTTTGTCCCATGGCTGGTCCATTAAACAACTTGATGTCAGTAATGCGTTCCTTCATGGCGAATTACAAGAACGGGTCTATTTATCTCAACCACTTGGCTTTGAAGACCTATCTCATCCTCAGCATGTTTGTCAATTGCATAAAGCCCTTTACGGTTTAAAACAGGCCCCAAGAGCCTGGTACATGAAGTTCAGTGCTTATATTCAGCAATTGGGTTTTCATCGGTGTCCCTATGATCAATCTTTATTCACTCGACGCCAAGGTTCAGATATTATCATGCTACTGATTTATGTCGATGATATTCTTATCACAGGTAGCTCTCCTTCCAGCATCAGAAGCTTTATTTCTCACCTATCTGTTGCTTTTCATATGAAGGACCTTGGCGATGCTCACTTCTTCTTGGGACTCCAGATTACACGTGATGAGTCGAACATCACTGTAACCCAAACTCGCTACCTTATTTCCTTACTTGAGAAGTTTGGTCTAGCTGGTGCAAAACCAGTATCCACACCTATGGCTTCTGGTACAACGTTAACTGCTGATGAAGGCACTCCTCTGTCTGATTCAACTTATTATCGTCGTCTTGTTGGATCACTTCAATATCTGACTTTGACACGCCCCGATGTCTCCTATGCAGTCCATAATGTCTGCCAATTTATGCAACACCCTCGTGACTCTCATCTCATTGCAGTCAAGCGTATATTTCGGTACCTCAAAGGTACTATTAATATTGGTCTTCACTTTGTTAAAACTCCTCACATTACACTTCGTGGTTTTTGTGATGCGGACTGGGCTGGCTCAAGGGATGACCGTCGTTCAACAACTGGTTTTGCCATTTATATGGGAGATAATTTAGTGTCCTGGAGAGCTAAGAAGCAAGCTACAGTATCTCGGTCAACAGCGGAGGCTGAGTATCGTTCTTTGGCGTCCACCACTGCTGAACTTATGTGGTTTATAAATCTTTTGAAAAGCATCGGTTATTCACTTCCAGCTCCCACGTTATATTGTGACAATCTCAGTGCTCTCAGCATGGCCAACAATCCTGTCTTCCACCATCGCACGAAACATATTGAGATCGATGTTCACTTTGTTAGGGAACAAGTTGCGCGTGGAAGCCTCTCTCTGCAACATATCTCTGGTCCTGATCAAATCGCTGACATCTTTACAAAACCGTTATGCGTGGCCAAAGTTTTACCAAATAGAACCAAGCTCTTCACCAGTCCAATACCGCCTTGAGCTTGAGGGGGGATGAAGAGATATCAGTGATCTGTCAAGCATGATTCCAGCCATTGACTTCATTACTCTGATCTGCATACGAGATTACCTTCCAAACACAGCATGATAGGCTGAGATTATGTTTCCATATATAGCTCATAATCTTCCATGTATAGCACAATAGACAGCCATGAATTGGCTATGTAACCGTTACATATATTCCTGTAATTCTCTATTTAAAGATGAATCAAATCAAAGGAAAGACAAGTTAGTTTTCCTACAAATACTAGTGCCAAAACAAGATATGAGCTTCTACACAAAGTTTATAAAGACTTATAATAAAGGTAAATTTAAGGCTATGATACCACACCCAAACATACCTACAAGAAATTGTAGGGAAAATCTTATACAAGGAATCATTTTATGTTGGCACTAGCTCTACGATGTTATAATGTTTTGTATGTACTCTTAAGAGTTTATAAGGATATCATAATTGTCCAAGTTGGTTTTTACAGTGAGTTTCACTTTTATGAAAATGGTAATGCAAAAGTTGAGATTGGTGTTGTCTCATGCACATCATGCCTAGTTTTGTTTGTGATGAGAAGTATGCAAACAAGAAGATTAAGACTTAGAAAAAATATTAATAGAGATAAACCATGTTTATGACTTAGATTTGTTAGGGAGTGTTGATTTACTTTAGAGAGTTGAAGTATAAATCCCGTTTGATATTTTATTTTATGGTTGTCTTTGTATATACCCTATCGATATGAGTTGATTTTTTTTATTGGTTGTACTAAAAAGAACAAAGTTGTTCTTGTATGGATAAAACAATGTTGTTGAGTGCTTGCACTTGTTGAGAGAGTTGTTGAGTGCTTCCACTTGTTGAGAGAGTTGTTGGATACCTTGGGAAGCTAGAGTCTTCATGATAGAGTAATCAATCAATCACTCACCTATATGTTCAAGTCTCGTAAGTCATGTAAAATGTTTTATAGAAATTGAAATGGAAAGAATAAACTCTTTATTGAGTTTTTCACAAACAACATTAATGATTAAGTTGTGGAAAAACTTCACATAAATTGATTTTTTTTTGCTGAATGAGTTTTGAGTCGGTGTTAATACTGCAAAACAAGTCCCTTGTAAAACAAGAATCAATATTTGAGTTTGTTTGATCAAATACAAACATGTAGAAAATCAAAATGATAAAATATGTTTTTTTTTCATGTAAAGGAAAATTTGTAGAAATATAAAAAATATTATTCATGAATAATATCATGCATTTTATTATTCTTGAACAATCATAAATAATAAATCAAGATAAGGCAAGCCAAATAGCTCATCGGGTCTATAAAAGGAAAAGAGAGTAGGTAGGGAGAAAGAGTGCTGATCCAACCAGCCCCAAACTATTTTTTTATTTTTATTATTATAAATATCAATATCAATATCAATTCTTTTATTTTTTTTATTTTTTTTTAATTTTTGTGGTAGGTTGAACGTCAATTCAATTCTTCATAATATCATCTTCACTCGTCGTTGGAGGGCTACCAAACTCGCGTCGTCGTCCTTTTTCCTTTTCTTTGGGTGCAGTGCTCGCTGTTCCGCCCATGCCATCACCTACCACCATTGGAGGCCCTCACATTTTCTTGGTGTAAATAAAAATCAAACCTCCTTCATGGGTCCCACTCTCTGGTCACACTGAGCCAAACAAAGGGTTGGTGACTTGGTCTGGAGGTTGATGAAGGGTTCAGATTTAGACACCTGGATTTCCTAGATCATACTCTTCACGTACTCTCACCTACTCATTTTTGGTGCCACAAATCTCTAGACTACCCGCAAATAAAACGTAAATTAAAAAAAAAACCTAGTGTACAATATCTCCAGCACAAGGTACAAACAATCCTATCATGAAACACTGCACTTTCTGAAATAATAATAATAATAAAAAAAAAGGCAGGACGAAGGAGTAAGGTGTAATAGCAAGTCAAAACTCTGAAAAATTAAATGAAGGGAAACTTCGTTATCATCCTTAGCAGATTATATAATTATCAATTTCAACCCGATCAAATTAATTTTATCAATTCCATCCTAGTTCTATTAGAAACCAGACAAATTTCCGTTACACAACCAAGAAAAACACGTGGTGATTTCTTCAGTGAAGTTCCAGAGTGTCTGGTTTTGAACATATTTGAGATGAACTTTTTCTCTCGACAGGGAAGATTTGCAATGGAAAGTAAGATAATGTAAGAAACGGGTTAGATTGCGGATGTGATTGACAAAATTTATTGTTCGGGATGAAATTAAGACCCACGCAATATTTTAGGAATCATGGAAAGGTTTTCCAAAAAATAAAAAAGTTGGTTGGTGAATACAACAGCAATGACGATGACGACGACAAACAGCCAAGCCCACCTAAAAACCCCGTTAACCAAACCCATTCTCTTGAAAAAACCACAAACAGAACACAACTGTGTCGTGCTGTTGTGTAAGAGAAGAGAAAGAGAGGAGAGAAACAGAGTGAAAGCCATGGCTCAAGTGAGCAAAATCAGCAATGGAGTGCAACACACCTACACAATAAGCCATCTTTCAAAACCCCAAATACCCAAATCTTTGTCTTCGATTTCATTTAGATCACAGCTCATTAAAGGGTCTTCTTTGGGTTTGAAGCAATTTCAACAAGTGGGTAGTTGCAAACTAAGGGTTGAACCTTTGAAGGTTTTAGCTTCAGTTGCTACAGCAGAGAAGCCATCAATCGTACCTGAGATCGTTTTGCAACCCATCAAAGATATTTCTGGTACTGTTACTTTACCGGGTTCCAAGTCCCTGTCTAATCGGATACTCCTTCTTGCTGCTCTCTCTGAGGTAATATTAAAAAATGTATATATGTTGCTTGAAGTTCTTCATTGCCTTTTCGGTTTCGGATTTTGAGCTACTATAGGAATGAAATCAAGTTTAAATTTAGATTTTGGGTTTTGCTATTTTTTTTAGAGTACGTGCTGTCTTTGTTACATTCTGAGATGTGAGCTAAATATAATAAATCGAAAGATCGAGGCTTTATTGGTGGAAATGATATTTAGCTGGTGGATTGATATATATATATATAGATTTGAGAGAATGTATTTGAAAGGGAAAAGAAAGAATACACACACACATTATCGTTTAGTTTCACAAAGATAATTTCTTTGGTAATTGTTGCTAGTAATTGTTTGTATTTTTCACTTGGAAGTTAAATTGATTTATTTTTACGCTGCTGACAATATTCTGTCGATGTACTATAGAGGAGAATGGCTTCTGTTAGTGACGATTATATAATGAAATTCATAAAACAAAAAAGATTATATAGTGAATGCTTTTGACCTTTGTTTGGGCATACTTTCATGTAAAAAAACGGTACTTTCAATACTGCATACATACGGGGAGTTATGTGTTTCTTGTCTCTCATTTCTAGGCCTGATAATTTTGTTGGCAGTTATTAATTTTTTCCCCTCATCTCTTTCCCTCAGGGTACCACTGTTGTTGACAATTTGCTGAATAGTGATGATGTTCATTACATGCTTGGTGCGCTAAGAACACTTGGCCTACATGTGGAAGAGAATAAGAAACTCAAACAAGCAATTGTAGAAGGATGTGGTGGCCAGTTTCCTGTGGGAAAAGAAGCAAAGGCTGATGTTGAGCTTTTCCTTGGAAATGCTGGAACAGCAATGCGTCCATTGACAGCTGCTGTAACTGCTGCAGGTGGAAATTCAAGGTCTGTTCAGTATTTCTTCACCCCAGCATTTTCTTTCTTCCTTTTAAATAAGTTGATGCAATAAAACTTAATCCTGACCATTCAGAGGGGTTGATTAGATATTATCTTTTGATCTTTCAAAGTTGGGTGGAGGTAAACTATATGCAAACTAGATTTTGGCATGGTCTCAACGACCATCACTCTGTCATTAGCATGAATCACCATAACAAAGTTGAATTTTCAGACTATAAGCTTTAGGGTATATAATCCCCATAAGAAACAACCCAAGGAGAATAGATTTCTAAATTTCCCAGTCTTCTGTATTTTGAAAGTTGGTGCTTAAATCAGTGGCCCAATTTTATTCAATTATATAATGATGTTCTCTTTATGAGAGTGCATTCCTGTTTATTTCATATCAATCCCCACTGCTTCCAGAGCTATTTACTTACAGCATTTCCTTTTATTTTTTGTTGGCATTCTTATGCAACACACTACAGCTACATACTTGATGGGGTGCCACGAATGAGGGAGAGACCAATTGGTGATTTGGTTATTGGTCTTCAGCAGCTTGGTGCAGGTGTTTCTTGTTCTCCTACAAACTGCCCCCCTGTTCACGTAAATGCAAATGGGGGCCTTCCAGGGGGAAAGGTGTGGTGTTTGTCTTCTTCCACAGTGATCTTTCCTGTTGTATAACATGTTTGATCCATCTTTGCTCTTCCTTTTTTTTTCCCTGGCATTAGTTATGGGTTTGCTGCAACATATTGAACAATTAAGTGATTTTACATTTTATGGTAGCATGCAATTGATACAAGACAGGTTTAAAAAATATGAGGCCTATGTTACTGCTAGCTCCACTACTGCACCCCTCTTTACAGAAGCATAGTGTCAAATGAGGTTGTAACCCTGGTTGGTGATAGTTGAGTGTGGCTTGTGACTGGTCAGAATATTCTTTCATCTGTCAATTAGAAAAATATATGCTTTCTCCCGTGTGATAAATGCATGTGCTTTCATCTAAATTGAGAAAGTTGAACCTAAAACACCCATCACTTTGTTAACCACGCACTGAGGTTTCTTGAAAAGACACATCACAACACAATAATTTCTGCATTTTGAACTTGAATTTGCTATTGGGAATCAAGTTTAGGTTTTTCCTGCAACTTTGATGTTAGTTTCTTGTTTAGAAAGATATCTTTGAATAACTATCCAGTGCTGTTGTCATTAATGATGGAACAAAAGTCTTCATTCTCCGTTCATGTTTCCCTTGTCTCCATTTTTCAGGTTAAACTCTCTGGATCTATAAGTAGTCAATACTTGACTGCTTTGCTCATGGCAGCTCCTTTAGCTCTTGGAGATGTGGAAATCGAGATCGTTGACAAATTGATTTCTGTTCCATATGTTGAGATGACTCTTAAATTGATGGAGCGCTATGGAGTCTTTGTAGAACACAGCGATAACTGGGATCGTTTCTTCGTTCGAGGAGGTCAAAAATACAAGTAGGTTTCTTTAGTACACGCAGTACATGAATATTTGAAATAATGTTGCCCTTGAAGTAACATTCTGAAAATTCAACCAGGTCTCCCAAAAATTCTTTTGTTGAGGGTGATGCTTCAAGTGCCAGTTACTTCCTAGCTGGTGCAGCAATCACTGGTGGGACCATCACTGTTGAAGGTTGTGGGATGGATAGTTTGCAGGTATTTCACTCGTCCATATATGTTGGACTTCTACTTGCCAGAATGTAGTATACATGTGCTTACCACATCCGTCGCTTTTCACATGTCAAAAACTTTGTTATATTTCCTTCTCAAAATTTGCATGAACATCATTCAGAGTCTTGACTGACTCCCTGGTACCTAATAAATTCCATGGGGGAAGAGAATATTACAAAATCTACCTTACTATTGAATGCAACAGACAAGTATAGCGTATCGTGTGAATACATCCAGTCTCCACACCTATCTACCTAACTCAAGTTTCTTTTTTTGGTTGGAAATAAAGGGAGATGTAAAGTTTGCAGAGGTTCTTGAGAAAATGGGAGCCAAAGTTACCTGGACAAAGAACAGTGTTACTGTCACTGGACCGCCACGAGACTCTTCTGGTCAGAAACACTTGCGTGCTGTTGATGTAAACATGAACAAAATGCCAGATGTTGCTATGACTCTGGCTGTTGTTGCGCTTTTCGCTGATGGCCCTACTGCAATAAGAGATGGTATGGTTAGACCTTTTATATGTTGCCAATGAGGTGCCTTTTAGCTTTTAAATAAGATGACAGCTTTTAAATAAGATGACAGTGAGGGAAACTGCATTATATACTAGAAACTTCCAGAACTATTTCATGGTAATTAACAATGCATTCATTAGTACTATTTGGTAGATCAGTAGAACATGCCAGTGTGCGGCTTTACCTCTGGCTATGGAAAACAGCGATAAACATGAGCCAACCTTATCTTTCAAAATCCTTAAAATACCCATTATCTGGCTTGAAGTTCTACAAGTCACAGACTCATCAATGATGATTTTGATAGTCAGATTTACTTATTCTTGTGTGCTCATGCTAACAAGGAATTCTAGGATTCACAAGTTTTCTCTGGTATATAACTTTGAACCAATCTCTCACTTTCTCTAATTCCAGTGGCAAGTTGGAGAGTGAAAGAAACAGAACGGATGATTGCTATTTGCACAGAACTGAGGAAGGTTAGTTTCTAGTGGCTTTCTACTCATTTTAATCTCGACCCCAGCTAAGTACTTGGTTAAACAATTTGCTAATTTTGACATTTGGTCTTTGTGTCTCAGTTGGGAGCAACAGTTGAAGAAGGGACCAGATTACTGTGTGATTACTCCACCTGAAAAACTAAATGTGACAGAGATTGACACTTACGATGATCACAGGATGGCAATGGCTTTCTCTCTTGCTGCTTGTGGAGAAGTCCCAGTCACCATCAAGGACCCTGGTTGCACTCGAAAAACTTTCCCAGACTACTTTGAGGTTCTAGAGAGGTACACTAAGCGTTAAGTTGCAGTCAAATCATTCAACCATGTGTACAAGAGAGAGTTGAGGTTATCCAATTACCATGAGCAACCATGGGTAGTCCTGAATCAACCCTAGTTCTAAATGTATTGCGGTGTAGTATCTGATAACTTCTGCAAGCAGGTTGAGGTTGTTATTGTACTGGAGACTGGTCGTATGTGAAAGGAAAAGCCAGACCTGGTTCATCTATTTATTTTGACTCTCAAGAGAGTGAGTGTAGTTCTAGTCAATAAATATGAACTGAAATGGTTCTATTTGTTCTTCCATTAATTATCAAATCAATAAAGTGCTCATGTTTTCTATTTTTCCCACTTTCGATCTATCTGGGATGATCCAAAGAACAGGATTTGAGTTGAGCAGGTTTGTCCAGCAGAATACTTGTCTTGCTCCAATTTTTTTTATAGCTTTTGGCCAGCCCTCCAACGCGCGTAACCTTGATGAAGGCATTGGTCTCCATATTTGTTAAATCACACCTCCAAAGCTTAGCTGAAACAGGCATGGAACATGTTGCCGAAGTATGTAAAGATTGAATTAATAAGGCGTGCCCTGCTATTAATTTTTTTTCTTCAGAATCTCACATGGGGCGGTGGGTAGAGTGTACTGCTGGTGGGTGGTGGCCGTGGAAATTTACTGTTTTCCCGTGCTTTTCATTCAATATATAAACTACTCGGCTAATCTATCAAATGAAAATAAATAAATAAATGCCAGTTCATTGGGACCCTGCAGTTTTCTTGCTCCATGTATTCAAGCTATAATTAGATTAATGGATCCAATGCAAATCTACGAATGTAGTCAACAAGAATAAATCAACGGCAGAAGGGTCAAAGATCACCTGATCTGTGTAATCCAACGGAGCGACATTTGATCTGTGGAGCAACCACTGGAGGAGGTGAGGGTGGATGGTGATTATAGTGTAAGGAATATGTGGGACAAACACTTGGATATATAATCTTGTTCGATTTGAGAAAGGAAGTAAAGTGGATTCTTAGCTCGTGATTCTTCGATAATCTCTACATTACACCAATTCACATGATGCATAGCTACTGCTAGCCTAACATGAATTGCAATCTAAGATATCTAAATAAAGATCCATTGAAAAGGTGCTTTAGTGCTTTTGCCTTCATTTCAAGTTTTGCACTGCACTGCCAATGCTCTCTGTTTTCGTAATAAGCCACCATCTTTTTGATAAAAGTGCCAGCGATCTATTTTATTCGGGAAGCTTGGGCTCCATTTTTATATTAGTTTTAAATCTTTATTGAAAATTATTTTGAGTTTTTATTCTTTATGCTACGAGTGTGGTTGAGTTTCCTATTATTCTTGGACAAATTTGGGTGTGGCCCTTTAGAGTGAAACGGAAGAAAAGTGGGACGAAAGCTAAACCTGAATCCCTTTTGCGTGCATGATTTAATTAATGCAAGAAGATTGGAGCTGACGAGGAGATGTAAAGTGATGATATTACTAGTTACTGCCAAGTAATGAGAGTTAGTTCATGATGAGCTTTACGTAATAGCAAAAAATTATGATTTGTATAGTAAATCTCGTATTTGAATTATGATGTACATTTCTTATAACAGTTTGAGACAACCATGATTTTAATTGTTCATTTAGACCCGTAAAATATGTTTTTCAAGAGATTAAGTTTCTCGCATCTAAAAATAAAAATAAAAATGAGAGTTAGTTCAAACCTAACCTAGTAGTGGATTGATGATCTACTTGGAACCTTAGTGCTACTCCACTCGTATGATAAAATTCTGTCTCAAAGTCCTATAAGTGTAGCTTGGTCAAGTAGATTTATATATTTATTAATTTTAAAATTTATAAAATTAATTAAGATATATATATATATATGTAAACTAGTTCAAACACTTCACATTTCAAACCCAGCTCCCTTCATAGTCAGCCTGGAACCTCAACTCTCTCTCCTCGTCTTCTTCTAATTTAAGAAACTCCCTCACAAGCTAACCATAAAAAGAGGAAGGCTTTGCAAATTTTGGCTGTCCCGAGCTCTCCCATCCATTCAAACCCAAGTCTTGCACTTTGAAATTAGATAGAAAAGCTTTTATTTTAATTACAAATCCCTCAATTCTCCATTTCCCAAACAATAACAATAATAATAATAATAATAATAAAAAAAAAGCACTCAGGCACCTATTTTAAAGCAGGACTAAAGTTAACCACAGTTTATTGATCTCCCATTGTGTAGATTTGAAAACCTCTCTCTAATAAATCTGTACCTCTGTTCTTTTCGATCACCATTTTTAACAAAAAAAAAGAAGAAGAAAAAAAGGAAACTTTGCTCTTTATTCTTGCACAGAGGAAAGTCACCCAACAACACCTATCCATCCTCCTTCTAAGAAACCAGAAAGAGAAAAAGAGAAAGAAGATTCCTTAGAGCCTTCAAACCCAACATGAAAAAACAGCTAAAATAGCAAAGACCAAAGCCCCATTCTTCCTTATCTCCTCCTCCTCCTCCTCCTCCTCCTCCTCCACCACCACCAAGATCAATCAATCTGCATTCCTTCAAACCCTAACCCTTACCTCTCAATACCAAAGAAAACCCACATTTTGATTTTTCAAGAAAATGTCTCATCTTGATCACACCCCGTCAACACCAGGCAAGTTCAAGATTGACAAATCACCATACTATTCAAGAACAAGGTGGCATTCCTCTGTAGCCAAACTTACTCTCTGGTCGTTTCTCTTTGTTGCCTTAATTTTTCTCTTCTTTTATCGCTCCCCATCTTCTTCATCAAACAACCCTCCATCCTCCGATCCATCACGCCGCTATCTTGCTTCCGCTACTTGGGGCGGAGCTGCTTGGGAAAAGCGGGTCCGGACATCTGCCCGAATCCGATCTCGAAATGGGTTCTCTGTTTTAGTCACGGGAGCAGCTGGTTTTGTTGGAACCCATGTTTCTTCGGCCCTTAAACGCCGCGGAGATGGTGTTCTGGGGATTGATAATTTCAATGATTACTATGATCCAGCTTTGAAGAGAGCAAGACAAGCACTTCTTGAAAGGAGTGGTGTTTTAATTGTTGAAGGAGATATAAATGATGTTGCTTTGTTGAAGAAATTGTTTGACATGGTGCCTTTTACTCATGTTATGCATTTGGCAGCTCAAGCTGGTGTTAGGTATGCAATGCAAAATCCTGGTTCTTATGTGCATAGTAATATTGCTGGTTTTGTTAGTTTGCTAGAAGTTTGTAAAGATGCAAATCCACAACCAGCTATTGTTTGGGCATCATCTAGCTCTGTTTATGGGCTTAATACTAAAGTGCCTTTCTCTGAGAAAGATAGAACTGATCAACCTGCTAGTTTATACGCTGCTACTAAGAAGGCTGGTGAGGAAATTGCACACACTTACAATCATATTTACGGCCTTTCCCTTACCGGGTTGCGGTTTTTTACGGTCTATGGACCCTGGGGGAGGCCGGATATGGCATATTTCTTTTTTACTAAGGATATCTTGAAAGGGAAGAGTATTCCGATTTTTGAGGCTGCAAATCATGGGACTGTTGCTAGGGATTTTACCTACATTGATGATATTGTGAAGGGCTGTTTGGGTTCGTTGGATACAGCACAGAAGAGTACCGGGAGTGGAGGGAAGAAGAAAGGGCCGGCACAATTGAGGGTTTTCAATTTGGGGAATACATCTCCTGTGCCAGTTACTGATCTTGTCAGTATTTTGGAGAGGCTTTTGAAGGTTAAGGCTAAAAGGAATGTTATGAAGTTGCCACGCAATGGGGATGTTCCGTATACACACGCAAATATTAGTTATGCTCAGAAGGAATTTGGATATAAGCCTACCACGGATCTGCAGACAGGGTTGAAGAAATTCGTGCGGTGGTACCTCAGTTACTATGGAGACAAGAAGCCTGCTGTAAGATGAGTTGAGTTTTTTTGGTTCGGTACTTGGAAAACATCCCTTGTTCATTATGATGCTTATAATTGTTTTCTTAACATTTCTGTGTTGTTCACTGCCCGAAAAGTGTCTTTCTTATATGTTTAATTGATGCTCTACAAGGAGGAATATCGTGTCCTATGTTGAAGAAGATTGTTTGGTTGGTGGATTTTGTTTTGTTGGGCACTTCCTGCACTGTGTTGAAACAAAGCCAGAACCATCATTCTCTTTTGTTTCCTATTTTTGGAATATGTAATTGTTTTAGTTTCGGCATTGTAGAATTCATGACTAATAGAGCATATGCTGAGTGTTGGACATGTATCATTTAATAAAATAGCACATGTTAATTTCACATTTATGTCTTCTTACAGGACAAGTTGAATTCATTTGACTATTGTATAGTTGTTTAATTCTTTTGTACAAAGATCCATGATGATTTCAGCCACTGCTATTTCTTTCTTGCTTGCTGTGAATGATTTTGATGGTTTATTTCTATTATTCTCTTACCTTTTGAGATCAGCTTGTGTCTGAGTTGCATATATGCTTGTTACAAAAGTCTGCCATGCCCCTCCCTTTGTTTTTGATGTTCTGAGTGAACAATAGATATTAGTTATGCGTCGCATTTGACCTAGAGTTTTATCCTTTTCTTTTTCATACATGATATATTCCAGGATGTTGTTGTAACGTTCTGTTGATGAATGTGAAGCTGATTAAATTTATAAAGCTCCCATCTCTCCGAAACCAAATTTTGCCCCAACCTTCTGTTCCTTTTTGCATCTTCTGTTCCTTTTAGCATTTCTAGATATGCAATTTTGGAAATTTCTAGTTCAATGCATGTTTGTCGAGTTTCTTCATTGAAATTTGATTTTTACTCATCAGACAGAATATGCAAGAGTTAGTATTAAGCAATGAATTTGGAGGAGGTAAACCATCATTGTTTATTTTGATCTTTCCCTGAGACTGAGGTATTTTCTTGGAAGCACCGCGATTTTACTCTCCATTTCCTTAGCTGTATTCTGTCTATATCTTCCCATCATGTAGGGGTGCTGTTTTTGGTGCTTCTCTGTTTGCAAATATATTCCATTTCACATAATCCTAACTTGTGCGCTGGAATAGCCTTTATTCCTTTTTCTGGAAAGTATATAATTTAATATTATTCCAAATGGCATGATTGATCTCAGATTGGTGGATATGATTCTTTTACTGGAAGGCAAGAAACTTTCTGGGATACCAATGAAAGGTATCCCAGGTTGTGTGTGTGTGTGTCTGTATAGATGCACTTGCTTTGTGTTTGATGCATATGCTTAGCGGATTTGTTTGATTTCCCATTTCATCTTATATAAATCCTTGCTGTCTGCTGTAAATTGCTCTGTGATTAATATAGTTTCTTCTCATCAAATATTTGAGCGTTTTGGATAAACTAGCATGCAGTAAGCTGTTGCAATTAGCTGTAAAACACTGAGGTCAAATATTCTATAAGAGCTACTTCTTGATGACACCCTCGTTTGTTACGTGGTTTGAGGGATTGTAAACCACAATCCCTGGCGGCATATCCCAGCAAAGAGAAATCATAAACTCGATGTCCATGGGATTAAACGTTACATTTTCAGGACAGGCATGGTCGGATTCCTAGACGATGCTGAACGATGAATCGTAGCAGTGATCCCAGCCATACAATAGAAAAAAATGGAGGTTGGCAGTGTTCAACTTCACAAATTGAGGTCGAGGAGCGTAACCCCAACTTGAACACCGCTCACTTCAGAGCGGAAGCCCCCTTGGCCCAAATTATGGATGCTTAACCTAACACACGACTTGCATCCAAAAATTTGGTCCGCACAAACTCCAATTGTCTGGATCGCTATATGCCATCTCTTATACCAACATTGCATCATAGAGTTTCTCCATGTAAATTTAATCTTATTGTGACTAAAATGGCTTGCTTTGACTTTGACCCTCCATAGATATTTAGGTCAACTTTTATCCTATCATCTGTCCAGAAATATTAACCATGCTTCTCAAAATAATGAAAATATAAGCATAAGTTAAAAAGAAATTGCAAAATTAATTTATTAGGAGGATAAATCCTTTTCCTTCAACCCTTTTGAATCGAAGGCCCTGGGAATTCGAGGTCTGGGAATTCGAGGTCGGGGAATTCAAAATGCTCTCACCCATTTTTGGAGAGCCTAGTGTAAGGTTCAAAAGGCCCTGGGAATTTGAGAGTAATTAAATCTAGAGATTGTCATGAGGGGGGTTAGCTGTAAATATAAATACATCCACGCAACCCTTAAAAATTTCTGTCAAACTCCATTCATCATGATAAACAAAGCTGATAAAATCAACAGAAATATCACATAATTAGGGGGGGTGTTCAAGATTCACCAAATAGCTCATAGAAGAGAGCAGTTAAATATAGGAAATTGAAATCCAAAAATAGCTAATTATAAACTGTTCCAAAAAGAAAATAAAAAAACATTGCAAGAACCAGAATTTCTAGACCTCAGTCTGCAATTCATAAGAAGATCATAAGAAAAGGAAAAAAGAAAAAATCCTTTAATCTGCAATTGTAACCTCAACCTCCACGCCTGGTTCAATGGTAATGGAAGTGATCTGTTTCACCACATCAGCGGAGCTAAAAAGATCAATCACTCGTTTATGAATGCGGAGCTCTAATTTATCCCAGGTGTTTGTTCCTGAAAATCAATCAATAAAATTATTGAACATCCATATACAAATTGATGCTATCAATATCGAATACTAAAAATCATTTTAAAAAAAAGATTCAATAGCAATTAACATACAATAATTAAAATGATCAACTCAAATATTTAATTTAGAGAACAAACTAATCAACTAGATCTTGAATCAATACCTTCACCACATGGAGCTTTTCTAGTAGTAATAACGAGAATTTTGGTTGGCATCCTCACAGGTCCCTTGACTCTCAAGTTTTTATCTTTAGCACCACGAATTAAATCGGCACACACTACATAAAATAACAAAAAAATTCACCCAATAAAATAAGAATAAGCAAACAAAACATCATAAAACCTTAACCAGTAAAAAAAAACCTTTCTCAAGGTTCTTGACATTCTTGGAAGAAAGAGTAATCCTAATACGATGGATTTGATCATGAGATTCTTCTAAACCAGGCTTCATAGGTTTCATTGCAGCCAAAGCCATGATTTTAGCTACTGTTGCTAGGGTTGAACGGCTGGTGTTGCTGTAAAAGCAGAGACGGTAAATAAAGAGTGATGTGTTTTGTGATTAGGGTTTTGTGTTTTGCAGACTATATATAAGTTTCGAATTTTTTTAGGTTTTCATAAATGCCCTCTCCCACTCGGAAATATATTTTTTAAAAAGAAAATAATAACAATAATAATACATAAAACCATATTTTCCAATATTTTATGCCATTTGAATCCATTTTTTATTTATAATTTATTATTGAAAAACATGAATTAAGAAAACTTAACCATAAAGGGAACAAAATTTCTTGTGCTTTCAGATTGTCCTGCCAGAACAGAGAAGGAACCTAGAATAAAAGAACTGAAACTAGCAACAGGAGATAAAAACAGACCACCAACGTAAAACACAAACTGTGGACACCCTAGGAAGCCAATCGGGAGATCAAAATAACAACGATCGATGTCATCAGGGACAGCCCATGATCAAAATAGAAAATATTTTGATCATATTTTTGTTTTCTTGCTTGACTAACACCTTAAACGAACTTTAGTTATCTCCTGGAATGAAGGTTTAACAGGGCTGGTAACGGTGATCCATCCACAAGTCCATTGACAAAGGACACGACCAGTCCGTCCAGCCTGCTGGCCACCATCACTGACCTGGGACTGAGAATAGCTGTGAGCTCGCGGGCTGACGGGCATCGCTCGTGGAGGGTGGGATAACTGTTCATCACAAAAATAAAGGCTTATGATCCCTTGCTGCCCGCTGGATTTTAAATGGTCTTGCTGAATGTACTGTTGATCACCAACATAATAGGCTGATTCATGTTTCCCATTGAGCATAATTGGCTGAGGATGAGGGAAGCGGCAATCTCCAAACTGTGACCTTGGAACGGAGGGTGGCGGTGATCTCCACAGGATATAAGAACAGTTACTGTTGCTCGCAGTTTATCACTGGCTAAGATTGAGGGTGTTGCTCCCCACTGACTGGTTCCATCCGCCTGCTTGATTGTCTTGTAATTGTTGCAAGATCAACCATTTGCCCAAGAATTAGCATTGAGATCAGAAAATGCTTTCAGATTGAAGAGACCCTAGCAGTTGCTCCACGGTGCATCCCTTTCCCCCGGCAGCCATCATATTCAACATACATTGAAGTGATAGTGGAATCATTGCTAAAACAATTTCCAGTGTCTACAGTGATCCCCTCCCTCGAGAATGTTCTTATTAGACAAGTAGAGAGGACGCTTGTGTATAGAGACAGATGTAGAGTAGCCCAACTCACTTTATAGTGGGATATTATTTAGTTTTATTAAAGAACCTTTAATTTCATATTTTCTTTACTTGCACAGATTTTAAGCTTAAGTTTGATTCTAAATCTCTAATTAGAATTTTAGTGTTTATATGTAATTTTTTTTCTGTATGTTAGAATAGTTGACGAAGAATCGATGAAAAGTTGAGTACTTTTGGTTTTCCTTCCTTAATTCTCTCCTTTCTTCTCTTCTTCAACTCTTTTTTCTACTTAATTACATCTCTCTGGCGAAAAGGACTGCTACTCTTTGTTCTTTAATTCATCAACAAGTGGATCTTCATGAAATAAAGAGGTAAAATCAACTCTTAATTTATCCAACTGTACCATAGACTGGGATCTCCGAAAGGATCTCTTCGGATAGATACGAACGAACTGGCAATGAAGAGTGGGGCTGAATCATATTGGTGAGTCTAAAAGTACTGGAGCATAGTTAAATACCAATAGAATCATAGTACTTTCACAAATAAAACAAGAATACTTTTTGAAGACTACAGCTGTTGTTACAAATTGTCTCCTCAAGGAAGCCAAGATTCTCCGCAACAAAAAGGTGATCAGATTGCATTTGCAGTCGTGAAATTAGACTCGACAGATTACATCTTCCATGAATTATCTTCCATACTTGTAGGTTTTAAATTTCTATATATATAGAAAACGTTGTAATTACCTTTTTCTTGTAGCTCTGTCAACATGGTTGTACGGGTTTTTTGGAAACAATAAATTAGGTAGGAGTGGCACACTGCAGTGCCAGAATTTATGGTAGTAGCCAAGCAGTCCCTCTGTTTAAATGAAGGAGAAAAATCAAAACCAGCAAATCTGCAATTTCCAGTTTCCATCCTATCTGTCGCATTTGCAGCCAACAAAGCTGAATTTGTACCAGAACGAGCGTTTGAGCTTTCATCAGTAGTGAGTCGTAGGTACCTAGAGAGCAAGCCTGCCAATAGCTCGACATGATGAAACACAGCATTCATCTTCAGTTGTTGATAATATTTATTTTCTAACAAAACAAAATAGTGTGTTTAACTGATATAATCTGGTTGACTTTGCAGATCCAAAAACAACTCATACAACTTGTAAAAATATAGTTTGACTAAAATATAATGTCAATATGAAATCCTTTCTTAATAATAAGATAATGATATAGTGGATTGATTTGAGTCAAGCCATGTTAATATGTCAAATTTATTATCTGGATTATGAGACTATAATAACTTCATAAAAAGAAAATCAAATTAAATTATTAAATCTAATTGCTAATCAACTTAATGTTGAATGACAACATTAAAAAAAAGAAAAAATAACATAAAATGATGACTTGAGTTGACTTGTCAAACTCGTGAATTAGGTCATCAGAATAAAATAACCTCATTGAAATCAAATTGAAATAAATTACAAATTTTAATCCTCAATTAGCCCAATATTGAATCAAGAGATTAAAAAAATAATTAAAAAACAAACAGAAAAGGCAACTTGAGTCATTTCATCAAACTCATGACTCGAAATTATTAGACCAAGATAACCTCATAGGAATAAATAAATAAAATTTAACACGGATTAACTTGACAAATCTTCAACTTTATTCATGAGATAAAGATAACAACATAGAGAGTAAGTCAAAACAAATTATAAATGTTAATTCTTAATCATTTTTTCGAGACTCAATGTTGAATAATGAGATTTGTAATAACATTAATTAAAAAAATATACAGAAAATAAATGAAGTCAACTCAGGTTAACCAGTTAAGCATTATTTCTCGGTCATAAAACCAGGATAATCTAATAAAAAATCAAAATAAATTATAAAATTTAATTCTGAATCAAACACAATATTAAATGATGACATTGGAGAGAAGTAAGAAAAAAGTTAATTGGATTAACTTGTCAAACTTATTATTCGAGTCATGAGATGAAAACAACCCCATAAAAAGCAAAATCAATGTTGAAGAACTCGTGACTTGGGTCATAAGACTGAAATAACTTTTTACAAAAAAAAACCTTGATTTAAACAAGGATAAGATACCAAAACTCATGACCTTGATCATACGATCAATATATCCCTACAAAAAACAAATCAAAATAGATTATGAAGCTCAATTTACAATGAACTCAATGTTAAATGATAAAATTAAAAAAGATAATTAAAAGTTAATTAAGAAAAAAGAAAGAATCAAGTCAACCAAATTAAGATATCAAACCAGGTTAACTCATCAAATTATGATTTGTATCATGAAAAATATAATGACTTGATAAAAAAAGTAATTTAATAAAAAAAATACATTGATTGAACAAAAAAGTATTATCATAATGAATTATATTTTATGATGAGAGGTACAACAAAAATAACAATAACATTAATATAAACATACCATCTAGGAGTTTGGCAAGTGGGTTTTATTTAGAGCATTCATGTCAGCAATGTCCTATAAGAAAACACATTATATGAACAAAATATTTTACAAAAAATTAAAGCTTATATATATATATATATATATATATATATATATAAAGTTATATATATATATAAAGAAATAATCAATAACTAACAGACATCCCAAGTGATTGGCCAAACCTTGATGATATAGAACATGTTGTAAATATGTTATAAATCAAATACATAAAATAAAGTTTAATGAGAAGTTTGAACATGTCAAGTGACTAATTTGATCAACACAACTATAATTTTTAATTCAATTGTCGAATTGTGCTTAAATTTTACCAAGATGATTTTCATATCTAGAAGCCTTGTAACCCGTCAAAATTAAATAATTCTCAAATCAGGCATAGAAAGTGTTTTTTCTCTCTCAATTTTCATTGCATATTTATATAACATGTTAATCACAGCGTCGTTTGAGGGTTTTCAAATTCCTGTTTTTCTCTTGAAAATTTTGGTAAATCATTCATCGCATTTTCATACCATTGACAAGCAAATATAAACGTAACATAATATCTCATCCAGATGAAAGGTTCGGCTAGATTTTTTCCATCACCTTCCTTTTGTTTGATACAACATATTAACTTAAAACAGCATCATCTGAATATATGCCATGTTTGCATGCCATGGAAGCTGAAGATCTAAGCCTTGTCAATGTAAACTGCCATCTTAAGGGTCAAAAAGATGACCACCTGCAACCAAATTTAGGTCGTCTGGAAGGGTATAGACCGTCTGTCAGGCCAGGATTCTATTCTTTCAAAATACTTGACAGGTATGACGCCGTCAAAACCTTCTGTCAAAATCACCCTATTGTCTGAAATGTAAAGCTTCATTCCCTCTGAAATCAAACATAATTGCAATCACGGAACAAAGAATCAGTTAGCATCCATGCTTGCCCGCCATGATACTAAATTTTGTAAACAAATTTCATCTAGCTTGTTATCTGGTTGAAAAGTTCAGAGGTGTGGATGTTATACCTTCAAGTGCTTTTCTGACATCAAGAAATATCAAAACATTAACATCCCGTCTCATACCTGAGATGAAAAGTCAAATATATCATACAAAGCCATCAGCTATCTTAAAATTATGCTAAGTGATTTATCAATTAGATAGCCTTGCTTCATTGAACAGGGCTAATCAAGGTTCAGATTTGAGAAACAATTGCAATAGGCACAAACAAAACATACTCCCAGCTAGCAACTAAAGTACTCCCTCCCTTCTTCCATCACTGGTTTCCTTTCAAATTAAGGCTACAAAGGGGTATTCTTGTAAACATTGGAGCACTTAGTATAATCTATTGATATGACCTGCCATTTGTTACCACGGGCAATTTTCCTTTTTAGTCATGTAGATGCTGGCCATTAAAATTCAGATCCGCAAAATTTTGGTAAAGGCTTGCTATTTTAGGAAGAGTTCATCCTAAACAGATCCCCACCCTAGTACACGAAGCCATGAATGTCAAAAGAACAACTTAAAAAGCAAGTTTCCTCATGTAACTTACCGCTAATCACTTGACCATCTGTTGGCAAACCACTGGAGAAGTGAACGTGCAATCTTTGCATTCTCTTTAACCCAGATTCCAAAATTGAGTCCAGATTCTTCTTATAGGTCCCGTGTACACACACTGCATAAGGGGAAGGAGGTAATGAACCAGATAATAACCTGAAAAAGAAGGGAAATGGAAAAGTCCTATTTGCGAGGATGGATATATAGCATAGTAGTTACTTTTACCTGTAATTTCATCAGGCGAAAGAATTGCTTTTAACAGATTTTCAGATTCAACTGTCTGCACATGCATAAGCAGACCGTTCAGACTAAACTAATGCGCGTCCTTCTTTTGAGAAAACACCATAATGAATGACACTAACACCATAATATACAGAGAACTGAGACGTAAACTAGTTTCAACATAAATTCAAGAGGTACAAAGAAAAATAGTGAGACCTGAGTAGTTCAGAAACAAACAGTTTGATGGTCACAAGCATGAGGAACACATGTCAAAGTTAAAGCATAAAATTTGTAAATAAACATAAATTTCATAAACAGCATAAAATCTTTTCATTGTCTGTTTCTTTAATCCTGAAGTGAATATTACAAATACATCCCAAGTTCTAACTTGTCAGGATTAACATTTTCATCCAGATTGATTTCCAGATATTTTCCAGATATGTTAAGCTAATTATTTTGCTTTGCTACTAGTGCACTAAGCAATCAATAAAGGCATAAATATATTAAGAATTATCAAAGATGCTGAGGCAGCAAAAGCACTGAGAACCAATTTTGTTATGTTATTATTGCAAAATCTCACTCTTTAAGACACATAGTTGAATGTCCAAGTATTACTCATAATCACAAGGTAATCATAAAGATAACATACTGGGATGAATAGATTGCTGTTTCACATAAAATATCTCACCTTTATCGTGTGGCCTTGGTTAGCACGTATCAGAAGCTCCTCACCTTCTTCCAGGAGGCTAAATCGCTGCTTTATTATCTTTTCTAACAGCCTGAATTTGCAATGAAAAAAATTTGTTTCTCTAGGCAGTTTATTCAAAAACAAATAAAGGTATAGAACTTCATTGTGCGAATATGACAAGTTTCAAGAATATGAGCTCCAGGTGTTAGGTAAGTTTTACAGAGAAGCCAAACCTATAAATTTAGCAGTAGTAAAAATCATATTTCATTAACAACCGGATAAGAATCTGGTGAAACAGAATAAAAATACATGTATCTTTTATCCATCAACATTATGGGAGTACGAAAGTAAATAAACATGCCCCCAAACATAAGAACTTACTATTTAATGGTGCTTTTATGGTTGAAAATTTTGTATTCCAAAATAAGTATGGTAAAAAACCAAGTCTAAAAAATTAAGTATAGTTATAAGATCTCCTAGGAATTTACAAACATCCTTGGCAACCATTCGTCAATCTCTGCCAGACACTCTTTGAAACATCAGAGTAAGTAAATTTTCTATCAATGCAGGAAAAAAAATGACACAATAAGCGTAACACAAGCTATTTTCTCCCTCACCCCACATTGTATCCCTAGGAAAATCATTGCTCAATCAATAGAACCAAGAAAATCATTTGCCTAACAGGACCAAAGATGCAAATGTAAGAAAAAGGTATTTACTGAACCAACCTCTTTAACATCATCAACAGTATGTGATCTTAACGGAACATTAGCAAATGTTTTCATATTGAGCTTTAATAAATCCTCAACTTTGACAAACCCATCAGCCCGCATATTCAAGTTCAACTCTGAAGCCATATGACGCAAGATCCGTGTCCTGAAAATGTTCAATTATGTGAAAAAATCATCTTAACCCAAACACTTAAATGGTTAGATCATATCATAAGATATAATTTATATTATTTTTTAATCCATCTCTTTTTAGACTTGAAATTTGCCCATGTTAATAATAGCAAGGCTCAAATAATATGTCAAAAAAACAACACAAGTCCAAAAGCTTTATATTATTTTCTAAAAAAATATACACAAAATCAACAAAATTGTTTCACTTGTTCATAATTTGCTTCCACTAATCTCAACAAAATTCAAAACAGAACAACGACAAAAAAAAGAAGTGTAACGTTCAAGGTTGTGCTTACAGTAATCTGCCAAGTGCATCAATTCTATCCATACTGGATCCCCCTCCGCCGCGGCCTCGGCCTCTAGACCTTTCTCTATCGTTTTGCATCTCCAAACCTCTTCCTCTGTCACCCATGCCCCATTTTGTATTTCAGAAAAAAAAAAAATCAAACAAAACCAAGTGAAAAGAAGCAATCACATCAGGAAAGAAGAATAAGAAACGTACCCTCTACTGGAATGAGAAAAAGGAGAGCTCATGTTGCTGTTTGTATTGTTTTTTATGGAAGCAGCAAGAGCAAAAGAAGGAGACCGCTTATGGATCGTAGAGGAGGTTGCAAGATAGATACGACAGCGGCCTAGAATCCGAATACCGCTATGAGAAGCCCACATATCATATGGAACTCTGGAAGCAAGGTTTTCAAAATCACTTTTTTAACATGAAATGAAAATATAATATAAAACTAAGAATAAAACTAATTCATTTTTTTCATTAAAACTAAGTTAGAAAGGGACTTCTTCTGTATTTGTCATTTCATTCAACAGATGTTTTAATTACAGTTTTGGCTGAACAGGGATAAACTGAAATTTTTAGCTTAACACAGTCAGTAAAAGAAGGAAAGACAAAGGCAAATCCAGAAAATTATAGCCTGATTAGATTATTATGGAGAGAGACAGTGAGAAAGATTTTGTTGCTTGCTTACAAGGGGCTGGGCGAGTCTTGAGCATTTTTAGTTTGGTTTTTGTCTATAAGAACAGCCAAATTAAAATTAAAATTTCTTTTTTAAAAAATAAACCAAACTAAACAGAATTTGATAAAAACCGATTATTTTTTATTCGGTTTAGCTTTATGTTAAAAAATGGAGAGGTGACTAAAAATATTTTTTGGGCTTTTCTGTTGGGTTTTTAATAGGTTGGGCTTTTTATAGGTTTTCTGATGGACTTTTTTTGTAATTATCAAGTAAAAATGATCCAGACATATTAAAAATATATATTTTAAGAATTTAGTAAATTCATAATTATATTCACAATATATATAAACACATCACTACGGGAGCCTCCTGACCAGAATTTAAAAAAAAAATGTCTTCTAAACAATCTTTTAACAAACTCAAGAAATTGTCTAAAATCTAAACCAACAAACATAGATAAAAATCATTGCAGTTATCTGTGGACACAGCCTTAGTTTAGTTATAATCTTCTTATTAATTCCCAAATCTATGTGTCCTGCTTGATGAATCACATTTGTGGTCTACCATGTGCCATAACTCTAAAGACCCACTTGCAGATCCAACCTTGTTGCTCGATCTTAGGCCTTATGTGGGGCGTGGCAATAACAGCAGAAGGTAAAGAGGAGAAGTAAAAAATCCACTAACTCGTCTGTGTAGCCTGAATACAATACTGGATGAAGAGGTTTTAACCAAGGTTATGAATACCGTTTCGGCCGCCGTTTCGTTTTTTCTATTGGTACAGAACGTTTTGGTTTCGGAGCGTTTTCAGCGTGCCATTTCAGGATTGTACTGTTCATAAATAATTAATTAATTATATATATGAAAAATAATATATATATATAAACTTAACAAACATAATTAAAATTCAAGATAAATTAACTTTAAATTATACAATACAAACATAAAGTCAAACAAACATAATCTCAAACCAAATTTATAACATCTCTAAAATTCCATAATGGGTATAGGAATTAATTATTCTTTTCATACATCTCTATCCTAATCCAATAAGCTCTTCCAAAGAGTATGGATGCTCTGGATCTTTTATGTCTCTAATATGATTTAAGATTGTTAAGAAAATAAACAGATGTTTGTTGCTTCACATGGCAAGGTAATAAGCATTCCACTCTCTTCACACCAGCAGAAAACAATGCCATAAATTATTAAGCATAGAGACATACAGCATATTTCATGCAACACAATTTGTGCTTAATTCTTTTATCCTCCAGGCACAACCTAATACATCTCGCAACAAAAACTTATCACCAAAATTCTGTTTTTAGAGCCAATTGATTTGATTTTTTTCCCTCTCAATAAATAACTAAAATCTACAACATACAGGAAAAAGAAAAAAACATGAATTGAATTGACTTCGAGTTGATCAATAGCCTCAGCAGCAGTATACTCATTGTCTTCGACACTTCAAACCCGTCTCTCATTCTTCTCATAAACTACAGGATTGGCGTTGATTAGCCTAGAAACCATTAATTATTATTATTATTATTATTCCCTATTCGATTCAAACCCAGAAACTAGAAACACAATAATGCTTACAACAGCTACACTACTACCAACAAATTGAGAGAGAGAGCAGATGTTGATTCAAAACAGAGAAGCTTTCAACAGAATCAACACCCAAAATGCTTGCAAATCAATCAATTTTTCAACACCCAACATGTTTGCAATTCAATCGATTTACTGGAGAGCTTATAAATTAGTTGAATCAACAGAAAGTAAAGAGAAAATCAGAAGAAATTGTACTGACCTGAGGAGTGTGGTCTGAGGAGTCTGAGAGTGTGTTGTTGAGGTTGAGAATTGAAGAAGAAGAGTCTGACGAGCTGAGCACTGATCCACTGATGAAGATGATTATGATTTCTGAGGAAGAGTTATGAAGGATTGAAGGTTGAGTTGAGATCTTGAGAGAGAGCTCGATTGAGTTGAGAGAGGGCTGAGGAAGGAGAACAGTTAGGGTTTTTGAATTTTGATTTGGGATTTTGGGGGAAAATGGAAACGGGATGCATGCAGATGCCAGATGCAATTGAAATTGAAAAGTGAGGGCTGAGGCAGAGTTTCAAATTCGATCGAATTAAGTTTTTTTTTTTAACTGGCCGAAACGGAACACCCGGTATGATTCTGGGGTGTTTCGGCCGGTATTTCCAGTACGGATTGGTATTTAAAATAAGATAAAAACGATGCTATTTTGATCTCGTTTTTTCACCCAATACGAAATGTTTCAGCCATTTCAGCCGAAACAGAACGATTTCAATAAACCTGGTTTTAACAGCAGAGTAGTAAACTTACCGGGGTTTAGAGGAGATGGCTATAGAGGAGAAAATCGACCGGTTCGAATGCAGTTGCAGAGGGAGAGAGAGGGGACAGCTGCCGGGGGAGGGAGAGGGGTGCTGGCAGGGTTAGGGTTTAGAATTGTTCAATGACTTTTTTAGGAAAATTTTGATTTTTTTCTAATTTTTTTTATTTTAAACTAAAAAGAACATAATGTTTTTACATCATTTAGATGTGATGATATAAAAATTAATTTTAAAAAATAAAAAAAAATATAATTTTAATGCATTTCTAAACAAGAAATATTTTAAAAAACAACTACAATCACAGTCTCAAATAAAGTATTTGTAAATAAAAGAGATGAGAGAAGAGAAAGTGTTATTTTATACTAACTTTTTTAACCAAACCGATTCAGTTTTAATTAATCGGTTTTTGCCTTACAAAATTGATATCGAATCAAACCGGATATTTATTAGAATTTTATAATCAGTTTTTTATCAGTTTAATTTTGTCAATTTTCTTAATTTAATTGGCTGAGGGGTTTTTTTTTTTTGCCCCTAACAAGGAGGCAAAGCAAAGAAAAAGAAAGCGAAGGCAAAATATTAAAAAATTAAAGGAAACACTACTAATTAATTGCATCTGCAAGTTATGCGGCAGTTTCTGCAAATGTTGACAAGGGTTAACTTAATTCAGCATCTATTCAAATTCAGAATCCCGACATAACTTGCAGCATCAAAAACACCAAACCAAAAGCTGAAGTTACGAGACATAAAAGGTAACATTCTCTGACTGTCAAAGCATCTCACAATATTTCATGAGCAAGTTCTAAAAAATGAGAATAACAAATATCAAAAAGCTGAGATCAGTTCATCCAAGATTAACTTCAAGGAGGTCCCGACAACTAGAACCAAATATATCTTGCCTACGCCACAAGAGTGCTGGCGGTGGAGGATTCACTGCAGGAAAAAAAAGCTTAATCAGCAATTCAGACAAAGATAATGAAGCCACAAATACTACACTGTAAGTGTGGGGTTTATAAGATAATCCAACCCCCAAGTTTACCGAAAGGACTTTTGTGAACAAAAATGACAATAGCACGAATTATTTCTCCAAATTTCAATCATGCAAGCTACTTTTATTACTGGGTAATTGTAGCTCGCTGGACGACATAAAATCAATCTGAATATCAATGATTTACGTTGTCATTCTTGAAGGAAAAAAATTGAACATCTTACAGAAATGTGGCATTCAGCCACATCATTTCCATGCATGCAATAGCATTTATGAGCTAGTAACCAACTGCGATAACCAGTCATATCTTTCCATGCATGCAGTAGCATTTATAAGCTACTAACCAACTGTGATAACCAAAAACAGAGCTAGGGCCCAATTGTTTGCACAATTTCATTATCACATTCAATGAGGGCATAAAGCATAATTCAGCCAGATAGTTGCATATAAACTCAAGTCAGTTTAGAAGAGGGCAGCACTACTCCAAGTTGAAATTTAGAGGGGAAAAAATAATGACTGCTTCCTTGAATTGGATACATGCCATGCTATTACCAAAACACATCCTGTAAGTGATTGACATATCCACCTACTTGCATATGTTAGGACCCAAATTATTGTGCTAGGTGAATCCATGATAACAGATAACAAATAACAAATAATGACTAATACCAATAGGATCAACATTAATTATAAATTAAAAAAGAAGGCATGAACTCACTATTTCCAGACTGGTGCAAGCTTCTTGGTCTTCTTGTAGTAGCGAGCAAGGCGGTGAATCCTGCTCTCAACCAAAATCAACCTGAACTTGGAGTCTTTATCCTTCCTGTTCCTCTCTAGATGCTTCCTAATAGCAACTGCTTTCTTGATGAGGTGATACAAATCCTCAGGAATTTCAGGGGCAAGGCCTGACAAAAGGATGATAATCAATCAGCTGTTAAAAAGAAATGTCAAAACATTTCTCATCATACATTAGTGTCTTGCTATGACAGAGAGTATAAGTAAATATGTACCATGTGCCTTCAATATCCTCAAAATCTGGTTGCCAGTGACAGCTCTCACCTGAGCAATACCATGAGAATCACGAAGAATAACACCAATTTGAGATGGTGTCAAACCTTTCTTGGCAAACTTACAGATGTTGTCGTCAACCTGAGAGACTTAGAAGAACTCTGAGTACATGCCTGAATAAGAACTATATAAATCCAATCGCAACCAACTGATGACCAAGGCTAAAAACTTGGAACTGTTAAAATAGTTTTTTCATATTTATCGTAATACTATTGTCACACAACACTTGAACAGATCACCAAGTAGCACGATTCTATTTTCAGAAAAGAAAAAAAAACAGTTGTTATAGTAAAAAGAAAATGTGATTGCAAGAACACAAATTTAATCTCAATTAGTAATGCGATATAAAACCCCAAAAATATGAAATCCCATCGATTTACTGAAGGAGAAGAAGCCATACTTTTCAAAAATCCAATAAGAAACAATCAAAGAACAAACAGAATATTGCAGTGTTGATGAGGGTTACTCACATCTTGAGGAGAAATCTTTAGCCAACTAGGTGGGGTTCTCTTGTATGGCAAAGCAGACGCTGAAATACCCTTACTGCAACAAACAAATAAATCAAATGGATTATTGAGTTAAGTTTCAAAGTGGTGATCATGACATTGTCTGAGGGTAATAAGTCAAGCTATTGAAGCACACCCTTTACTGTGCATACGACCCATGGCGACGGACTTTGGAGGTTTGCTGCTTCTATTGCAGTCAGTTAAGCGCAGCTCCCCGGTGTCTCTGTGAAGCCCTAGCGAAAGAAGAAAGGGTGTGGGTAGGGTTTTATAGTTCCGTTTATCCATGAGAGTTCGTTTTTTGTGTTGCGGGCCCTTTTGGACTGGTCCAGGCCCATGGTTAGTTTGGGCCAGGCTTCACTGGACCGAGACTACAAATGCGGGAGCGGTGCTCTGCCAAAATTTGGCACCTTTTTTTGTATTTAGTGGAGGAAAAATCTGGCACGTTAATACAAAAATTAGTCGTGGGATCGGGGAGTCATGAATCGGGGTAGATTTTTCTCTCCCCGACACATTTCGCTAATAATTTGAGGTGGGTTTGACTTTATATATATAAATATATAGCTCGGTTGGGATTTATATTTTTTTGAATTTTGAAATATATTTAAGTTAAATATCTTCATGTGTGATAAGAATTATTATGAGTTTTTTAATACAATAACTTTGGAAAAGTCAACGAATATTTAAAAGATAAATTTAAATCAGGATAAATATAGTTACAAAAAAAATTCCATGTTCATGTGTCACTTGTATAAATACAACAATTCACGATAATATACTTTTATTATTCCGAGCTTAATTTCAAAATTACAGGTAGGTTAATCCTCCCAAAAACCTCTACTTGCTTTACAAAATATTTTTAAAACAAAATCAAAATATATTTCAAAATTACATTTTCAAAATATTTTATCCATTGAAAATGGTATCTGTATTTGTATATACAAGTTTAGGTATGTTTGTGGTATAATTTGTATTTCGTAGGCTTATAGAAAGGTATGATTTGGTGTAGACTTTCGATTGTCTGCAAAATCACAAATTGGTTGAAGATGGATTTATCCATTTAAATAAATTTTCAACCAAACTCCTTCGTAAAGGGTATTTCCTCCCCCTTTTCATTTTTGTACAAAGTTTTTTGTTCAATTGGTATGCTCATGGTTCTATGACTACAATCTCCAGTAAGGGACATCCAGTTTTTGTGTCTGAATGGTTACAAAGAAATCAAAAGGTCCCTCGTTATCAATCATCTACAGTTCAAAATCCTAGCTTAGAAGGCTCAAACAACAACTCTTCTAGCATCTGCAAAAATTGAGGAAGAACACCTCAAAATAATGCAAAACCATAGTTTCAAAGCTAGGACCCCAAAACCAGCTCCTCATAAGCATCAACATTGTCTCTCTCCCGATTCGAAGAAGAGAATGAAGATGATTGTGTTTAGCATCCTGTCACCAATTCCAAAGCACTGGAGACTTTATAAAAGTATCAGCATAAGACGACAAATCAACTTTTGGTGTGAAGTCAAAAGGCATCAACAATTGATTTTCACTTACAAAATGTGTCTCCCATCTCTAGAAGATGCTCTCCAATACCAAAAAAAGACAAACAACTTTCAGTGGATGGATCTGACAACTCCTGGAATCCAAAGACGACTTCTCTCTTGTAAAAACGACAGACATCCATTTAAAAAATTCAGAACCTATGTGAGATATAATAGATTTTATTATAACACTAAGCTTCTCTATGAAAGAATAGTTGACACTTTCCTCTATATTCATACATTCAAACACTATAAACACAAAGCACCATCTACAATACAACATCTCCTGTTATCAATTAAAATACAAGTAAGTTTCTTCAAACTATATTTCTTTTACAAGCTTTCTTTACATTATTTGCCAAAATTAAGTATACTCTGTGAGTGGCAAGGATCCTGACATTGTTTGGTCTTGCTTTGCTCACCTCATATTAGAAAATAGGAGAGTGACTGGTTGATGTAATGTTCATTTCCATTTAGAAGGATGAATAATATTTTGGATGGTACAGGTGGAGTAACTTGGTTGCGAGTGATCAAGATATCTTTAGTCATCAATATTCCATACCATACAAGTACATCAAGAAAGTCTACATCAGACATACCTCTTACAAGTCTACAAAATACATACAAGCATTTTGAAGTCAAAACATTCATCTTATTTTGGATGTTTTCTGTAACTATGAAAATATTAGAGATGTACATTTGATATATTTACACACACACTATATTAATAAAAAAGTTGTACAAGAAACAATTACTTTTTATTTCTAAAATACTTTGTAATTGAATATATTAAATAGGAATTATTTTTATCTAATTGCACAAGAGACAATTATTGAATAAATATGCAATTTTTTTTGATAAACTAGGTATTAATTCTCATGTTTGGTTTTAAATTTGAGAGACTCTCCTTAATGCACAAATACTGATTCTATTTTGTTGAGGAAAACTTTACATGGTTTGATACAAAACTTAATTTTTATATTTTAAAATAAAAGGTGCTTTTTATTTAAATTTATGCATGAAACGGGTCAAAGGTCCCTTAGAGTTGTGAAAAGGGATAGTTTGTGTTATTCATTGATCAATATTTAAAATTATAGACATTAGAGTTGAATAATAATAATAATAATAATAATAATAATAATAATAATAATAATAATAATAATAATAAAACACATTGAAAAAGAAAAAAAACGACAGAATAGTTTTGTCAACATCTTGAATGTAATAAAAATTACTAGCACATACAATTTCATTTTTCAGCACAAAATGATAAAAATCTAATTGCACTATATTCGTGAATAATAAAACATGTCTATAGTAATAATGAATTTGCCCCTTGTTTTGTTTTTTTGGCAATATATTATGGTCCATCGGGCGTATAAAAAGAGAAGGTGAAAGGGCAGGCGACACCAAACATTATTTGATTCAACCTAAGAAGTCTGGCTTACCATTCCAAAATATTAAAAAAATTAAAGCGCATTAATTTGTCTCACCTATGCGTTTTGTTTGTGGAATGGGATCCAAACCCTTAGCCCTACTACTCCGTGACGAGTTATCATCAAATGTGCCTCTCTTTTTTTCTTTTTCTTTTTCTCTTTTATGAGAGTTGCGATGCAGAGAAATAAAAAATGATGGAGACAAAGAGAAATGGTTCCCGATGGGACCAAGTGAGCAATATTCCAGCTAGGATGTCGAAGAAGCGTAGCTCAGTGGTTTCTTCATAACAAAAAACAAACATGAATTGTATGAATTGAAAAGCATCAAACACCCCCCCCCCCCCCCCGAGTCACGAGTCAAATAATGGCTGTCGATCCTCTCTCTCTTTATATTAATATAGATATTCATGTTATTTTTTATATATCTCGGCTAATTCTACATGCTCTAAAATTAATAATTATATAAATTTTTAATAATTATTATATTAATAACTACAAAATTCAAATCTAAAATAACAAAAAAAACAAGCTATTTAATCTCAAGTTCTTTCCACTATTTTTATCAATCCCCAATTGTTTTATGCGGTAGGTAAGGAAATTATTCTGCATGGAGGTCGCTGGACTATCGTCGCTGGCTATGTCTGATCTTCAAGGGAATATATAGGTAGTGATCATAGCATAAAAATAATTGTGGATGGATGTTAGGAATTTAGAATCCCATGTCAAGAGTAGATGGTTGGTTCTCGGTGCTCAATTATGAGCACCGAGACTCCGAGCTATTCCTTTTTTTTAAAAAAAATAAATAAATTAATATTTAGATTAAGCATGAGAAAAATAACTGTTAAAGAATATATATATAAATCATATTCTGGGCCTTATTTACAAGCTTAAGTTTTTAGGTGAGATGGTTCTTTAACATGGTATCAGAGCTTTGTTGGCCCAGCAGTCACGAGTTCGAATCTCACCATTCACATTCTATTTGATAAAAACTAAGCACAAGGTGATGTGAGTTTATGCAAGTTTCAAGCCCAAAGGGTTTTCACTTGAGGGGATGTGTGTTAGAGAATAATATAAATCATATTCTGAAACCTCACTTACAAGCTTAAATTTTTAGATGAGATAGTTCCTTAACAATAACAATAGCTAATTTAATTGGTATCATTTTTATTACATGATGAAATCTCAACCATTTACCTTAAATGTAACAAATCAGATTTTTTTAATGGCTAAATCATAGAGAAAAATTCCAAATATTCAGCAGACACGAAGGGCAATCACTGCTCCTCATTTATGCTCTCTTTTTTTCCAGATATAACAAGCAATTTTATCAACAAAAATAGTCAGCATTCGATCTGCACGTAAATTTAGGACTATCCTTGGAATTTCATTAATTTTTGTAAACATTATGCTGCAATCTTTAACCTTAATTTCTGCCATGGCATGATCTAGCGACGAGGTACACACCTGTCCCATCCGACTGTGTGTTCCGAAATGGTTTCACATGCTCTGATGGAAGGAGACTGGGTCCTTCGTTCTTCTAATCAAGACAAAAAAAAACCATGAACTCTAAATTCACATGCCGCTCTTGTTTGAGTCCATAGTCAAGGGTGTCCAACCAGCCAGTTCACATGAGGTATTAGATTCAATAATCATATCACTTAGTGTTGGTATTTTAACGTTAGAAGTTGTTTTAAATAAATAAATTATATATATATATATATAATTTATTAGTATATATAGCATATTGAATCGTTAATTCGAAGCTATGCTAAAAAAAACTCGTGTTCTTCGTGGAAGTTTTGATCTCCTTGGTTCTTGCCAAAATTAATAGTAGTACAAGTATGTCCTGCCTCTGCGGGCTGTCAGTCTTTAACAGAGGCATCAGCATTCTGATTTTTAACACCTGGGATGGTGGTCTGAAATACTCCATGGATCTGTATGATTTGATTGCTCCAGAAGCACTGAGTTAATAATTTCATGTACATCCTTTTAAAAATATTTTTTTAAAAAAAGATTTTTTTATTGTTTTAAATTATTTTGTTATAAAACTTAATACATTTATAAATAAATAAAAAACACTTATTTTAAAATTTATTTTTGATTCGCCTAACACTACTGGTATAAAAAATTTATTTTAAAATTTTGGTTAGGGATGAATTAGGTATTGGGTTGCGGAAAACGTGATAAAATAAAATATCCCGATGGATGGTTAACAACAAAACAAATCATTGACTTTTGTCGATGCGCATACGTAGATTTCATGACAACTACTACTTTAATGTCACAATTCGATGCAGAAGCGAGCGAGACTTTGTCGGTGCAGCAGCTGTATTTTTGTGTTTTAACTTTTAAATATATTTTATGAAAACTTTTTTACAGTAAAAATAATGATCCTGTATGTTTTTTTTCTTACTATAGCCATGGTAAATTTATAATTTTTTTTTATGTGTGTGTATCACTTTAGGCTTGGTCTATTCATCATTTTTTTTCTTATTTTCATTTATTAGTTGTTTTGTAATTTTTTCTTTATATATTTTTTTAAAAATTATCATTTCACACTTGGATCTATTTATCATTCTATATCTTGTCTATTTATGACTATTATTTTTGTTTTTATATTCATCAATTCATTGTTCTGTCCTTTTTTTATATATATATAAAAAAAACTCACTTTCATTATGGCAATTACTGTCGAAATGACAAATCTTTTTTTTTCTTTCATTGTAGCACTTAGAAATAATAAATCTGTAGGTTTTTTCTGTTTATTTTCGTATTTTGTCTTTACGCTTTACCTATTTATTTATATATATTTTCCTTGCACTATGCCTATTTATCACTTTAAACTTGCCTATTCATCACCGTTCATTTTTTTTCTTATCTCTAACTCTCATAATTAAGTCTTATCTTGAAATTATATATTTAATTCTACACGACCAATTCATTGTTGAAACAATATTATTTATCTCTGTTTTTTTCACTTGATAAATGTGATTTATCTCGAGTTTTTCCACCTGAATAAAAATCAAATAAATCTTATATTGGTAGCCTCCATTAGAAGCTTTAACCTACAAATTACAATTACATTATAAATGCTTTTGATGCTCAATTTGTACACATTATCTTCTCAAGCAGTGGAGAGTTGTTTCAGTTTCTTCCTTTAAACCCATATCAAGATCGCTAACCAATGAAAATTTTACTAGACCTAAATCATTACTTATATGGGACAGTTATGCATGCTCTTTGTAGATTATGTGCTTGCTACTTAATTGCATGACCAAACGCTGACCTAAAAAAACAAAAAATTAAATCAATTGTTCAGCTATCACAAGCGTGCATGGTTTAAAATATATAAATTTTTTTACTGTTATTTATTTTCTATTTTATCCGAGTTTAGCTTAGTTAATATGTGAAAAAATAGTTCAGAATACATATGAAATGTGGTATACAAGTTTTCTTAGCCTCACAACAACGTTAATAGGTAATGATTTTTGTCCCTTGATGAGCTAATTAACATTGCTCTTCATATAATAATTGTTATAATTTTTGGCACATGTTCTTACAAATAGTTGTAATGATATCATCATTTGAAAATATACCCTTTTTAATTATCCAACTTATACAATTTAAAATACTATCATCTACCCTGCAACACAATAAAAAATTAAGAATTTGCATGTTATATTAAAAAATGTTGTAATGTATAAGAACACAACCATGTATCAATTTATTTATCAAATATACACTGTATTAGTAGTGGGATGGTCAATGACTTTGTCATCTTTTACTTTGTTGAACTCAATTAAGCTTAAAAAAATACGTGAAATTAAATAAGTTTTTAAAGACTGTATAAATCCAAACATAAATGATTTATCTATCATTTAACTGGAGATTTTTGTTTTGTTTTGATATACAAAAATTGACTAAAAAATATCTTATTATTATTATTAAAGTAAAAAAAACAATTAATTTCCAGATCTCATTCCGTGGACTAGTCATGGCACTGAGTAATTTCAAACATTAAACTGGGAAAATAAATATTTGACGAGCACAGTAAAGTCATGTTTGACATTGTGTTAAAAAATGTTTTTGAATTTTTTTTTACTTTAAACTGATTTTTTTTTATGTTTTTAGATTATTTTTATGTGCCGGTATAAAAAATAAAAAAATATTATTTTGATGCATTTCTAAATGAAAAAACACTTTAAAAAATAACTTTAAAAATACTAGCTTAGTGAATGTTTGAGTGTATGGATGAAATTGCTTTTGAAGCTGATATTTATTTAAAAATACATGAAAATAATTTTTTTTAAAATATTTTTGACATCAATATATGAAAATAATCTAAAAACATTTAATTTAAAAAGAAAATCCATTTAAAAAAAAAACGTTGAAAAACATGTTGACTGTTGATTTCCCTAACTGCTTTGAATAATTGGTTTGTTCGATTAAAAAATAAAATAAAAAATATAGGGTGACATTATTTTCAAACCTAGAGTTGTCTGTCCAGTGACAAGAACTTCAATTTGCCATCACCCACCACTACGTCGTACATGGAAAAAACAATTGCTTTCGTTGTTGACGCACCCATAAGAATCTAACAATTTCTGGTACATGTCCTTTCTCCAGCCAGAAATCTTGAAATTTCTCTGCTCTCTGGCGGTTCCTTAGACCGGTCCCGGCCGGGCAATCAAGAGATGAGGGTCTACTCGAATGAATCACGGCGCTTTGAGTTCACAATGAAGCCGAATCTGAATCTATGACTCATTTTTCTACACTCATCCAACGGTTAATATCCACTGGATGCTAACCCGCCCTTTCAGTAAAACGCTTGCCCTAAGACAAAACCCTAATATATATGTAGATTCTGCAATATCTCATTTCGGTTCTTGAAGCGGTAAAGAATCAATATTGTGAAAAATAAAAAAATACTTTTGATAAAAAAGTAGGACATGATTTTGGTTCTAATTTTGTAGAAAAAACTCCGTTTAAAAATGAATAAAATATAGATTTTTTAATTTACAATATATAAAACAATTACCGTGGATATAATTATAAACAAACCGTATAAGTTTTCTCTTAAAAATCTAATGAAATAAAGAAAATTAACATACATTTTTGTAAGGATACAATTCTTTGTGTTTATAGACAGTTTGGCATTGCAGAAGTAATTATTTTTCAAAATATGTTTCACTTCAAATATATATATATATATATATATTTAATACCATCATATCAAAAAGATATAAAAACATCAAAGATATTAAATTAAAGAAAATAATAAAATAAATTTTTTATAATCTTTTTAAAAATACTTCTAAAATAATAAAAACTCCGTGAATCAATTCGTTAATTGCGTTGGAAGTCATTTCTGACGGAAAAGGATCATGTTGGAACTCTAATAATTGTAGAGTATTGACAAGTCTTCAACTTCAAGGGCATGAATGAAACACATTGCAACTAGAAGGACTAAAATATATTTTATAAAAAATAAACCTCGCCTGCAAAATGATTTCACTAAAAAGAATGAAAGATTTCGAGTACCTTTGTCACTTCAACTAGCAACTACGATCCTAACCCCTTCACTTTCTCTCTCTCTCTTTCACCCCACTTCAAAATCACCAGACTTTCCCTCACTTTCTCCCAAACCAAACATGCGGCTCTTCTTCTATCTCCTTCTTCTCTCCCTCTCCCTCTCACAAACTCTCTCTTCACCAACAGAACATGAACTCCTAATGCAAATCAAGGTTTCTTTAGACCCACAGAACAGGTTATTGACTTCATGGCAGCCTAGCGCAGACCCATGTAGTGGGGCCTTTGAAGGTGTGGTATGCAATGAACAAGGCCACGTCACTAACATTTCCCTTCAAGGGAAGGGTCTTTCAGGCCAAATACCACCAGCTTTAGGTGGCCTAAAGAGTCTGAGTGGCCTGTTCTTGCATTATAATGCATTGAACGGAGTGATACCAAAAGAGATTGCCGAGTTGAGTGAACTCAGTGATTTGTATCTCAATGTCAACAGTTTGTCCGGAGAGATTCCACCCCAGATTGGTAACATGCCTAATCTTCAAGGTAAGTTTAGAAGTTTTTTTTTATTAATGGAAATATACTGGGAGTATTTATTGTGTGAAAAGCTTCAATCTTGTAGTATAATTTATTCCATTTTCATTTCTCTCTCTCCCTCTCTCTCTTTTTCCCCGTAATTTAATTGTTTTCAAGGTTATTTTTATCTCAGCATTTCAAAGATTGAATCTACTTCCTTGAAAGCTAACATCTTGACTGCTCTTTCTCTCTGAAATATATAACTTACTTCCATTGGGTTTCCATTTTTGGGCATATAGATTTTCTTACTTTCTTAATTAAAATGAAACAAATGTTTGGTATTGATATCTGATTATGGCTTTTTTATTTTTTGAATTCAACAGCACGTCAATGTCCTCCTTTATCAATAACAGAAAGCAAATAGCCAAAAAAAAGTAGTTCCCCTTCCATTTATATGTAAATGATTACTTTGATAGCTGGAGAGAGAGTGAGAGAGATGGTCAGAACTTATTGCTTCTCTCCTTTCTAAAGATTCATTCCTGTGGCTTATGGTGGGGTCTGTGTTTTTGAAACAGTGCACCCGAACCTGGAATCTTTGTTCTAACACCGCTATAGCTTGTAGAAAACTTCGAGTTTGTTTCTTGATTTATTGCTTTAGCACATCTTATCATAAGCTACCTTGTGGAATTTAAAGTACTGCTACTGCTACCAAATGGGGATTCTTTGCAACTGGTTGTCAATTTTGCTCTCTGCGTACAGTTTTGCAGCTTTGCTACAATAAGTTGACTGGGAGTATACCAACACAACTGGGATCCCTGGAGAAGCTCAGTGTCCTTGCTCTGCAATATAATCAACTAACTGGTGCTATTCCTGCGAGCTTGGGGGATCTGGAGCTCTTGTCAAGGTTGGATTTGAGCTTTAATGGTCTTTTTGGTCCGATACCTGTAAAATTAGCTAGAGCTCCTCGGCTACAAACTCTAGACATTCGTAACAATAGTCTCTCCGGGAATGTACCTCCAGGTAAAATGATTTCTTCAACTATAGCATATCCTAATGTGTGCTTCCTATTACTTGTTTGTTGATGTCAAAGTTTGACTTGTTTTTTTCTGTTTTTGTGGCTAAAAATGAAGCTTTGAAGAGGCTAACTACTGAATTTCAATATGGAAACAACCCTGACTTATGTGGAGTTGGGTTCTCTAACCTTGAAACATGTGTGCCTTCTGATCCTAATAGACCTGAACCTTCCAAACCTACTGTTGCTGTGCCAAAGGACATCTCAGAGTCTGCAAACCCTTCTAATTGCAGTAAAAGCGACTGTCCAGATCTGACAAAACCCCCAAGATATGGTATCATATTCGGGGTGATTGGAGTTCTCATTGCCTTGTCTGTCTCTGGGTTTCTGATGTTCTCATGGTACCGTCGCCGTAAACAGAAAATTGGAAGCGCTTCTGATACTTTGGATAGCCGGCTTAGCACTGACCAGGCCAGGGAGGTTTGCAGGAAGAGTGCCTCCCCGCTTATCAGCCTAGAATATTCCAATGGGTGGGACCCCTTGGCCATTGGTCGAAACAAAAGTGGGTTGTCTCAAGAAATTCTTGAGAGCTTCATGTTTAATTTAGAAGAGGTGGAGCGTGCAACTCAATGCTTCTCAGAGGTGAATTTGTTGGGGAAGAGTAGTTTCTCAGCTACCTACAAAGGGATCCTGAGAGATGGGTTCAGTTGTTGCTATAAAATGCATCACCAAAACAAGTTGCAAGTCTGATGAAGCTGATGTTTTGAAGGGGTTGAAGATATTGACCTCATTGAAGCATGAAAATCTGGTGAGATTGAGAGGTTTCTGCTGCTCAAAAGGAAGAGGGGAGTGTTTCCTCATCTATGATTTTGTTCCAAATGGAAATTTAGTGCAGTATCTCGATGTAAAGGGTGGCAGCGGGAAGGTTCTTGAATGGCCGGCTAGAATTTCTATCATAAATGGCATCGCTAAAGGCAAGTGTATCTTCTTGCTTGAAGAAGTTACTGTATTTGTTTTGTTTTCTCTTTTGTTTCCTTCATTTTATCCTGATGTAAGCTTGACTTCCTGCAAAAGTTTTAGAAATGGCCATTACTAATGTCTTTTCAAGCATGCTATGGTATATGAGGATTTCAGGTGGGTTTGGACCTCGGAGGCAATCGAGGCAAAGGCTGAGTTATATAACCATATGATTGACATGGATTATGGAGGCTGTGATCATCCACTGAGATAGATCCCAAACCTTGTTGAGACATGCATTTGTTGAAGCTGCACTTGCTTTTATTTTAATTATTGTCATCTAGATCCAGTTAATGATCATTCTAGTGGCCATTACAAATGATTTTTGCATAAACTTTCTGTTTTTTCTCCTTCCTATCCAGGTATTGCATACTTGCATGGAAGTAAAGGAAACAAACATGCTCTAGTTCATCAAAATATATCGGCTGAGAAAGTGTTCATCAACAGATCACCGTATAATCCCTTGATCTCAGATTCAGGCCTGCACAACCTCCTTGCAGATGACATCGTCTTCTCCATGCTCAAAGCCAGTGCTGCCATGGGATATTTGGCTCCTGAATACACAACCACTGGCCGTTTCACAGAAAAGAGTGATGTATATGCATTTGGCATGATTGTGCTTCAAATCCTCAGTGGAAAACGTAACATCACCCAATTGATTCGCCATGCAGCTGAGTCATGCAGGTATGAAGATTTTATCGATGCAAATCTTGGAGGAAACTTTTCAGAATCAGAGGCAGACAAGCTTGGAAGAATAGCTCTTCGTTGCACCAATGAATCTCCTATTCACAGGCCAACCGCGGAAACTGTGATGCAAGAACTAAGCGAATCTATTGTCGCTGCCTAATTTATTTGAAATTATGGTATTTTTTTTGTCTCAACTTCTGAACAACAAGATGGAAGCTCTAGTAGATGCGTCACTAACCACTAGCTGATGTCGAAACTCTTTCACTAATATCTAACTGCACCGTACGTGTTGTCCTGAGGACTCAAGTTCCCGTGAACGTCGTCGTATCTGTGAACTTCGAGCCAAGATCTCAGGGGGTTGTCTGAAATGAATGTGCTCATGTAACAAGTGGGTATCTGTTTTCTTAAAAAGCAAGACTAAGTTTATTTCAGTTGCATTCGAAGTTTTTGCAGGTTTATTGTAGCGCACGAGAATTGACAAAACCCGTGCATGCATTTTTCTTTGCCTTCAAATCCATGTCACAGATCATTAATGGCGGCAACCTTATATCTTCTGTTAGAGTTCAATAACCCATCTCTCTCACCCATCTCTTCTTCTTGTTAACGACATCATATCTCATTACAGCCCCAAAACCTTGTATAAATACATGTTATCGTATTATTTTATTTAGTATCTATTGTCTTCAAAGGATATTATATAAGAACGATCTATTCTTATACGTGTATCTAAGAAGAATAAACTTAGAAAAGAAAAGAAGCGTCGGATTGCCACCATTATCGATCCTCTAGTACAATGTTGAAAAGCAAATAAATAATTTCGTGGTGAGGTTAGCTTGTTACACGTGGCTATACTCTGCGAGGATGACTGTAACATCGGCGGTGACAATTATCTCCATTTCGTTGCTTGATCAGCAAGTAAAAAAACAGTCTTATCCCACCAGTCTCAGCAACTGCCGTAAGCTAGCAGTGATCCTTATTAGTTACAAGGATGCAGGATAATAATAATAATCATAGTTTGTTTTTTTTAATTCAGCGCATTTGCTAACATTTAAGCAATTGCCAAAAGTGGGAATTTTATTTTATATTGTTGGGATTATGTAATACTAATTTTGTTTTTTTGGGGGTTAAATTCAAATGCGATTACATAAGCCTCACCTATGCAACAGCAAACGTGGACGGTTTTTTAGAAACTGATATTTTTTCTCAGACCCTTTTAAGACCTCACGCCTCTACCAAAAACAGAGCCCTCAAATCTCAACACCCCACAGAAAGAGCACCTAAAAATAGAAGAGAGAAGCTGAAAGAAATAGTAGGAGATCAGAGTAATAAATTAGAGATCATGAAGCTGGTTTGGACCCCAGATACAGCTTTAAAAGCTTATGTTTGTACTGTCAAAACAGTAAGAAAATCCCGCCCTTAAACGCACAACTCCTTTTTTTAATGTCTATTCTCTACTAATTTCATTTTTAATTTATTTATTCTTGGTTTTCCTTTTTACTTTTATTGCAGTGTGGGAATTCTAAAGAATCCAGTGTAGCTGAATTTCTCTCGGCCATGGCTGCCGGGTGGAACGCAAAGCTAATAGTTGAATCCTGGTCGAAGGGTGGCCCGATAGCGACGAGCATCGGCCTAGCCGTGGCGGCTAAACATACGTGTGGAAGACACGTGTGTGCAGTCCCAGATGACGGGGTCAAGATCGGAGTACGTAAAAGCCATGCATGGCGCCGGCATGAGGGAGACAGAGGTGCTGGTAGGAGAAGCGGAAGAGGTGATGGCAGGGCTTGTGGGGGTGGATTTTCTGGTGGCGGATTGCAGGCGGAGGGATTTTGTTAGGATTTTAAGGTTTGCTAAGTTGAGCAACAAAGGTGCCGTGTTGGCGTGCAAGAATGCCTTTCAGCAGTTCGTTTCTGGGTTTAAATGGCCTGGGGTGCTTGAGAGAGGGACACGTGTTGTGAAAAACCGTGTATTTGCCTGTTGGGCAAGGATTGGATATGGCTCATATAAGGGGGTCCTAGCCGTTGGATTAAGCATGTCGATCAACATTCCGGCGAGGAACATCTATATCGTGATAAAAAGTAAATGAAATTACGGGAAACAGAAGGTTGTGACGAGAGTAAATGAATAAATAGCTCCCAGAACTTCAATGGAGGATGCTTGTACGGAAATAAAATATAGTTGTACTTCAATGCTCACCTATCTTAGCTCTCTCTGCGTATGAAGGTCCAACACGAGGTGACAGCAGACCCAATAACAATACTACATTTCAAGCTAATAAATACAAACATTAACCAGAGAGACCTGCGATGATTGATTCCATTTTTTTTAAAGATCCATTCAGATTCATAATGTAAACTTGAGTTGAAAATAAATTTGAAACACACGCAAATGCAGCAGGGACACTTGGAAGTATCAATGAATGCTAAACCTTGAAAACAGACCCTTCCTGTCGGAAAGAGTTTCAACAATTTTATGCCAATCAAAGATCCATTTTTAAAAGGAAAAAGAATTAATCAATCAATCAAAGCACAAACCATCTTAAGCCATCAAACATCTTATGCCAAATTACGCTTCGATGCTATTGCCAATATAACGACTCTCGAATTACAGAAAGAAATGTCAACAATCATTTAGCACTTTCAAACTCACTTAAAGAAAGCCATTTTTTAATATATCTGGGATGAGAAGATAGGAAGAGAAGCATATGGATAATGCATCGTCAAATGCCTTCACAACATTACTAAATTAATATACGAAGGGTTGAAAAAACAGGGAAGAAACGACTTTCTGGGGAAGACAATTATAAGAGACTTTCATACTCCATTTTGTAGCATAAAACGGAAGAACAATGGAACTTCAAATGATCTGATCACAGAAGTACATCATCAAAATAACAAAATGAAAGGCAAAAGAAAAACTGTTTCCCGCTTAATCATTGCTATAATTTCAGTGACTAGTGCAAGGACGTTTTACACTGTTTGGCAGGAGGGAAATTGAAGGAAAGTGGAAGAGACAGAGTGCGCGCGTGTGTGTGTGTGTGAGAGAGAGAGAGAGAGAGAGAGAGAGAGGCCTGGAAATGAAGCGATTTAGATTTTCTGAACCAGAGTGGGAGAGGGAGACGGAAGGAACCCACAAGGTCTGGGTTCTGTGTTTTCGCGGTGAGAAATTATAACTACCGAGAAATGGACACGTGCAGTTCAAAAAGAAAGGGTTACGTGCTTGACACGTGCATATCAAATTTTTAGTTTCCGTTTTCTTCCACCCACAGTTTTTAATCTCGTCCAGTAGTGCCCAAGACCGGGTTATGGGTTTTAATCAGAACATCAGGTTGACTTCTTTTTTTTTTCTCTATAAATTAAAATAATTTGTTTTTATTAAAAAAATAAATAGTTAATAAATTACAATCAAGTTTTTAATTGGATATCGTGTTTTTTACTTTTTATTTTCTTAAACCTAGTCTAGTTCTAACGAGCGAATTTGCCCGCTCCGCCGGGCTTTTTTATCTATGTAGAAAATTGATTGATTTTATAAATGTTGTATTTTGTTATTTTAATATTTAATTAGTAAAATTGTAATTGATGAAATCTGTTAAAAATAGTTTTTTTCAACCAAAAAGTGATTGAATATTGCTATTGCTAAAAAACTTAACAAAAAACTTAAAAAACAGAAAATGACCATCCAGCCCCTGAAAATGGCAGTGTTTTTTTTTGTCTTTTTCGAGGGTTTTTTTCGTTAATACACTGTTTAAAAAGGCGAAAAACAAAGGTGGACGTGCGCGCGCGGAGCACCGGAGCAAATTGCCAATGAATAGTGACAATGAGTCACAATGAACAGTAATAATCCGAGCTCTTTTGATAAAATTCATTTTTAATGGGTTATTTGTTTTGTGCATCAAATTGATTGAATGTTGTTATTGTTCGAAATGTTTGAATAATTATTCAATCGGTAGATTGTCTATGTGCATTGAAACGCAAGGCAAGTGACTTGTATATTTTTGCCACCTGTTGTCTATGTGTGATTTCATATATTTTTTGTTTATATGATATTAAATCTGAAATATCATACATGAAAATACCGTGAAAGTCCATTTTGAAAAAAAAACATCGAAACAATAAATTATTTCTGATTATTATTATATTACATTTTAATCATCATGATTCTTAAATTATCATAATTATTATAGCTACTATTATAATTATTATTGTAAATAATTATTATTCTAATTATTATGGAAGTATTGTTATAATCATTGTCATTATTACAATAATAATCACCACGATAACCAACATCGTTGTTTTTATTAATATTATTTCAATTGTAATTGTTTTTGTCATTATTGATATTTTAAAATTATTTTATGAGTTATTGTTATTATTACAATAAAAACTACAATTAGTTACATCAGAAACACTATAACTATTACAATAAATTATAATCACTATTATCATGATAATTTATAATATCAATATTATCATTGAGATCATAACACCTTAAACTAATATTATTAATATTGTTAAAATAATAAAAATTATTAGCTTACCATTAGGAATAAAAAAACTAAAACTTTAACAGAAGAGTATGCAAGAAAAAACATATTTCAAATTCTTATTATTATTGCATATATAATGAAAGAAACAAAATTACCTTGAAGAATAAAAAATACTAAAAATTACAATAAAAGAGCCATGCGTCATCTGAAATACGCGTGAGCACGGAAATTGATGGCTTAAAGCGGATGAAACGCAATGATAAGATCAGACAACTACGTGAAATGTTTTTCTCAAATACATTGTTAATGGAAGCAAAGGTCACCTGGAAATATATCAAATGCAAAAAATGTAACACAAAACATTCAACACACGCAACAGATACAATATATTTTATTCAAGAAAGAAGATGGTTTCCATATGATGCCAGCCATCGTACACCCCTATGAGCTTCACATTGTGCACACCTGTTCAGCAAGAGAGGCATCATATGCATTTCAAATCAGTGGTGTAGTGAACAAAATAATTAAAGACAATTAAACAGGATTTACTTGATTTTACTCGAGTGTTAGCTTATTATAACAGCTAATTGAAATCACGATCCACCACATCCTTAAGAAATGCATACAAAATTCTTATTTAAATATCCTAAATAATAAATCTATGAGCTTGAATATCCAGAAGAAAAAAACCATTACTATAAACAAATAAAACCTCAAATTCATATTGCAAGATCAATAATCTCAGATTTTTTTCATGTAAAAGAGCTCGTTAACCAGTGAAATCATTTAATTAAAAAAAGAAATTAAGACAGATTCATACTTGAGATTTGTTCAGCTTGTTGTGGTGTCAGCTTGGGAGAGAATCCACTCGCCACTGTGTTATAACTGTAAAGCAAAGCCTCCTTTGCAGCATCCTCGCTATAGATATGTACAGAACAACAAAAACCCTTAAAATCCAAGGCATAAACAAATAAATATTTATACAGATCTGGATTACGACACCATATAGTACAATACCTGCTAAGAACAGAGGCAAGGGTTCGGATATGGTAAGCCTCGGGCTCCTTGTGCTGAGGTCTCTTGGTATAGACAATCTGAACCGATGCTGCTGCTGATGAATCAGCCATTGAAGGAACAGACTTGGCCATTCTGATTACAAATATCAAACCCAACAACAAAATCAATGGTGATGATGATAAGAAAGAGAAGGGAAATTTGGTTCTTCTGTACATATTGGATTTTGAGCTCTGCTGCATGTTCTCTTATATATATCAATGATCTAAACACTTTGAATGAACAATAAAATAATTCTAAAAGCATTAGCAATCACTGGAGCACAGATGAAATCGACAAAGCACAACAACAAAGAAAACGAATGAGAGACTCTAATACCATCATCGTCAAGAGAAGCCTCATCATATAATCATTCTCCAGCAAGTTAGAGACATAGGCAATGCCATCTCTCTCAGAAAAGAACTAATACTCCACTTGGAAGATGATCTCACCAACCTCTCACCACTTAACAAAAGAGCTACACCCTCTCCCCTTGCCTTAATATCGAATAAGTAAACTAACTTCTTCTCCCTCAAACGCGCCTAAAGCTTTCTCTATGGTCGACTAAGTAAACTACCTTTTTCTACTGAATGAGAAAAGATTGAATGACTTGCCTCATTCTCTCAATCAATTCGAACTTCTTTGCCTGATCATCATCCCCGTAGAGGAATATCTCTTTTCTTCTAGAGATCGCTGCCATGAAGAAGAAAAAAAACATCTTCTTTAAATCAACAAAACATAAGTAAAACAACAAAAAGCTTTGATCTTCCCAATTAAAAACAAAGCCCCAGTACCTAATATCTCTCTCAAATCAGCCAAACATCAATAAAAAAAATTCAACACTGTCCATTTAAAAACAGAACCCAGTTCACTACTCTCTTATTTAATAGTTAAAATCAGAAACCTGAGTTTTGTTATCATTGTTGGCAAGCGCAAGCGCCATTTTTGGAGCAATATTTGGAGTTCGCATTGACATTCTTCGAAACGGGTTTGAAACGTCATCTTCCATTAGCCTTCAAAAAATCCAAAAAAGAATCAAAATATAGTTGAAAATATTAACAGAAATGGAAAAAAACACAGGTGGACCCTGATGGGAGGAGAGCTGAGATCACAGCATCTCTATCAAGTTCGTTTCTTCTCAGTGACCTCCTCCTCCCTGGAATTGATCAATAATCATGGAACCACGACAGCAGCTGCATGGTTATGTCCGTCTCAGAAATCATGGTTTCTAAAGACTCAAAGCAGTTTTCGACAGTCACCAAAATACCTCAGGTTACGATGATATTTCAGAGAGACAATAATTTTGTTAAAGAGAAAGAGAGCGAACCCAGGTGAAGGAAAGCGGGGGCTTTTGGATTCAATTCCTCTGGCCAAATTCTTTCGAGATGAGAGAGAATTGAAAAAGCTTGAAGAATTTAATCCATTTTGACCAGACCCACAATTTCTCTCTCAACTGTCATGGACCTGTTGTTGTTAGCTTATAAGAGCAGAAAATAGGGGAGAGTCAGGTAGGCAAAACGGAAAAGGAAAAAACAAAGGAAAACAAAACAATTAGATGAAACAATTGTTTCAATCATAAACAATGTTATATGAACAATATTTTCACATAACAACCCACCGGGAAGAGATCATATAACATACCTTTTTGTAAGCAGTTGGCTGTCTTGGCTCAATCGGTGGTGTGACGACCGGCGAGTAGAAATAAGAAAGGTAGAGATTGCACTGTCTTGGCTCAATCGGTGGTGTGACGACCGGCGAGTAGAAATAAGAAAGGTAGAGATTGCAAAGGTAGGGGATGAGTGTGTTGAGGGAAGGAAGGGGCGGCGGCTAGGTTTAGGAAAGAAGTAGAAAATTTAGTATTTATAGTGAACCGGTTCAGTCTGGACCGGTTCGGTCTGGACCGGTTCATCTGAACCAGTTGCTTCCCAAAAAACAAAAAAAACGGAAACCAAAATCAAATGTTTTGGCCGAGGGATTCGAACCCCTGCGCGCTACAGTTTCCAGCGCGCAGCGAACCTCTCGGCCACAGCCACCCATCTGTCTATGTCGACCAAAGAAAATAGAAAAATAAGGCCAGTGTTAAAAAAAAAAAAAAAACAGGAGCACAAACTCGCGCGAAGCAGGGAGACAAATTGCGAGTCCACAGTAGTTTACAGTCTGCTTGAACAGTAGGTTTCCGAGCTCTTTTAGCTCTTTACTTAATGAGCCATAAACCCGTGCTCCGTCACAGAGATTAAATTTTTTTTTGTCTAGTTTTAACACATATAATTTTTTATGTTGTATTTTGGTTTTTATTCTTTTATTTTTTAGTTTTGTTTCGATCCCTTGATTTTTTCGGTCCTTCTAAGATAGTTTTTAAATTTTTTGTTTGTATCTATACACCTTTGCTCTTAGTTTAGATTTTTAATTTTTATTATTATTTTTATCTGTATTAAATGCAACTCGCGTTAAAAAACATAGTAAGTTTAGCTTTGGTGGTATAAAATGAGAGTGAAACTCTTTCTTAAACATATATAGTTAAACGTGAAATGTTTGAAACACCACTGCAAAGTAACTCATTTTTATTTGTCTTATTTGAGGCTACAAAAATTATTTTATTGTGCGCTAAAAAAGTAAAATTACCGGGAACACTCCCACTGACAATTCTTGATTGTTGTCTTATTTGAGGGTATTATGATTATTGTAATATGCACAAAAATGAAAGAAATTGAAAATACCTATAATACCATGATATTATTTTAAACACATTTTACATAATAAAATGAATATATAAAAAAGTAATATACATTTTTAGAAGTTCTACGACGCCACACGCGCTATCCAAAATGTGCATGAGCTCTGAAATTGACGTCTCGCCCATAACACCGCGATAGAAAATATAATTGGTAAATTACCAATACACCCCTATAACCAACTATTGGATTTTATCTTATAGGGGGTATATACGTACTTATAGAACTCGTGATGTGCATCAGCTGACTCAGATACCCCAATTATAAAAAAAGGATCCGAGGATTAGTCATGGTGCGCTTAAAGCTAACCCAGAGACCCCGGTTATAAAAAAATATATAAGTGGAAGAAAAAAAACAAACAAAAAAACAAAAGCTTAAGTTGGCCTGAAGACACCGTTCATAAAAAAAATATATAAGTGAAAAAAAATAGAAAAAAATAAAAGCATGAAAGCACTGTAGCAATCCATATTGTTTTTTTTTGTTAAATTAGTCCGGGAATTAGTCGTGGTGTGTTTAAGCTGGACGGGAGACTCCAGTCATAAAAAAAATATATAAGTGAACAAAAAAAGTATAAGAAAAAAAATAATAATGATAAATTGATCCGGGGATTAGTCATAGTGCATCCACGCTGACCTGGACACCCTGATTGTCAAAAAACAAATTTGGTCCGGGGAGTAGTGGTGGTGCACTTAAGTCTGGGCCCGGAGATTCTGGTTATAAAAAAATGTATAAGTGAAAAAAAAATAAAAAAAGAGCTTAAGCTGGCTGAGAGACCATGGTTATAAAAAAATGTATAAACAAAAGAAAACAAAAAATAAGGTATAAGCGTGAAAGCACAATAACAATCCATATTGTTTTTTTTTAAAAAATTCGGTCCAGGAATTAGTCGTGGTGTGCTTAAGCTGGTTGGAGATCCCGATTATAAGAAAATTTATAAGTGAATAAAACAAAAGTATAAAAAAAATGTACCAGCAAGAAAGCACTTTAGAAAAAAAATATGGGTCCGGGGATTGTCGTGGTATGCATAAGTTGGCCTGAACACCTTAGTTATATTTTATTTTTTTTAGATATGGAGATTAATCGTGGTGCGCTTAAGCTAGCTCGGACCACCCTGATTATTAAAAAAACAAAAAACAAAAAACAAAAAAATATAAGTAGAAAAAAAAAAAAAAAAGTATAACAGGCAAAAATATGTTTCGGGGGAAAAAACAAAAAAAATATAATAAGAAAAAAAATGAAAAAAATATAATAAGGAAAAGAATACAAAAAAAAAGGCAAAAAAAGAAGAAGTAAAAAACGAATGGATAAAAAAAAAGAAAAAGAATAATTAGGAAAAAAAAACGTAATCAGAAAATAAAAACAAAAAAAGTAAAAAAAAAGCAAAAACAAAAGAAAAAAGAAACGAAAAAAAGAAGGAAAGTATTGTTGCCATCCATCGTGCTGGTGCTATGTGCAGGTAGCTAAAGTGCTTTCCCCACTTTAATGTTTTGTTAATCTTTCATTAGTAGCATTCCCAATCACCTATCAGATCAAACTGAGTTTTAAAACTATGCTTCCAACAACTTAGAATGTTCTGCCCATCTGTCTGAATTTTGAATTGCGAATTTTCCAGTCTCTTCGATAATTTTTTTCGGCTTTTTTCTTCTTTATCCCTTCTTTTTCTTTTCATTTCTGTCATACTACGGATTTTTTTTTTATTATTTATAATTTTAATAGTGATGATGTTCTCGGATCAAAATATAATCATCAGAAGTAATATTTTTCCTAGACGATCTTTAGATATCCTGGAAACTTTAAATCTCAGTGTTTGAAATCAAGAACAAGCTGTTATTCACACCCTATGATACAAAATTTAATACTAAATCCTTCTTCCTATGTTATTATTACATCAAATCTTTGTAACACACACACACACACACACACACACACACATATATTTACCTCCCAGAACTAAGAACTATGAACTATAACAAAAGAGAAGCATGATGAATAAAGCAAATAGCTTAGCCATCCAGCGGTAAGTTTTTGAATCACAGTTCTCTTGTTTGTTTTTTGTTTTTTACAAATTGTTTGTAGCCAAAGATGGAACCATCAACCAGCATTTTCATGCTGATGATTTTATAGGTCAATGGTCACTCTTAAAGAGTCGGGTTAGACACCCTCTGTCAACACAAATGATAAATCATTGATCCTCCTTTAACAAGGCCTAGTTTATGGCTCATGGCACACAAAGCACAGCGTTGAAATATATTTTCCATTTAAAACAAAGCATGGAAAGATACGGCAACGCAAACCAGACTAGTTTATATATTTCCATTCAAATGCTACAACAAAACTTGCAGAAACATCAGCAACGCCCTAGAAAATTCACATTCCTTATCTTACAATTCTCAAGCTCCTGATAATCAGAACAAGATATACAACATCAGCCATTCATGCCATCCCCACTATACAAGCAACCTAGGTATTGCTGCACCTGATCAGCTTCTCATTGCAATGCCCTTCCCCCCCACCCCTTTTCTCTCTGGTTATTTCTGCAGTATGTCCGTGGGAATGAATGGTTAGCGGCAAATTAGAAGCTGCAGGCTGTATACTAGTTAATTTGCGATCCCAACATTTTGTGGTGCTCTTCATCTATTGTTACAGAAAAAAACCCTGGTTCATGGATGCACAACTGCTGCCTAGAATTCTTGGGAATCGAAATCAGGTTTCGATGGATATTCAAGACCCTGAAGTGCAGGCATTCGCCTTATATCTTCATCGGAATAAGCTGGAATGAACCAGTATCGCTTATCCGCTCCAAACACCTGAAACAAAGGCACAACACATTCGAGAATATTCAGCAGATAGACAGGAAACCGCGGGAGGGAAAAAAGAGAGGCACAGTTGGGCATGCTGAACTAGATAAGCTGGCAATACATCTTGAAATCAAATGGAAGATGATTGTAACAACTTGACATCCCGACTTCAACAATTTATTAGGCAACATGAATGCCTTTTCAACACAGCTTCACAATATCACGTTAAATAGATAAATATCAAGCACACCGGGAACAATTTCCTTAAAGCTAATAGGCCTTTATCATGGCTACATAACACTGGCATGCTATTATGATGGTTTTTCTGATTTAAAGTGAAAGAAAGCTATGATATTGATTTTTGACAATGTAGCGAGATTGTTGAGTATGCTATGAGTATTCTATTTTATAGCCATCCTGCCAAGAGTAGCGAGATTGTTTTAATTTGTATTCTATTGTTGAGTATGCTATGAGTATTCACACCTTTCGCACATTTATCTGCCATATAAAAAGTTCAAAAGGAAATAACATCTTCATTAAAGCAGAAACAGCATTAATTTGTACTCTTTCTCAGCTTTCATACAGGCATGAAAGAAAAGAAACAAACATAAAAAATAATTTGTTGAAAGTACTAGCCTGCTCAAAATTCTTCTTTCGACCAAGGTCATAGCGCCATTTTGGGGTGGTCTTCTTCTCATATGCCTGAAAACAAGTCAATAGCAGCTCAATCAGCAGATCTTTAGCAGAGATGACAGGAATTCTATAGCATACTTTCAACTATTCTGTGTTATCAAGAGATCCACACAAAACCAAGGAAATTGAGTATAAAAGACCAGAGCTGTGAACATTCACAAGCATGGGGCAAAGCAACACATTGATGTGATATGAAGACCCTCCAGTGCAGTATTAAACTATTCCACAAATACCGGCTTGTCTACAAATTTTTATTAGACAATGACACTGCATAAAGAGTCATCATGGTTTCTTATGCCACGTCCACAAAGCATGGAAAGGTTTTTATTAGACATTGACACTACATAAAGAGCCATCGTGGTTTCTTATACCCCATCCACAAAGCAGGCAAAGAGACTTGCCAAATGCCCACAGAACCAAAAAGCATAAGCTGACAAATTGACATCTGGTCTAACTACACAAACTTAGGTGGAAAAAAAAATACCTCAATAGTTGTTGTATTGGCTGATACCAGAGATATGTGCATGATCAGAAATCCCAGAACACTCAATGCAAACGCAAGATTTAAGACTGTAAAAAAACAAATAGTTTTAGAAAACTTCAGACTTCACCATTAAGTACGTTAGGAAGCTAAGCTCAGTAGAACTTACCAAAGGCAAGAAATGTGGTTGCAAGAGTGCCTGGAGTGCCAGGAATTTCTCCATCACTAAAGAATGCTATAAAGTGTGGTAGAAGAGATAAAGTTACAAGACTTGTCTCAAGAAATGTATAGAACTGCATAGAAAATTTAAGATTGCAATTAATTAGGACATTCGAAGTTGGAGTACCGACAATTTGGTACATCCTCACAAATAAAAAAGAGCATATACTCAAAGCAAAGTCTCTTTCCTTGTGCCAGAAACTATTTCTTATAGCAAGCATTTCTATCTGATTATATATTTATCAAAGCTTTAAAAGGTGAACAATGTTTTAAAATCCAGACAATTTCTTCGCCTTTGGATTTCAAGTGGAAAAAGAAAAAAGAAAGAAAGAAGTGAAAAATGAAAACAACACACTCATAAATAATGACCACTTAGTCATCAGGTTCAAAAGGTAGACAATGAGATTAATGATGCTGGTATTTGGCTGTCCACAGAAAATCTTGTTGTCTAGGTTAAACCATACTTTAAATTGGAGCATTGTCAAACAGCCTAGGCTATACCATCCAAGTTATACAGGAAAGGAGCACGTTGCTGGCCTGATCACATAATTTCTCACTAAAATAAGCATAGATTGTGTGCAAACATATATACAGGCAGGCAGTTCAAACTTTGTCAAAACTCAATGCACCAGGAGCATATCTAGACAGCTACAATACGGTTTGGTAAGATATTTGTCACTAGTTAAGTCCCAAACTTTCTATATGGTGGACAATATGATATGGTAAGACAGCATATTTTCAGCTTCATATGATGAGTCCCGGATGAAAACTTGGAACCACAGATATCTCCCTCTGCTACATATTGGGACATGAAACAGATCATCAATCAACTCCAAACCACATTTATGGTTACCATTTAAACAAACACAAGAGCCTATCTTCATTACAATAAACAGCTCCCTCATAACCTAAGGGATACATCAATAATCAATGAAAAAAAACCCAAAATTTTGCCAAAAGGCATTGAAAGAAGAAAAGCACATTGTTTTAGTTAAACAAGAATTTTGAAATACGAAACTTCTGTGGGGGTGAGAAGTAAAGCCAACTTACCAAAAATAGAAGAAAATACTTATAATTTAACGCCCCAACACAATTTACAACCCATACACAATGATGATCCATCTTTAGCACACACCTCTCACCTGAAATGACACAGAACGTCAAATCATCTTCTTTAGTGAAAATACCAACCAAAGCTACAGAAATGCTACTGAAGAAATCATAGCATAGAAACTCACAAACAGAACAATGATGGCACCGAGGTGGTTTCAGCTGGTTGCACTTCCTGCAATACCGGGTTCTTTGATTTAATTGGTCAGACTGAACTCCACTAAATTCCGACCCATTGAACGGGTCGGCCTCCCCTCTTTCCTCATCATTACCAGGCCTCCAATTAGGAGGCACACTACCAGGATCAGTTAAAACAACAGCGAAGTAGCTCCATAACAGCATCACTAGCTGTAAAATTCAGACAGAATACTCACATATGCAACAGATATAACGAACAAATTGCTGTTTTACACTATTTTAAGCAGAAGATTTAACCTTTTCTCTCTCCAAGTTTCTCAAGAGACCTCTTTTTTAGCTCTATCTCAATTCTCTGAACTTAAAATTAAAAAAGGAAAAGAAATCCTAGCATCCTTGAAAACCCATTTTTTCGAAATTCAGACAATTAGGGGAAAAAAGTACAAATCTACGAAGCAAAAGAACTCTGCAAAAACAAACATGTATATCACTTTTCCTTATAGAATCTTACCAAAGAATGGAATGGGATCAAGACAGCAAGAGAAACGAGAGAATCAATGCCACCATCATACAGAGCAGGGCCATAATTATTCAAAACAACAGCATAATATGCGACAGCAACAACACCAAGCACCAACAAGATCATGATCGACCCTAAACCCCTTAAGGCCGTACAAAACTTGAACACATTCCAAGCCATAACAGCTCTAGATCTATGCATACTAATAATAAATATAAAAAAAGATTCAAACTTTTCAAGTTCTCTTTGATGGGTTTTAGCACACTGAATTTTAAGTGAAATTTACTTAAAGGATAAATCTAGACAGGAAACAAAAAGAAGGTTTTTTTTGGCTTGTGGGTTTTGGAGTTTTCATGTGATTTTTTTGTGAATTGTTATATGGTTTATCGAATTTGAGATCTTGAGGATTCCTTGTACAGGTAAGAAGTGGAATCCATATTTCATAGGACAAAGGATGGTTGTGTTATGTGAGGGAGAAGGGGGACAGAAAAAACTTAAAACTAAAATTAAATTTAATCTTTAAAAGTTATACAAAACAAAATCTCAACTCCCTATAATTTACTATACTAAAAGAATATAAATTAATACAAAATTAATATTTTCTAAAATACTATATATTTATTATATTTTATAGAATATTTTTATTAAAAAAAGTTGAAAGTTTATAAAAAATAAAATAAATCAAATATGAGTTCAGTTTATTTATTAATTAAATTTAAAATAAATATCATTACAATAAATAATTAAATCAAGTATTTTTCTTAATATTTTTATTTGTAGGCTTTTCCATCTACTATAGTTTAATTATTTTATTTTATTTTCTCAAAATAAGTTTTTTTTCTGGAAAAAGAAAGTATTCAAGTCATAAAATTATTTTAGCATCCTCATCGAGGTTAGGATTTCAATCTAAAAATATTTGGACTTAATTAGAGTGGATGAGTATTAAATATATAAAAATGAAATTTTATTATAAATACCTTAATATACTTTTGTCTGAAAGAGGAGTTGATCTCAATTCAGAAAAGTTGATCTAAAAATATCTAATTCTTAAGAAAAAAACCAAACGGGGAAAGGATGAAAAATGGATAAATATTCATAAATTGGTATTTATTTTCTTATTAGAAGCTAGTTAATTATATTTTTAATATATCGAATTAAGAAACTTTTTCATTACCTATCCAGCACTGTTTTCGTAAGACATCGAGAGTTTTCTTTAAAATTGATTGAATCAAAGGGGTTCGGTCCAAGCACACAATCATATAATATACAAATTGTCAAGTCCAAAGCCCGCGGCCTCCGGCAACCTCTGGCGTCCGTCGGACCGCCTCCCACTATGCTTCGTTTTGCTACATGCAAAAGGAAACATTTAATTTAATATAGTTGTGAAAAAACCAATGTCAATATCAATGGTAAATATTATCATGAGCATATCCTATACATTTCGGGTGTGTCTTACCTTCTAACTTTGTCGGTTTGGATATTTATTTGAGAAAAATAATATAATTAATATTATCCTATTTATTTCGGAGTTAATAATTTTGATATAGATAATATAATTAATATTTAATAACTTATGAGAGGAATTTAGTTTTAATAAACAAAAAATTAATTAAAAAATACCTTAAAAAAACAACATCTCAATTAAAATATACTTAAGAAATCAACTAGGTGTGCGACTCAACTGGCCAAATCCAATGTTTATTTCTACATGTCACCCGTTCACGTCTCACATTAATCAGGTCACTAGAGATTTTAAATAGTTATAACTTTATGACCCGTAAAATTAATCAAAAAATATATAAAATGGCCCGAACACATTCAGGTTCTAGAAAAAATAAAATTCAGAGAAATCCGAACATGTATCCGTTCACTCGCGTAGAGTAATTTTCTCATAAGGATATACAATCATGTATTATAGTCGAATTTCGTCCTGACATTATTTTTACTCGTTTCCAAT